>CAOKZL010002620.1:0-175529 GCA_948472985.1 Iguana delicatissima | reverse complement strand
AAAAAAATTGTGAAGCTATCATTATGCCGGCTAAGTGTGCATGCCCTAATGATGTTCAGTTTCTGGTCACTCACCATGCCTTAGGCACTGATGATGAAGTGCAAAGAGCCCCAGGTGGATCTGCCAAGATATGCATATGATCAGCAAGGTGCTCACACTCATATAGTTGAGTAGAAACAGAACCAATGCATCTAAGCCTTAATGCTCTTCTTTTACCAGAGCTGACAAGGGATGCCTATTACAAGGAGAAGCCACATGAAACGTTCATACTGCTGCTTGAGAGAGCAGCCTCAGCCTCCTATAGGCAAAAGTAGTGTCCACTTCTTTGTCTTGGATCAAGCTACGATGATAGCTTGAACCATTTGGAAACTGGATTTGAGATTCAGAAGCTTCAGAATCACAAGGGGAACTAAACTAATTCTGTGTGTTGCATGTGTATATTTGTATGTTATGCACACGAATACTTTTTTCTTCTTGACAATGTATGTCTGGATTTTCCTTATTCTGTCATATCCAGGGATGGCAGAATTCTCCTGCTTTGACTGTTGTGGCCAGTAATACTAGATGCCACTTGGCTAGTGAATCAGAGGGTAACATGATAGGAAGGGCAACCTACATTCTAGAGTTGTTTTGGTGAACATCAAGCCTCATAAGTGGATCACGGGGGTGAAATTAAGGACTGGGGCCCTTGTCTCTTTCCTCACTGTGTGAACACAGCACACTTGACATAATAGATGTAAGACTAATTTATACCATCCAAAACAGAGTGCCTGAAAATTCAAATGGTATAAAATATTTATTTTAAAAAGGATGAGAACATGTTGACCATACTATAAAGCATTAGTGCAAGTTTATTCTTTTTTGTATGCAGTATGAACTGGAAAACCATAATCTTACGCATATCTGCTGTATAAGACCATGGGCCTCTATTTGATCTGTCACTTTGCTACCCACCGAAGCCAACCATTCAGAAACTCTCATTTCTTGCTCTCTTTTTGGGGCAACAATACCCCTTTTGTGATACTGCTTTCACTAAATGCATTTCTACCATACACATGTCTATGTCTGTGTACCCACAGAGACTTGTATTGAGTATTCACTACAAGAACAATGACTGAATATTGAATTGTTGTTGCCATTATGTTCATAAAATGTTCACCATAGCAATCCCATAGCAACCTGACATTGGTGTGTGATACTTACAAAATAATGATGTGTCACTACTCTGACAAATGTGCAAGGTAATAGGAACTTCTTAATAGGTGCTTATCCTCTTTCATTCTTCCATCATCTTTAGGAGCAAGCCATGACCTGTAGCCCACATAAGCATCTAGACCTATCACAGGTAACTACAATGCACATTTGTGCTAATTCATGACTTAGAAAAGGACAGTGGATATGTCAAAGAAGCTTAAATGTGCAACACACACAGTTTTCATCTTGTTTGTTTAATGATGCCACCAGCTAAACCCTTGCCTTCTCTGAGGAAACTCTAAGTATGCTGCTTCCTGATGGTTTCATTGCCCTCAGCACTATTCTGGCTATTCCACAGCAGCAGAAAGAAGCTTGCTCCATCTTTAACATGACAACTCTTCAGATATTTAAAGATGGCTGTCATGTTACCTCTCAGTCTTAGTTTCTCCAAGCTAACATATCCAGTTCCCTAAGTCATTCCTCATAGAGTTGCCAGAATTTTCACTGTCTTCGTGGCCCTCCTCTGAACATGTTCCAGCTTCTGCCCAGAAGTGGACACAGTATTCCTGGCAAGGTGTGACCAAAGCAAGTACTATTATTTCCCATCATCTGGACCCTATACTCCTGTTGATGCAGCCTAGAACTGCAGTGGCTTTTTGTCCATCAATATCAGTAGGGAAGAGGAAAAACTCTTTTCTTTGGTGTGATTTGCACACAAAGTAAACATGTTTTGCAGTCCCTGAATGGTGGGAAATATTGTGGAGAGACTAGTATAATGCTTATACAAGTATCAATATAATTGAGTTTTCTTTATGTGATGAAAATCAATGCAAGGGTTTTTTTTTTTACAGTATATTATCAATAAATCTCTTTATTCTGCTCAGCATATCAAGCAAATTGTTATTTCCCAGTGCTTGGCTAGAAACAGCTGAGTATTTGTAGATGCTCTGTTACACAGCTTTGAGCCATCAGTCTAAGGGGATGCTGTACTTTGGAGGTTTTCTGAGGAGGAGTGGAAGTTGTTCTCTCTTCCTTGTCAGTAGTTTGACCAGATGTCGACCTCCTATCTCAAGTACATCTTAGATTTTGGAATACCATATGGGCTTTGATTTGCTTAAACCATTTGATGTATGTTGCAATCTCAACAGCTGCAGTTTCTTCTGCAGTCACTGCTAATTCAACACTATCCTTTCTCTTGAACGTATGTATAGTATGGAGTTCTTGAAAATTTAAACTCCTGGTGTTTGATAACTAGAGATGGGATGCATCCAGAGTTTTCTGTATCCGAATCCGGATCCAAATCCCTGGAAGGTTCTGGGAATCCATGAATCTCATGAATCTCAAATCTTTCGAATCCTTTTTCTAAAAAGGGTTTAAAAAGCAAGATAAAGAAGGATAATCTTGGGCAAGATACACTCTCTCAGCCTTAGGCCCTTTCCACATGAGAAGAGGAATCCGCGTAGTGACGGTTCCGGGTGGTTTGAACCGGGTTTTTTTGTATCCGCGCTAATGCGCGCTCTCTATTCATACGTCTTATGTTTGATCCGGCTTAGCGCGGTTTCAGAGATCCACACGTTGCCGTCCTGACCACCCCCGCTATTAACATAACCCCGCCCACTATGGCTGTGATAGGCTGTCCACGCCCACGGCCCACCCCCCGTTCATCTCAGGGGCGAATCAGCGCGTATCTGCGCTTCCAAACAAGTGAGCAAGAACGTGATTGCGCGGATCAGGGGGAAAAGAAACACTTTTTTTCCGGTTTTTAAAAAGCACGTGCAAGCACAGTTGGAGATGTTTCTAAACGGATTGACGTGTGGAACTTGGAAATTAAAGACGACTCAGCGCGCTTTAAGGTATGGAAGACCTCCGTCAGAAATCGCGCTACAGTGCGCTAAAGCGTTTTATTACCCCCGTGTGGAAAGGGCCTTAGTAAAAGCCTAAGGCAAAGGCAAACCTACCTCTGAAGAAATCTGGTCAAGACAATTGTCACAGTTCTGTCTTAGGATCTCCCCAGATTGAAAATGACATGAAGGCCCTTTGTACATAGGCAGGAAAATGTGGATTAATCCCACATTTTTCTGCCTGTGTAAACAGGGCCACAGACTACAGTAGAGAGATATTCCAGGTCAAAACTGGCTTTTCTTTGCATAGCTCCTTCTGTCATCCTGGGGTTTGTAGTTTGATGATGCACCAGCACACTTTGGCAGAGAAGGCTGTGACACCTTGTAAAGCTCAAACCCCAGAATTGTGTCTGAAAGAGCTTTGCAAGTGAGCTGTGCAGAGGAATGTTTCAGCTGTCCTTGAAATCTCAAGCCTGTAGCTTCCAGTGAAGTGCTGAACTTAAATATGAAATGTTCAGTTTAAGTATCTTAGAATACAACCCTAGATGTAATTTGTGAAATTGTTAGCAAAGGCCATTATTATTCCAAGGGAAAAATTCACCTACTTGCCATCTCCCCTTGTGTGTCTAGTCTCCCAAGTTTTCAGGCATCCTGGTCTCCCAAATTTTCAGGCATCCTGGTCTCCCAGGTTTTCAAGCGTCCCAGTGTCCAACAAACTGTTTGGGTGGTAGATTTGAAAGATTCAGTTTTGCCTGTTTTGGCACAGGGATTTGGATTCCCAAATCTCGAATCCCTGCGAAGGATTCGAGGATTCGGTTGGCCCATCCCTATTAATAACCTTTCTCATTGTCAACTTTGCTACTTGTGCTTTTTTTTAAAAAAATTCTCATCAAGATGTATCTGGAAAAAATATCTTCTTTGGTGGTCTGTGTTTTACAGAAAAGTCATTCCTTATTCATTTGTGGTTTTTTGTTTGTTTGTTTGTTTTAATAAATGTTTGGTGCTATTTCTTCCTGGCATTCAATCTTCTCTTGAACCCACACCCTCAATTTCTCATTATTTTTGCATTTCTCATTATTGTTTTCTTTTAAAATGGTTCGTGACATATTCCTGGTGCATCATTTCTGTGTGGCTCAAGTTTGGGGCTTATTTGAGATTTGCAATATGGTTCCCATCTCTTTGACTACCAAATGTGGACAAATTCAGTTCTTAAATACTCTAGGAATAATCTGATGTTATTAAATGGATAAACAAATTCCTCATAAATAGTCTATTTAGTTGTCTTCTGTATTCTCTGGCTTATGGAGAGCTTACTACACTGTGTGAAGGAAAAAGTGATCACTTTAAGTGCCCAATAATGTGGCAACACTAGAAAGAAACTGGATGTGCAATTGCTTAATATGAAAGAATCTATAGTCATTGAAGTGCTCCTATTTCAAGTTTGTCAAATGTCAAATTATCCTGTTTTCTGAATCCTCTTCATCATGCATACATCATAAAAGCTTAAGAATTCAAGCCAGGACCTCATAGGGTGGTTCTGCTGATGGAATAGATTCTACTTGCTGAACTAGCAGCCCTTTCACTAAACACAGTTATAGCGCTATGATTCCATTTCAGCCACCAAGACTGCATCCTATGGAATCCCGGGGCTAACAAGTTGATTAGGCTCTAGAGAAGCTCTCTGGTTGAGAATTCCCAACACCCCTACCTAAAGTGCAAATCCCAGGATTCCATAGGATGATGCCAGAGCAGTTAAAGTGGAATCGTAATACTATAACAATGTGAAACTGGAAAACTAGCTCTGGAGGATTGTGAAACTCTCTCGAACTTTTTTTTTTATATACTGTAGCTGGTGACAAGAGAAAGTTCTGTTACACTAGTGGATGCCTACTACCACAGTGTTAGATATAGGCCTAAGGCTGTAATCCTATAATAGTTTCCTAGGAGAAAACCCTAGTGAACTCAGGGCCTTTGTGCACTAGACTGTTATAGTATTATTACTCCACTTTCAGCATCCTATGGAATCCTGGGGTTTGCAGTTTAAGGAAGGACTTTTAGAATTGAGAACTCTTTGGCCCCAGTAAACTACAAATCCCAGAATTCCCCAGGATATTGAAAGTAGAATAATAGCACTATAACAGTATAGTGTGGAAGTGCCCTCAGTCAAGCTAATTTCTAAGCGGGTTAGTGCAATAAGTCAAGATGAAGGAAAAGGTTAGCACTAATGAAGTGATGTAATAGAAGTGTACATAGCTCTCTCAAAATGTGTATAGCATTGAGTTGTTTAGGTGAAACGTGGAGTACAGATTTAAACCATAGGAACAACAATAATTAATAGTGATTAGTGTAAGGGAAGTGAAGACTTCGGGAAGTAAAAATGAAGGGGACCTGATCCACACGTTATTGAAGTTAAACAGTGGAAACTAAGGCCCTTTTCGTACCTTACCTGGTGTCGTGTGGGGATCATGCAAAAAGCCTCTTGTGGGAGGGAATCACATCCCCTGCACTTCCCTTCACACCAGCTCAGTGCTGGACGGAAGGAAGCACAATAGCTCCACCCCTTCCTTCCGCACTTTCCCAGGTTGCACTGGGAGAGGAAGTGCAGCCATCATGCTTCCTCAGGTTCCACATGCCAGGTAAGTGTGGGAGGGATGCAAGAGGAATGCACAATCACGCAACATTTTCAACAAAGAGCCAAAAATGATATACTGCACGATTGGCATGAGATTGCTATGGGAGTGATGCGTGATCGTGAGAACATCATGCAGAACCATCCTTGCGATTCCACGTCGCTCCGGTGGCCATTTTGCGTTCAAAGTCACATGCAAAAAGGGCCTAAGTTAGAAATGCTAGACATGCTTCCTTGAGAGGAAATTTCATTAAAATCTGTGGTACTTATTTCCAAGACAATGTGTTTAGGATCAGGGTGTTAAAACAATTTAGCCTCATTCAGCTAAATAGAACCAAACCAGTTTCCAAATATGTCTAAATGAGCTACAGATTGGGCCAAAAGTTAGGGAGTATAATTAATCCCATAAGGATTTGAATTGCAAGCATCTGCAGAGCAGCGCTACAATGCCATGTGTGTCTCCTGCTGCTGAAGAAAGCCCTGAAGTAGGAAATGACACGATGAAAAAGAAATGGAGGAATCCCTTTTCCTGTTGCCTGCTAGAAAAAATTGACTTTTCCTTCTCTATCTGACATTTCCCACCAAAGCAAGGTCTTGAAGAGACCTCCACACCTTGAGGAGAGATTTTGCTAGCTGGTTCATGCTTGGGACAAGATAGCTTGTGGCTGCAGAATGCAGCGGGGAGGCAGCAGAGCTGAGAGTCCTCTTTGTGTGACATAGTACGCAGGGTGAAAATGGGGAGATTCATGGTTTGTGCCTTCTGGCCCTGTTTCTGACTCTGCTAGTTTTCCTAGGCCTCTGGGGGCAAATCCTATCGATGTTCAAACTGAAGAAGAAGGCTTCTGAACCCTTAAGTCTTGTTGTTTTTCCCAGGCACAACTCTGCACCAGTATGTGAGAAGGACCACATTACAGATGAATAGATTCAATCACGGAAGCCACAGCCCTGAGTCTGCAAGAGCGGAACAGGGTTGCTGACATGGGATCACCATAAGTCAAAGTCAGTGTGACTTCATTTAACAAAAATAAATGTGAGAAGGCAGATGAGAAAAAGCTGCCAGCAGTAACATTACTGTTGTTCCCACAGAGTACATCTTTTCAACATTTGTAGCCCCTTTTACCTTGCACAATTATAGTAGTTTGATACCACTTTTACTGCCATGGCTACATCATATGTGCTCCTGAAATTTGCAGTTTCTTGAAGCTGGCTGGCAAGGAGGTCTAAATGCTTCATAATACTAAAAATTCCAGGATCCCATAGGCTGAGATTAAGGCAGTTAAAATGGTATTCAAGTGCTATAGTTGAGTAATGTGAAAGAAACCTGCACAGAGCCTGTATAACTGCTTTCCCATTCAGCCTCTGCCACAGCAATTATCCACACTTTCAGGTCATCTGCATGGAACTGGAATGCTATTAATTTTCAGAAACTTGTATTCTCCAGATCCAGGTGACTGGTAACGTGGTAGATTTCTATAGTTGTATTTTGTACTCCAAGATGGATAACTTAGCAACTGAATCAATGTGTTTCCACATTAATTTTGTGCCCATTTTCCTGTACAATGCCAGGAACTATTATTTTGCAGGTAACTATTGTGGCTACATTATCTCCAGAAAGGCTGCAGCTAGCACACCAGTCAAAGCTGGCACCAAGAACGCAAGCCACAGAGTCCATTTGGGCCTCCAGTGACAGGGGTGGATTTAAAAGTACTCCTAAGCTACTTACCTGTTCCTTCAGGGCGAGTATAACCCCATCTGGAACAGGCTGTTTACCCAGTTCCTGGACCTGAGAACCTCCAGTTCACAGAACCTCTGTCTTATTAGGATATAGCTTCAGTCTACAACCCTCCATCAAGCCCATTACAGTGTCAAGATACTGATCCAGTACCTGCACAGCCCTAGCTGACTCCAATGACAAGGAGAAGTAGTTGAGGTGCACCAACATACTGTGGGTCCCAGTTACAAAGCCCCTCATGTCTTCCCCCAGTGACTTCACATAGATACTGTAGAGCATGAGGGGTAAGGTGGAACCCTGCAGTACCCCATGTCTTAACAGCCATAGGACTGAACAGGAATCCCCTGATACTGCTCTCTGGAACCAGCTGTGTAGGTAGGAATAGAATCCCTGCAGGACATCCAACGAGGCCTGTTCAGTAAGATACCATGATTGATGGAGAGATCCAGGAAGATCAACAGAGGAGTGTTCCTCTGGCTTTCCTCCAGAGCAAGTTGTCAGTCAGAACAACTAAGACTATTTCAGTGCCATACTACTGTTATCACCGTTTGCTAGCCCGACTTTGGAGGATATCAGATATCATTTTTGATATCACAATTCGGCCCCATTACGCCACCCTCAGCCATGTGTTTGCGAGGCCCTCGGACATGCACCGAACTTCTGTTGATTGCTGAACATTCCATTCTCCACCCAGGCAGGCCAGACTCAGCGAGATCGTCGCTTTAGGAGACCTCTCTAAACAAACACCTCATTAAGGATGCACGCTAATACAAAGAACTCCCTGCCCTGAGCAGGCAACTTGGCAAGTAGGACACTTAACTGTCAAGTACGCTGTATCTGCACACTGGCCATTCAATTGTCGATTCGGAACTAACTCAATCATGCTAAATTCTGACCTTTCGGAGACATTGTCTCACGCCCAAACCTCATTGTTCTTCCCCAAGTACAGACTAGCCTATGGTCATATTTTCCCTATAAAAACTCCTGATTCCAAAACCTTCCTCGGATCGCTCCAAACTTCCATCCAGCCTTGCTGCCGCGTCATCCGTCGAGCTTTCCCTTCAGTCTCAGTCCGAGACTGCGCACCTACGGACCTCCACAGTGATCTACTCTGGGCTTCGGACAGGTGTAGTATCACCCAATTCAACAATCCCTCTTAAAAATCCTCTATACCGCTACCACCTTTATTTTCTATAGTTACTTGTGTGAGTGTGTTGCATACACTGTTTGCTTGTATTTAATAAAATCACAGTTATTATTTCATATTTGGTGTGCTTCTTGGCTTGGCCTGACCCCATAGATGCTGGGTTACCCTGCCTCTCACTAGCTTAAGTGAGTGTTCCAGCTAATTTCCCCCAAAATTGTGTTTTATTGTTTGGTTATTTGGGTGTCCCTCCCGGGACCCCAGTAAACAGGGTAACACTCCGGTCTGAAAGCAGACTGAAATGGGTCTAGATCAGTGGTTCTCAACCTGTGGGTCCCCAGATGTTTTTGGACTTCCGCTCCCAGAAGCCTGAGCATTGACCATAGTCAGATGTTTGATTCTGGGGACCCACAGGTTGAGAACCACTGGTCTAGATAATATATCTTTTGAGGAAAATAAGGAGTGCAGGGATCTGTGAACAGTATCTTAGGGCTGAGTAGGTAGGAACTATTCAGCTGGCCTTTGGCTTTATTTCTTCCCCTGTTTTCTGAGCTGAAGTTGTTTCCAGCAAGGGAGTGCCATGGAGTTCATCCACATTTCATGAGCATCTGATGTTTTACATTTTGCACCTGCTGGCCAATTACCTATGCACTTTGATATTTTACCCCACACTGTTGTCAACTTTTTCTTTCTGTACAACTGAAAGAGACTTGATGAATCCTGTCATGATGCAGCTGCAAGACCAGCTGTTGTCTGCTTTGTCAGCCTGGAGAAGCAAGTTGGGCAAGAGCTGGTAACTCACATATTGTCATGATGTGATGTTAAACAGGCTTTCTGAGTGTTGCAAGAAGAGAGCCCATTTGGGCTCATGAAACAAAGTAATTCACAAACAAAAGCAAGGGGAGGCAGAAGGAAGAGGAGAGGGCCTGGGGATATTAACAGGCCTGCTAAGTCACACAAGCAAAGCTGGAATATGCAGACAAACAATCCAGGAATGCTAGAGTGAATTAATAGAATGTGGCAGCATGATTCATAATCAATAAATATACTTTGGGTAAGTCTTAAAGATGTCTTAGCTTATTTGTGAGCTGTATAAAAGAAGCCAGAAACAGCATATTTATACAAATAAAGTACATATTTATAGGCTGGAAATTTATAGGCACTTCACAACAAGGTAGGTTAGATTACCAAAACAATGCTGCAGCTGTAATAGGGGAAGCATCCCACTCCAGATTTATGAATTTGTAGATGTGTAGGGTGCATTTTCTTGTTGGATTCAGCAACAAATCACTCACGTACATGCTTGCCCATGGTGTAAGGCATGAGACCCTGTTGTACAGCCTGTAGGGGTTTTTTTTTTTAAAGCAAATGCCATGAAGTTGGTAGTGATCCAAGTGAGAAACCATGGCTGTTTATTCTTCCAACTCACTAGAATGCTAAAGTGATAAAAACTTGAAAGCTCAGTTTGACAGCAGAATATACACTACCAGCTCAACAGAGAAAATTATACCCTAATCTTCCAGCTTAGTTATGGGTATATTTTCACACTCTTGAGAGTGATTCACATGACATTGTTTCTCATACAGCAACATTTTATTTGTTATGTACTTATAACAGCATGTTAAATGACTTTCAAGGCAAATGCCCTCACAAAGCAGTGTGCTCTGTAAACATAAAACAAAAAAGAACAAATTGAAATCTTCATGATAGCTCTTAAAACACACAGTAAAGCATGATTAAGACGCAACAGTTAATGAAAAGGCAGCAGCATGCTACATGACAGCTTGGTACATCAAATTGTTCTTGTAGGTCAGGGAGGATCACCAGTGAACGTAATCCTTGTCAGCAAAGCCAGGCTTACTACTCACAAATCAGTGGAAAACAGGCAGCACAATGGTGGAGCACAGGCTTAGCATACACAAGTTCAGGAGTCAGTGATCAGTTGAAAAGGGAAAGAACTCTGAAAGCTAATAGAGAAACTCATCCTAGATGAGATAGGTTACCTCAGGCAAGTGTGTGAATAAACTCTCAGTGAAAAATACTGGACTAGCAAACTGAGCAACACGAGAAGCTGCCTTATACTTAGGCTGGCAGTTTATAGATCACCCAAAAAGAGGACGTGCCTCACCAAAAAAAGAGCAAAGAAGAAGGCACCAATTTACATGAAAACTGCATATGCTAATTTAACTGCAAATGCAAGATTAAAAATTATTTTTATAATTTAAGATAAATTACAGTGCCCTTGAGTGGGGAAGACTGTGGAACCAGGTGTACCTGCTGAACCTGTGATCCAGGTGGTACCTGTGGATGGGCAGCTTCAGGGCCCCTGTTCTCCATTCTTGTAGTACTTTCAGCCATGTTTCAGTGGAAAGCTCTTCAAATAAAGAACACCTTCAAAATGAGAATTGTCCCCCGGCAAATCTCCACACTGAGGGCTATCTGCTGTAAAAGAGAGCAATTTGTCACCTTATTTGGTTCATCTAATTGATTGATCCAGTATTGTTTTGGATGGAAGTCATGAAAACTACTTTTTTGGCCTAAAACTCAAAAAATCTCTGGCTGGGTGACTCTACGAGCTGTGATCCAAAAAAACTAAGAGCCTTTCCACACTACACTGTTACAGTGCTATTCCACTTTCAACATCCTATGGAATCCTGGGGTTTGGAGTTCTAGGGAGAGGCATTTAGAATTCTCAACCAGAAAGCTCTTTGGCCTCAGTAAACTACAAACCCCAGAATTCCATAGGAGATTGGAAGTGGAATAATTGCACTATAACAGTGTAGTGTGGAAAGGCCCTAAATTTTCCATACTCTGGGGAATCTATATGCCTGTATTACCCTGTTGCTCAGGGCCAGCTCTATGATTATGCAGAATGAGGCAGTCATCTCAGGTGACAGGTGCTCAGTTGCAGTGTGGCAAAGGTCAGAGCGGCAGGCCTCTGGCCAGTTAAAACTTGGCATTTATTTATTTATTTGCTCTTGAATTACCCAGTTTTGAGCTATATTTTGTCTAAATCTTTTGGCAAGCTGTCTTAGGTCATATGTCACGAGAAAGGTGGGATATTGAATAATTAAAAGACTTCCTTCTCAGCGGAGGACAAAAGCTGTGTGCTCTGGTGGTCCTTTTACTTTTACCAGTGTTGAAAAAACAACTGCCAGAAGGTGGTCAGTTTCTGCAGGTAGAATGGTGGGTGCAGAGGGGATCTTGTTCTCTGCTTTAGAAAGCAAAATACAAGTGTTTATTGATTGAATGCGCTTGCTATTAACAAAGTTTTTTCCAGGAATCAAGATATCGGAAGCCTTGCTATTGCCCACAGACAATAGCACAGATATGTGCTCTCTAGCCCTTGTGAGCAAGTGTGATGTAGTAGTTTGAGTGTTGGATGTAGGACTCCAGGAGAAGAGGCTTCAGGTCTCTGTTCAGCCATGGAAACCGACTGGGTGGCCCTGGGCAAATCACACACTTCAGCCTTGGAGCATGGCAAAGCCAAACCCCCCTGAAGAAATTTTGCTGAGAAAACAGCATGAGCACGTTCCAAAGTTGGAGTCAACTTGCAGACACATTAACAGCAATTGTCTTCATGATGTCTACATCCTGGATGCATGCATAGTATCCATTGCTGAGGAGATGGAAATGCATTTATCTTCCCACATCTGGATTCTAACTAATTTCACTGCAGACCTGTCCAGCCCATTCCCTCTCAGCCTCAGTCCATTTCTTCATCTGTAAAATGGAGATAATAATGATCATGTCTCACAAAGCCTGCTGACCCCTAAAACTGTTCTATAAATAACTGAGAGCAAGGTAAGAATAATCCACACATTGATTTTGATACACTAGCTGAGAAAGCAGGAATATAATTAATTACAGAACTGGATTATCTGTAACATTCTCAGTTCAGGTGTTCAGTTTTTAAAACAAGCCTATCATTTGAAATTTCATTGTATCTGACAATACTATTAATCAGTGCTTGACACAGGTGTAATGCATCAAGCAGCGCCTCTCTCTTTGGCACATCAGTTACACAATCCAATATATCAAGGACTGAATTTTATTCAGTGCTGTTAAACCAAACATATATCTTAATAAAGTAGATAATGATCAAGGTCTGCTTCATTCAATATGTTCCCTTCTAAATCAAAAAATCCCAGCTGCTAATTGAAAATGTATCTCCTATTAGAGCCTATCAGCATAAATCAAAGGCATGTTTCTCTAATACTCCTACAACACTCGAAAGATGAATCCTCAGGCAACTGTAAATGTTTTTCTAACACATTCATGTGGCTAAGCAGAGAAATGGTAATAGCCCTGAGGTTAAACACACACCAGAGGATTCTTCAGTTCTTAAAGCTGTTATTCATATCTCTTTCAAAAATGCAGAACATACTGCAGTAGCGACTGAATTATCACAAGAGTTGGTAATGCATACATACATCTCATATCACAAAATTCACAAGCACAGTCAGGTTTTAGATGGTAACAGAGATTTTGCACATACATAAAACACTCTTCATCCTCTTTCATATTGCTATGCTTGAGGGAATCCCTAAGATGTAACAATATGGCTATCTAAAAGGAATATATACATATATACACGCACACACAGAAGACTGGAAATATATATATATATGGATGGATGAATAGAAGGAATGACTCACAAAGTAATATATACCAGCAGGTTTTTCTGTTAATGTCCTTTTTCATGTAAGCACATTTCAGTGCTACATAAAATACTAGGTGATTATAGTACCTCATATTCAAGTGGGTAATTCTTTGAAGAATCTTCTAGAGAGGATCTGGTCATCAGGAAACAATTAGATGTAGATTAAAGGCTTCAGGCTTTCTTCATTTTTAAAAAGTTTGTAATCTTCAACTGACTGAGACCAGTACCATCTCTTAAGTTGTCACAAGATTGAAAGAATTCATGTATTTCTTCTTTTGCTAGCTGCTTGATACATACAGTTCTGAAAGACAATTGAACCTAAAATAGTGCATCAAAGTGATTTAGCAAAGATACCTACCTTCCTTCCTTCCTTCCTTCCTTCCTTCCTTCCTTCCTTCCTTCCTTCCTTCCTTCTTTCTTTCTTTCTTTCTTTCTTTCTTTCTTTCTTTCTTTCTTTCTTTCTTTCTTTCTTTCTTTCTTGCTTTCTTGCTTTCTTGCTTTCTTGCTTTCTTTCTTTCTGCCCACCTCTCCTTATAAAAGTTCAAGGGTATTTTACAAACAAATACTATAAAACACAATGAAAGGAAAATCCATGGAGAAACAGAACCAAGATATAAGACAGTGTCAATAAAATATTACATATAGCCAAAGAAAGCAAGATAGGCTTGGTGGTAAAGTCAGAGTTTTAAAGGCCAAGTGTCTTTCCATATATAATGGTGAAAGGAAGGCCATTTAGAAGAGAGCAGAGAAGAGAGAAGAGAGTTGTTCAGTTTCACTGATGGAAACAGGTGGGTTCCATGTGAGTTGGGTAGTACATCCACTCTAGGTGAGCTTGAAAGAAGCAGTCCAAGGCAAAATTTAGAGTAGAAAGTTCATAGAGAGATCCTACATGAGTATGTGTGTAAGTTGTATAGGCACAGCTTTATACAGTCACCTGAGTGGAAATCATAGACAAAGAAAAATTAGCATGATGCCCATACACACAAAATAATATGATGGAACATTGCTGCTGCATCTGTTCCCTGAATCACAAAGCTCTGTTGCACCCTTAAAGGATTCCATCTTTTCTTCCTTGCTGCTCACTAGAATTGACTCACACCTTGCCTTTTCCCAAATACTTTGCCTTTTCCCAAATAGTTTACAATAGATTAGAACAAAACAAAACAAAAAACCTATAAAACAATAAGTAGTACAAAAGTTAAAATGCATTAAGAACCAATTCAGGGAAACATTATTTGAAAACAAAAACACATACTGACACTTTTTTAAAAAACCACTCACTTTTAGCACATCCTTCTGCCCCAACCAATTAAAGGGTGAAGACTGAGCACAGAACTTGCTTCTTCAATGTGTATGTGCTTCCTCTTTTCCTTTACAATTCCTTGTTCAGTTTCTCCTCTTTTGTGAGGCCACAGGCCTAACTCTGTGAACTGAAACTGAGCCCCCCCTCCTGTTCATCTCCCTTGCCCTCTCCCTGTAGACCCTCACTGTAGCTGCTCCCTTGGAATGTGGCTCCCTTATCATTGGCCACGGTGGATAGGGCTGAAGAGTTTTAGTCCACCAGTATGGAAGGCCGCATATTTCCCAGCTCTGCACTCAAGGAAAATTCTGTCTGAGCACACTATGGTGGCTGATGGCTCTCATGTCAGTAGGGATGACAAACCTGCTTTGAGCTTAAATCCAAACTCTAAGGGAGCCATCCTATTTAGCGAACAGGTTCAGAACCTTGGGTAGCTCTGTTAAAGTTCAGACTAAAAGCTGAAGCAAATTTCTTGCCACTGATGCTGAAGCCACTGAGAAACCATTTTATTGATAGAAACAAGCTTTTGAAAGCTTTTCCGTCAGATTCCAAAGGAAAATTGACAGGCCACAGCACTTTGAGCTTTGCTGATAGGTGTGATGGCCTTCTCCGTGGAATAATGCAAACCATTTCTTTGAGGAAAAGTAAAGCTTCAGCCCTCACAGCTTACACAGTCTTTTTTTTTAGCTCAGCTGGGAATCATAGTAACAGAGCATGTATTTATCCACCTTCTCCGTCTATTTCCAACTGTGCCATGGTGACGCGCTCTCCCTTCACCTGTCACAGCCCCTCCAGACAGAAGATCCTGTATGCAGGCCTGTGAGATCAGTTTCTCTCATGCGTGGCCACAGCCTTAGCAGACTGGAGTTGTGCCTTTCCCACAGTACTTGAACTGCCTGGAGTTAATGAGCTCATAGTCAAATTACTCCAAAAAACAAAACAAAAAAACACCAGGATGGCTTTGCTGATGAAACTAACACTTCGAAATGAAAGAGAGGATAATGATATCCTTTTCTGTTCTGGGAGAAAACCATTTGTATGTGTTTGTGTCTATGTGTACCCATTCCCACTTGTGAAAGAGAAGCTAAACACAAGACTGGCCACCTGTTCTAAGTTGCACTGCTTTGGGGAAGGAGTAAACCTCTATTGCAGAACCAGCCTTACGAAGTGCTGTTTACAGTAAGAAGCAGTTTCCCCTCCTTAGAGGAATAAATGCCAGCCAATTTAAATGCAAAAGGCAACTACTTGGAATTGCTTATTAGGATTAACTTCAGTTCTAAGAATCTTGAGTTTAATGCATTTTCTTTCACTGGCGCACAGAGTCAGAGGGGTGCATTCCCAGCTGACTTCATCTGGATTGGAACACTTCTCTGCTAATGGTAACAGGGGCTGAATCTACATGAGGGCTGTATCCCACATTACTGCACAGTATCCCTGTCCCAGTTTGACCCCTTTATTTTTAGATGTACCTGTTTTATTGTTGTTGTGTGCCTTTAAGCAGTTTCCAACTTATGCCTAAGGCAAACCTTTCACAGGGTTATCTGTTGCTGAGGGTATCTGACACTCCTAAGGTCACCCAGTGAGTTTCCATGGCTGACTGGGGAAGCAAAGCCGTCTCTAGGGTCGTAGTCCAACTCTCAAACCACTACAGTACAGTGGCTCTCAAACTGAAATTGTGACTGGGGCTTACCTTTTTTTTTTCTCTCAGGTGGTATGGCAGTTTCCCTACCTGATAAGGCACCCTGTCTTTTCCACACAGCACATCCTTCCCCCTTTATAACACTACCTTTGTGTAAAAAGGTGAGGCCTTTCAATGGTTGTTTAGAAACACTTCATAGTTCTATGGTAACTTGTTCTTATATTACTCAGGCAAGGCAATATTTATAAAAATAAACTGTAATATTTATTAAAATAACGTACAGACAAAATATTGGAGTTTATAGGCAGGTCAAAGCTAATATAGTTCTTCAGAGTTTTTTAAGGCAGTTTCCTTATATACTTGAACTCTTTATATGCTTAAACTATCATATAAGCACAAATATAAACAGCCCTTTGGCTACACTCTTATCAAAGGTTCAACCCTCAATCTAGGTCACACTTTCTGACCAGATTCTATAATGGTTTAATTACTCTTCCGCCTCTCTCTAGGCTTTCCCTCAGACCTAAAGCCTCCTCAAACAGATACCTCCCTGGTTGATTGAGGGACTTTACTCCAGAGCTCTCTCTGGGGAGAACTTCTCACTGAAGGACTGAAAATGACGCTCAGGCCATTTCCGTACTAGACCGTTATAGCGCTGTTATTCCACTTTCAACATCCTGTGGAATCCTGGGGCTTGCAGTTTAGGGAGGGAATTTTGAGGAATAATAGTGGAATAGTAGCGCTATAACAGTCTGGTGCGGAAATGGCAACTGTATTTGCCTTTATATATATATTCCTCTCAGCCACCAGCCTTTGCCTCACACTACTGGGCCGGGTTTCTCTCTTGAGGAGCTATTCTGGTTGCCGGGCAACCTGTTCTTAGGCGGCTCTGGAACTCCAGATAGCCACCTCCCCAGAACTCCATCACAGAAATCAATTTGGAAAGCCAAATGGGACCCGCATTACATAGCCACATCAATGCACATGCTTATCATATCAATATATGTCTGGTCACACAACTGTAGCAGCTGTGGGATTTTTAAATTCACACAACACATGCATGTATTTGCATATTCACTTAATCAACCAGCCTCTATTTTTACTTTGTTCTGAATGCCCACCTGTGCTTCTATAAAGTGAAGCTGGTAGAGAAAGAGGAGGGGCATGAAATGATGATTTATGAACGTGTGCAGTGGTAGGTACATAAAGGTTCACATATAAACAATATTTTTTTAAAAAATAGACAACTTCACCTTTTTCGGCTGCCAATCCAAACAAGAAAGCGATCTTTTCTTAGTGGAAACAATCAGGGGACCGAGGTGACCAGCAACCAACCTGGCCCCACCCTCCTTGCACCCCTTGCCCCCAATCCCACTCTCTCCCCAATTCAAGGGGTCAAACCAGCCCTTACAAAAACCCAGTTCTTCCTCAAAACAATAAGTAAAGTGGAGATTTTTCAAGTTGCCTTAAAGCCCTCAGGCATTGAAAAGAAGTATTTTCACATCAGAAGGAGAGGAACGTCATGTGTTCCAACAGGACTGGGATCAAGGCAAGAATGCACTATTTAGCCTGTGCAGATTCAGGAGGACCTTTAAAACAGCTCAATGCAGCTACTGGGAATGGTTCTCACTTCAGCTTGGATGTTATTATGAACTGAGATCTACCAGTGAGTTTCCTTTCAAAATGCCTCAGGAGGGATGATCAAAAGTTTGTCTCGGGTATCATGGCAGCCCCTGGTTTAAACAGTGAGAGGACTGCCTCCCTGCATAATCTCAGGGCCAAGCATTACTCATCCAAATAAGAATTCTGCCTCCAATGAAACTTTCCTTCATTCCCCAAATTTCTAGCCTCATAGTAACTTAAAACTTCAGTGAAGAATTTAGAAATAAAGTTTGGGCATCTAAAGAAAAAGGGAGCACAAAGTGACCAAGGGAACACCAACACAGCAATTATGAGAGTTCCAAGTGTGAACAATTTTTAACGCTTCACTCTCTGCAATGCTAGAAATTTGGGGACTGAAATAAAATTTCATTGGGGGAGACAGAATGCACACTGCCCCGGTTCTGGTGGCTCCATGGATGTGCTCATTGTGCAAATGTTTTTCCATTTTTCTGCCACATTCATGACACCTTTACATCACTGAAAATGTTCCATAGCGCTCAAGCCCAGATTGGCATCCTGAAGGTTGCATAATGGTTTAAAAGGAAATGTCTGAAATTAGTAGGCCTTTTTCTAAGTGTAGGATTGCCTTTAATACCACAGCTTACTGTTTACAGTTTACTATTCTACAGCTTATTATCAATGAGATTTGCCTCCAAAGAGGTGTCTGTGCATAGCATTGTAACCTGACTGCCTGTAATGCTGCATAATGTTTTTCAAACCAAGGCAAGTTAAGGAATGGTTTTGAGTACACAAGTGCTAAGCAATTGGTTTCTTCTGGGATAAACATCAAAGAGCTGTCTATCAACCTAGGCATTTATTTATTTCATATTAAATGAGGAGCAAATTCAGAACCTGCTGTGTGGGGAAGCAATACATTTTTCAGGTGTTCATCATCACTTGTTCCACAGGAGCTGTTCTCATCCCCAAAGAGCTCCTCCCTCGGAACAATGCAGACAACTGTGTTGATCCATGTCAACAAATCTATACTTGCAACACTAATCTACACTTTTTGTTTCCTCTGGGAGGAGGTCTTTTGCAAATTGAATAGGTCTTAATTGTCTATTCAAGATGAGACATTCTATTTTGCAAAGACAGCTCACCACAGTATATGGATGCAGCCACGGCAGTTAAAGTAGAATCAGAGGGTTGTAACTGTGTAGCATTGAATGCCTCCCAACCAAGTCATGATCTCATTGGGTGCAAAATCTTAGCACAACATTTTTGCTGCTGCTTTCAGCTTCAGCTGGTCCTGCAGTTGACCATGTGGGTAGATTATAACATTCCTAAGCTAGGAAAATGTGAGTGATCAAGGCTTATGTTTAAAAAAGATATGTACTACAATAAGTATGCAAACTGCTCTGATAAAAAAAAGTGGGTGTCATAGAAATGCCATAATGTACATCAATCCATCAGTCTACATATCCACAGATAATTATGCAGTACAGCCCTGCTTAGACTGCCTGCAGCAGTGCCTATCTAAATACACGTCCCTCTGCATCTCAAAAGACTTTCATGTATTATTAGCACATCAGGTTGAAAAGATGTAGTATTAATGTCTTATTGATGAACAAGATTTCTATATGTGGAATTTGTTGTTTATACATAGGAGAGCAGGGGTGGCTATTGTACCTTTGGGATGTGGGCAGTCATGGCCACAGCAATAAAGAAACACTGTCCTGTATCCCCAAATTGAACTGGCACATTTCTACCATGACTGTATGATATGATTAATCTCTATGTGTACTGTATTTTAAGGGTTTAATGAAATTCAGGCTGACTTAGAGCTATGTGTGCTATAGTCCTATACAGGTCTACTCAGAAGTAAAACCCATTAAGCTCACCTGGGCATTAAACTCCAAAATTAGGTGCATATTGAAGGGCAGCCTTCATCCCTAGGATATGGCATGATAACAGGTATATGTCACCACTAAAATTAACCAAAACAAAAATGTAAATGACTGAGTTCAGGAAAGGAGGAAATGGTGGTATGCGATTACTGTGGAAGGCTGCAAAACTCTCAGCTATTGATGGTATATTGGTCAAAGTTTTTTCCACCACTTGTGGTCACACTCTTTAGTACATGGAACAGAAGTCCCTGGGTTATCTTTTAAAATTATTTCTCATTCTGAATTTCTGTTCAGCAGGCTGAGAAAGGATCCTTGTTGAAAGAATACTTGAGTCAACACAATGGGATGTTCAAACATTCCTAAAGATGTTCAAAGAGCAATCAGGCCAGCATTTTCTTTGAGCAGAGCTGCTTGCTAGACAGGTATCATGTTCTCTTTGATGCTTCTGATGAAAGAAACCAAAAGAAACCTGTCAGCTGAATAGACTGGACCTAGTAGCTAACAGGTTAGAGGCAGGTAACAGAACACAGCAGGCAGCAGACTACAGTACAGGTGGAAGAGTGTGCATCTGTCAAAGATCAGCTGACAGTATGAAGTAGAGAGTAACCGTGGGGAAATTCATTTCAGAAGAAAGCAAATGGAGAAAAATTGAGGTAAACACATACTTTAAGTAGAGATTCCTCCAGTACCAATAATAATAATAATCCACTGTTCAAAAAGAATACCACAAAATACGCTTCTTAGTAAATACGTCTACAAACTAAAGTACGATCTCATAAGAAGAACCCATTCAACCTCTGTTTGAAATGAAATCACAGAGAAGCATTTGGCTTTATTCTCACATAAAATCTTTTTTCACAGCAACAAGAAGAGACTCCTAGGATGTAAGTCAAAGGGCACATAGCTAACTCACTATACAAGAAAGTCTCTTGGGAGCTGACTGGACTCAATCAGTAAGCTGTACGCTCTTACTAAAAATATCTGCCACTCCATATAGGCAAGTAAACAATAGTAAAGAATGGAAGTGGCAGGATAGCTGTACACACAGATTTAAGCTAATGACTTAGAAATGTTCCATTTTTTAACAACCACTCCCAGAATCCCCTACCAAGCCTGATCACTGGCTATACTGGCTTGTGAGAGGGGATATCTAGGGATTGTAGTCCAAAAGAAGTAATTGGCATAGTGTACTGGACTGTAGAGGTTTAATGGCCCTTTTTGCACAGCATTTGTCATGCGAAAGGGCCTCTGGAGCATCGTGCAATTGCAAGGACTGTTCCACATGATGTCCTTGCAATTGTGTGACACTGCCGGGGCCAGCAGGTGTCAATCATGCAATATATCATTTTCGGCTTCTTGCTGAAAATGATGCAGGATCACACGTCACTCCAGGCCCCACATGCACTTTGGCCCTTTCCACACGGGGTAAAAAAAACGGCTTAGGGCGACCTCATCCGGAGGCCATCCACACCGTGGGGCGCACTAGAGCGGTTTGAAAAGTGGAGGTTCCACACCTCAAACCGCCCTAGCGCGGCCGCAAGGGGTGGCGCGGCGCGTTTTTTAAAAACCACATTTTATGTGGTTTTTAAAAAACGCGAGTGAGCTAATCCGTTGCAGTGCCCCGTTTGAAACTGCAGGGACGCGCTAGCGCGTCCCTGCAGAGCTGCCCGGGGCGGGCTTCCAGCTGGCGTGCTGCCCTGATTGGTGGAGCGCTGCCGGAAGTCGCCGGCCGCCATTTTGGGCGCCGCCAAACGCCGCCGAAATTCGCCAGTGCGTGGAGTGGCGAACGCGCGCTCCCCGCAGGGACGGAGCAACCCGTTTTCAGGTAAGATCCATCCCTGCGTGCGCTGCCCCGTTTCCCCGTCCCCCGTGTGGAAAGGGCCTTACCTTGAGTGTGGAACCTCCAGAGACGTGGCCCTCACTCTTCCTCCCCCAGTGCAGCCTGGGAAAGTACCCAGCTGCACTGCAGAAGGAAGAGGCGGAGCCCTTACATTGCCTGCCAGCCAGCAGGCAGCTGCTTCGGGGACGGAGCAGAGGGGACGCGAGTGCCTCTCGCAACAGGCTGCTCGCATGATTCTCGTGTGCCCACGTTGGAATCAGGTAAACTGCGGAAAGGGCCAATGACAGGATAAAGGCCGTTCTTGAATCTAGGATCACAAGGTTTCAACCTGAAAATGCGGTTATGTTCCAAAATAAAGAGTCCTGGGGAGAGGCTACCATGGCTTCTCCTGTCCTGCTTTCCCATTAGCAATCTTACTGTGCCAAACAAGACTACAGATCTGGGCCAAAGGAGATGGAAAGGAGAAGAGACAAAGGAAGTCAGAGAGGAAGGAGTTCAGGGAAGTTTAACCACCATGGTCTTTTAATATGTTTCAAGGAAGGCAACATCTCTGAGGAGTTGCAACCTGACCATCAGTGAAGCTGCTAGGTTATATTAGACTCTGGACTTAATGGGCTTTTTAGATGGTAATGTGTGTTCTTTCACTTAGTCCAAACTGAGGGCCATTTTAGTCATTCTGCTGAGTAAGACCCTGGATTTCTACCCTTGAGGCCTGGCCTGATGATTCCACCACACAAAAATTCAAGATTTTAAGCAATGATTTAGAAAGGTGTGTGCATTCTCTGGATTTTTCTGCCAATTCTCTTTTGATTCTACCCTTTTTAAAGAACAAAAAAAAATACTGATTAACAAGAAAAATATACAGGAATAGAGAAGTTTAGGGAAAACATTATATACATACCAACAATGGTCCTAATTTTTTCCACTTTTGAATAACATACTTTGTAGTTCTGGTTTTTGTTTGCTTGTTTGCTTGTTTTTGTTTTTCTGTTTACTTTAGCCTGTTTGCAAACAAAACAAGAAAGATGTTTGGCACAATTGTGTCTTGGACTTTTTGACACTACTGTATTACTTTGGCCATTTCCACACTACATTGTTATAGTGCTATGATTTTAATTTTCAACATCCTATGGAATTCTGGGGTTTGCAGTTTAGGGAGGGGCATTTAGAATTCTCTGACAGAGAGCTTTTTGGCCTCAATAAACTACAAACCCCAAAATTCCACAGGATGTTGAAAGTGGCATAATAGCACTATAATAGTATAGTGTGGAAATGGCCTTTGTCACAGAGAAGGAGAGATTTCAACAAAGGAACCTAATGCTGGGGATATGGTTATTTATTTATTAAATTTATGCCCCACTGTTTCACCAAGAGAGGCACTTAATCTGAACATGGACAACATGTAGTCTTAGTAGGAGTCTCACTTCCTCCCATCATTCTTGAGTGAGTTCCCCAATCACCCCACTCAATCCATCACTGAATTTAAAACATCCTGTACATGAACCAGTGGCATGTTCACCTCCTCTGTTGCTGCACCTCATATTTACATTTGTACCACAAGGCATGAATCAGCCTTAGAGCCGATCTAAAGAACAAATTAGTGTAGTGGTTTCTATGTTGGAATAGTACTTGAGGAGATGGAGATTAGTGTTCCCACTAAACCCAGAAAACTCATTAGGTGACCATGAGGCAGTCAGTCCCTCTCAACCTGACTTACAGGATCACTGTGAGATAAAGCAAAGGGGAAAGCCTTGAATTCATTGGAGAAAAAGTGGCATATAAACTTAACTAATGAACGGAAACATATAATGCTGTACATATGAATACTGAGTAAAGCTTATGGTCACTTGGAGAAGAAATGTGTGGAAACATTCAGCTGGAAACTCTGTCCCAATTTTGAATGCTATGATTACTAAGAGCTAGGATGGCTTATTCAAAAAGATATCATGTCAAGCTACTCTTTTCCCTCAGATCAGTAGATCAGGGGAATGCTTGAGATGTAGTATAACTTGATTTCATTAGGGATTTTGGCAAGGCTCCTCATTATATTCTTGCAGATAAGCTTGTGAAATGTATGCTAGGTGATGCTGCTGTTAGGTTAATTTGTATCTGGTTAATGTGCCAGACCCCCAAAGTGCTCTCTAATAGTTCTTCATTATCCTGAACAGAAGTGACAAATGAACATGTTGCTCAACATCTTTATAAATTACTTAAGTGAAGAAACATAGAGGTATACATGTCATATTTGTAAATGATGCTAAACTGGAAAGGGCAGTTAATACTTCAGAAGCCAAAGTTAGCATTCAGCATGATGTCAATGGATTGAAGAATTGAGCCGAAATAAACAAAACAATATTCAACAGGAATAAATGTAAGGTACTACATTTAGACAGGAAAAATCATATGCCAAAATACTGTATTAGTGACGCCTGGCATGATGCCAGTATGGGTGAAAAATCTAGGGCTTTTCATAGTTCTTCATGGACCACAATATAAACATGAGTCAGCAATGTAACATAAGTGTAAAAAGAAGCAGCTGATGCATTTACGAGCCAGCAAGTTGTGGCAATGACCTTGAGCAAGTCCCACTCTCTCACCCTTAGAAAAAGGCTGTGGAAAAACCTGCTCTGAACAACTCTTGCCAAGGTTTGCTTAGGGTCACCATAAGTGTTAAACTGCTTGTAGGCACACAACAACAACAATACTTCATTAACAGGAATACGGTGTCACTGTCAAGGGAATTAATAGTACCACTCTTTTCCATTATTCCTTGATCAGACTTCACCTGGAAGACTGCATCCAGTTCTAGGCATCTCAGTTTAAGAAGCATCTTGAAAGCTGGAACAACTACAGCCCTTACTTGTCAAATGTAGTAGAGGATACTGCCCTATTACTAGTGTCAAAGTAAAACACAACTTCCGATTTAATTGGCCTCCTATATATGTGGGCTGAGAGAGGTGGGCACCATTTTGTTCTTTGCCTCAGACAACATAATGGTTTCAGATGCACTAGTGGCTTTCCTCCCTGAATTGTTTGTTAACATATTCTATGGCTCCTACGCCACCCTAAAACAGCTATGGTGTGTTTTTCCATGACACAATATTCATTTATTCTTTTCACTTTCCTGTGATGCTGAATGCAAGATGAAGGAGTGTTATTTACTATCCCTAATCAAAACAATGTTTGTCATGTAGTGCAGATGGATCTAATGTGATATGAACTTGCTTTCCAGAGCATTTTTGAGTCCTTAAGCATGTTTCACTTTTATGATACAGTGAGTATTATAGTTGGATACTGGATTATCATCACTGTCATCACCATCATCAATAAATAGTTGCTATTCTCATTGTGGAAGGGTTATGAAACAATTTTAGATCTCTAGCCTAAATATGTGTTCCAAATGGACAACATAGTGTAACTGACTTGTTTAAAAAAAAAAAAAGCAAAGAAAACTATGACTAATGCATATATGAATATAGCACTCAGGGACTGTTCCTTAACATAGGATAGTGCATGAATGTCTTAACTTAAAAAATAAACAAAGGCAAATGCTATCCACAAGGGACTGAAAAGGGCTAAGAAGCATAATGGTAACTGAAGCAACATGAGGTTAGAAGATAGTCCCTCAAGGCAACCAAGTTCCAGAGCCATAGAACTATTACCACAGATTGTTTGCGAAGCATTTTCCACGTACAGATTACTGTGCTCAGAAAAGACAAATACAAATCTCTCATATTGTCCTTCAAGTATTCTTATTGCAACTTTTCCTGGATGCAAGCACTTACTGGAGGGATTGGAAACCGATGTTATTGCACTTTAAATCCCCTTAGGCCCAGTCAGCATGGCCAACAGTCAAGGATGATGGGAGCTGCAATCCAGCAGCATCTGGAGGTCTACACATTACTCACCTTCCTTACCAAGTACCCTGGCCATATGTCATGGAATCCAATTACTGGATTCTATTGACCTGTACAGTATTAAATGTTGTGTGGTCTTCTTCAGTTCTGGTAAACTTGGGTTTTTTAAGGAATTCAGTCCTACTGAAGAAAAAAAACCCTGATGATTTAAAAAAACAAACAAACCCAAAGGGCACTGGATCCAAAGCAAATGGTGCATATGCTTTGTGGTGCAGGGCTGAGTTCAAGGGACAAAGTTAGAAAGATAGCAACTGTAGCTATATATGGAACTTGCACCTGTGGATTGAGAAGAGCAACTACATACGTAACATTCACTTATTTGTACAGTTCTGCATCCTCAGGTTACGGAAATGTGCACTGAATCTTGATAGCTCAAACATATTACCTTTAGTAGCCTCAAAATTACTGTGATCCCGCCACTGACCCACTCATGAAGGCATACAGCTTAGATATCTCTTAACCAGTGAAGGGATGGCACAATTACCCTATCCCTACAATAACCCACTTCTAGCCAAATGAACTCTGATACAGAATTTGCGATTTATCTTCATCCCCATGTGATTTTGTTGTGATGCTTTCTTTTGGTGCTATCTGTGGCTTAATAAATGTTAAACACATATTTGATATCTCGACAGCTGTTCCTTCAAAATAGCGTTTGTATTCTAGAAATAGCACTGCCGTTCTTTTTCATATTAACATGTGTTTCATTTGGTATGAATTTCCCCCACTCTCATTCCAGGTGAAAGTTGAAGTTCAGTTGTAGATGATTACTCCTTAAGGTAAACAAGAGATTTTCCATATGTCCAATGATTAACTGCTTTAAAAAAAGAAAAATATCCCTCAGTTCCCTATGTTACCATGGAGGATTTGCGTTTCAATATTATTAGTATCTGCACCACAAACTTTGTTATTTCCTCTTTTCCAGAGTACTGACCAGGTCTGACCGTATCTGGAAATACTGGAGACCTTTTATATCTTTAATGACTTCAGGTGTCACAGTTCAACAGGACAGGTACAAGCTGCATTTTAAAAAAAGGTCTTGGGCATATTGTGGATTCTGTACAGAAACAATCCTTTCTGCATGGGGTCATTACTGCAGGTTACTGTGTTTTAGCATCATATCGTTCTACATGCAGGAGCAAAGTAATCTCACATTATTTTCCATCATTCTGCATGGAGTCTGCTGTTAATGAGCCGCCATGTGATGGGAAAGTGCAGTATTTGAAAACCAGAAAAAATCCAATTCACATTCTGACATGGAAGTCAATTTGATTTTTTGCAGTGACACGGAAATGTACATCCACCCCAATGCACGTTGGTGGGCAGCGGAAGGCAGGCTGTAAGGCTGGAAGTAGGTATATAGTATGTAGTATGTACCTACGTAGGTACACACAAACAGAACCACCCAAAACCAAAAATAAAAGCCAATCACGGCAGCTACAGCGTGATGAGGGGAGCCAGGGGAGTGGCCAGTGAGGAGGTAGTACGGATGAATGAACTGTCACTCCTCCACAGGAAAACACTTTAAATTGAGGGGAGGGGTTGCAGAAAACAACAAAGGAAAACCGCATTGTTTAAATACACCATGAAACAGCACGAACCGCTTCTTGTGCCTCATGTGGAAAAGACCTATGATGGAAGAAGAGTTTATTGCATTGGCTTGTTCTGTCTAGATGACTGAGCCCTTCCTTCCACCAGAAGAATACAAAAAATGCTGTGTGAATTGTTCAGTAATTATCTGGTTGGCTAAAATAAAATAAATGCTCCCACATGTTGTGTGAAGTGTTCACTGATTCTTAGGGAATATTTTTGCATTTTAGTCAAACCAAGCTTACCTCTTGTTTCCTCTACATCAGCAGCTTCTATTTCTTTGTATTGGTGGCCACAATGGTAGAAGGAGATGTGATTTTCATAAACACGTCCATGATTTTTGTTTGATTAACTGCTAGTCCTACTCCCAAAGAAGATTGAACTGCCCTCTTACAAGATGGTGGCAATAGTTTCTGACAGAAATCCATAACTGCCTCCATGAATTATACTTCACAAGTCCCTTATCTGGAATCCATGATATCTGAGGTGATTTTTTAAACTGGAAGCATGGCTGTGTCCTCTGTCTTACCTTTCTGTGTCTTACATAATGTTTACTCTCTCGCAAGCTATTTCCTGTCTTCCTGAATCTAAACTCCATCTGTCCTTATTATAGCTCTGCACCAAAATGATCATTTCCGCACTAGACTGTTATAGTGCTATGATTCCACTTTCAACATCCTATGGAATCCTGGGGTTTGCCATTTCGGGAGGAGCCGTGCGGCCCCTCCCAAAACTGCAAACCCAAGATTCCCTAGGATGTTGAAAGTGGAATCATAGCACTATAACAGTCTAGTGCAGAAATGGCCAATGGCTTCAGATTTAGCATTGCTGTCTCTTTGACACAGGGTATGCATCCTTCTTTTACATTCCTGTTTTGCAGATTGGTTCTTACATTGTCTTTAGATAAAAAACGCTAAAACTCATGGACTTATCTGTCTTCAAGTTTATCTGGAATTCATCTTTCTATTAAAATCAAGAACTACAAGAGAATCGCTCAATATGACAGGCACCCTAGATGTTGTTTGAATCTGCAAATGTGCTCAAAGGACCTAATAACTACCATTTCCCAATTTCTCTGCCCGTAACAAAACTTTGAGGGCACCACAGCAATAATAATAATAAAAAGGTGAAAGCCATTTGAGAGAGAACAACGACATATATTATCTAACTGTATGTGCCTCAATGTGACTGATCTCTGGATGCACTCTGTAGTAAACTCTCTGCTGGCGGCTGGGATTTGATGTTGATTGCAGGCAGTCTCAGTAGCAGTTCACTCTCTGGGGAATGATCTGATTGCTCTTCAGGTTTCAAGAGACTCCAGAATCCATCATTATTTCTCTCTAGAGTGTGGTTTTCTACCTCAATTAGCCACATCTTTCTCAAACTGCCATCTGGAAATAATTACTTGCTTTTTTGTTGGTGAGCCTAGATAAACAATGAGTCTCTTTCTTCTGCAAGAAGAGCAAACACATTTTTAGGAGAAACTCTTAGACACTGCCAGTATGAGCCTTTCTAAGTAAGGAAAGGAAGTGCTTGAACTTTTCCAAAAGATGCAATGTATGCAAGTTGTTTGGCTGGTGAGCTCATCCCTGGACCAAAGACAAGCAGGTGAAGATAAGAAACAGGTCAAGATCTTGTGGATGAGAAGGCCCCTCAAGGGATCTTCTCATTCATTAACATAGAAGTCAGCAATTCACCCATACTTCATCAGAATTAATCCAGGATAATCAACAGTTTATTGTCAGCAAAACTAGAGGGTTTAGGTTAGAGTAGGTCTGTTCATTCAGCAGTGCAATCTTTGCCAGTGGAAAATTTGGAAAAGTTGCATTTGAGGATTCCAACATCCTGAATCTGCCAGCTATGATGGTCAGGGCTTACTAACTGGGGTATTCAAAGAGCTAATTTAAAAAAAAAAAAGAAGAAGAAGCAAAAAAACCCCCCTCATTTTTCCAGGCTCTAATAGGGGCAGGACATTCTGTCTGATTGTCCATCCCACTGCAACACCTTTGAAGATCTTCATAAGCAGTCGGCTCTGAGTCTGACATACCCTTGAGCCTTGGCTAGTTTCAAGCTGTTGTTATATATGAGCAATACATGATTGTGTGCAGGGGACTGGAGGAGGTAGCAGGGGGTTGGACTCGATGGCCCCTGGGGTCTCTTCCAACTCTAGTTCTATGATTCTATGTGTGGATATTATGTGGCTCAGCAGGTGTTGAAAGACAATGTTATTTATGCTGATATTAACATCAGTCATGCATATGCTGTATCAGACCACATTTGCAGTATGCTTCATCTGGGCAGTGTAGTTGGGGGAGAGGAGAAGAAGGCATTCTCCCAAATAAGAATTCTACCATCTCATGAAATTTGCAGTTGAGCATTTAGAAATACAGGGCCTTTCTGTGCAACACTGTTATGGTGCTATTATTCTACTTTCAACTTCCTGTGAAATTCTGGGGTTTGTAGTTTGCTGAGGGCAAAAAGCTCTCTGGCTGAGAACTCTAAAGGCCCCTCCCTAAACTGCAAACCTCAGGATTCCACAGGATGTTGAAAGTGGAATAATAGCAGTATGACAATGTAGTGTGGAAAGGCTCACAGTTTAGACATCCAAAGAAAGGGGGAGATGGTACAACCCTGCAAAACACCAACACTTAAAACATTGTACATATCAAAGGAAGCAATTCCATGTATGCACACTTTTGTGCCGCAGGATTTCCCTTTGGTGCACCTACAGTTGTGGCTGAAAATTCATTCTTAGCTTTGACATATACACTGACAATCATACAACCATACAATATTCAGTGCTTCATCAGACAAAAGCAAATTTAGGCACTGTGCTTTTTGAAAGTAACAGATGGAATTTCAAGTGAACAGTTTCACTGAAAATTTGCAGCGAAATCACAGTACATTAACTTTATGAACAGTTTGAATCATTACAGTTGGATGGCTTACACAATATGCATCCACATCCTAGTCTCTGGTATTTTATTTATACAACTATTTTCCATGTTCAAAATATTGTATTTCAAATTAATTTGCTTTTTTCTAACTTCACAACATACTTTATAATTAAAATGCATTAATTGGAACTTATTTTCATCATTATCTATGAAAAACCCTTTCCTACAAAAAACCTCTTTTTTACTCCATGATACCCAACTCGTCCTTTTTGCTCTGCTTCTCTCCTGAAAATTCTCTCAGTACACCTCAGTGGGATCGCCTTAGAAATGGAAAACTTCTGAATGCCTGTTCCAGATTTGACAGTCTCCTCTATTTTTTCTCCTCTCTCTACCCTGTCTCTCTTTTTACTGTTTCCAGTTCTTTGAAGAGATAGTCATAGAGAACAGCTTTCACAACATCCCAGACTGTGACAAAAAGTAAGTCTGGCATGACATTTTTCTGAAATAGTTTATCAATTCTTGTCTGATAGATTCCCTGCTGCCTGGCATGGTAGAACAAAACACTCAGCCTCTCTGTCAATGTCTTCAGTTGTAGAGTTGATTTGGTAATAACACCACTCACCCAGATATGATTGGAAAACAAGCTCAAACCTATTTGAAAATCATTTATTTCTCTACCTTGGTGTGGTTATTTTAGTTTGCAGATAACATAAAGAGGTGTATTGGAGAGAAGCTGAAATCCTTCCTAGAGTGGATTTACTTACACTGCACATCTACTCAGGTTATATTCCTCCAAAACACTAGAGAAAGGATTTTTCATTTAAATCGCTGAGCACTATTTTCAACTAGCTTAGAGTCAGCTATTTAACTCTAATGCTGGTCCCAATGACACTAGACCCCTTTAACTCAATGAAATTTACAAAATGGTTGACTTATCAAGTTCTACAATGATTCAGTGAGCTGCTCCAGTTATGGATTTGGATCATAACATCTGCAACTAAAATCTTGCTTTATTTAAATTGTCCTAGGTTTTCCAGGTAGAAATCCTTCAACCAAACTGAGTAAACAGAGAGGTCACCTTTTAAAAGAGGTGAGTGGGTGGGACTGTTTCATACATTTCTCTGCAGGCCTTGTGGCTCTGCATCATTTTTTTCAGGTGAGCATCCTCTAGGCTGTTGCCTTTCCTAGCACTACAAAACAGACCTTAGACTCTCTAATTCCCACAGTGCAATAGAATCTACCTGTAGATGTAAGACTACACTGGGGCCCTTTTTGCAGGATGTTGTCATCCCGCAACAGGGACAGGAGAAGGACGGGACCATGATGACGGTTACACATGACACTGTTGCAGTCCTGTCCTTCTCCTGTCCCCATGCAGCACAATCATGGAATAAATCATTGATGGGTTTTCCCCATCAATGGTCTGTGATCGTGCCACCATCCCACACTTACCTGGTATACAGAGGGTCCAGAAGCTCAATAGCTGCACTTCCTGCCCCAATGCAGCCTGGGAAAGTACCTGGCTGCACTGTGGAAGGAAGAGGTGGGGCTATCAAGCTTTCTGGATTGCAGCAGCAGTTGGTGCAAAGAGGAGCATTCCTGTTGCACTTTCCTCCCGGCAGAGCTGCTGCTGGAATCCCCACAGGATGGTATGGTAGGTTGCGGAAAGGGCTGGGTTATGCCAGGTAGGTCTTCTCAGAGGTGCAGCCCAATATCTGAAGGTCCACACTATTCCCATCCCAATAAAGGAGAAGATTAAGAGATGCTGAGATCCCAAGCAATGTCAAGTTAACAAAAAATGTGGGCTGGCATCCAAGATTGTAAGCCAAATTTATATCTTGTAACTGTCAGGCATTCACATTTACAATTGTTAATAATGGACGCCCCCCCCCAATTTACCTTTTCAGCCTGGCAGCACACCAGCCAAAGGGTTTGTAGAGTGTTGTAGATCAAGGCACTGGCAAATGACATCTTCAGCACTCCCCTAGTTGCAAGGTGCCTTGAGACAAGCAGTTGTGACAGGATTCTGAGGGGGGTCTCTCCAACTGCCTGTTCTCAATGTGCCCCATGACTGGAAGAGCACTGCAGATACCCTTGCAGAATGCCCTGCTCTTCAGTGCCTCAGAAACCTGAAATGGTAGGTTTTTGAGGGTGGCATCATTAGATGTAGCCAGAAGTTCATGAATTGCTTTATGCTAGCTGTTAGCTTTATGCTGCCTGCTGGTTGAAGTAACCAGCACTGCTGAGGAGAATAGTTAACCATTGGTAATGATTGCTCAGTTACAAATGCTCAAAAAGATAAGTAGCTAACTCTCTGAGTGCTCAGACATTCCTTACATTGTTCTTCAGTCTCAGATGTCTTTGAGAAAATGTGCCTCTCCTGATCAGATGCCCAATGCACTACATCATATGACTTAAAAAAAAAAAACTGGAATACCTTCCAGGCCCCTTCTGAAAGTGAATTTTATGCATGAAGCATAGGCTGTATTTGAAGTCAGACTTTTCCCAACATCCCCTCCAAGGAGATGTTGCAGTTTAAGGAGGGGATGAATTCTCATCCAGAGAGCTCTCTGGCCTCAGTGAACTACAAACCCCAGAATTCCATGGCATGTTAAAAGTGGAATAATAGCACTGTAACAGTCTAGTGTGGAAATGGCCCAAATTTAATAGAACTGTTCATGCATAATGCAGAGGCAAACATAGGCCCTTTCTGCACAACTGCATCCCAGCATGGGGGCGTGAGAGGAGCAGGACAGCGATGACACTTCTGTAAGATGTCATCACAGTCCTGCCCTTCTTGCATCTCCAGCCAATGCAATCATGGGATAAATCATTGACAGAGTTTCTCCATCAATGACCCCTGATCGCATATTACTCCCATCCTTCCCAGCCATATGGAAGGGCAAGAAGTGTGATGGAGGTGCTTCCTGCCCTGGCACAGCATGGGAAAGAGCCCGGCTGCACTGCAGAAGGCAGGTGTGTATCGCTTGTGCTCCCTTCCACAGGGAGCCAGTTGGGTGCGAAGGGGAGCGTTCCCATTGCACTCCCTTCCTGCCAAAGCCACTGATGGGATCACAACCAGAGGACAACAGGATCCGCTAATGTACAGAAATAACCATAGAGAAACTTCATTTTATTCATTTTTTTAAAAAAGAGTAATTTTTGAATTCAGCTCACTAAAACCTTTCAAATGACCTGTCACACCCTGCAATATAATAACTGGGCTACCCGACAGCTGCCCCAATGAATTTCTTGTACATCATATAGGCTATATGCAAAGTGATCTTGTAGCACCTTGAGACTGAGAGAGAAGTTGGTAGCATAAGCTTTCATAGACTTAAGTCTATTTCCTCAGATGCATCTGAGGTAGTAGACATCAGTCTACAGAAGCTTACGCTACCAGTTTCTTTCTCTCCATTAATCTCAGAGGTGCTACAAGATCCCTTCACGTACAGATCCAGAGTAACATGGCTATATCTTTGAATTCTACTGTATAGGCTATAGTTTAAGTTGAACCATCTCAAACATACCCCCCCCCCAAATTTGGTGAAAATCCATCCAGTTGTTTTTGTATGATGCAGAAATGTACAGAAACTATATTTGTGTGAGTGCACACATGTGTGTGCACCCATCATAATCTGAGGGCCTTTCTGCACTACACTGTTCTAGTGCTAGTATTCCGCTTTCAGCATCTTGTGGAATTCTGGGGTTCGTAGTTTACTGAGGCCAAAGAACTCTCTGGCTGAGAATTCTTAAATGTCTTTCCCAAAACTGCAAACCCCAGGATTCCACAGGATGTTGAAAGTGGACTAATAGCCCTAGAACAGTGTAGTGCAGAAAGGCCTTGAGGATTAAATTTTACCAACCTTGTGTATAAATCCACCTCTGTGTAGAACCCTTTAAGCAAAGGTTGGATCTGTGCACATACATTTTTTCAATAAGGTGAAGAGCAAAGCTTAAGAAGTAATTCTTCTGTGCCATATAACGATTTGCCCCCGTTACACAAATTTTCAATATGCAGATATGTTAGACGTCATTTTAACTATAAGAACCAGAAAGCAAAGAAATATATACAATCAAATTTATATACCTATATACTTATAAATTTATATACCTATCCAACATCTAATTCTATTTCTATTTCTTGTTTTTCTATTGATCTTCTATCTTAATCTACATAAATAGACAGACAAATAGATCATTTCCCTTTTTATATGACTTGCCATATCTTTGCTTGTTTTCATTCTTTTCATGTTTCTTTCTGAATCGCCCATTTTCTTTGTATGTATTCTTTAATTGGTTTCAGTTTTTCCCTATTTTTCCCTCTTGTTTCACCCTTAAGTGCCATTGTCAAATCATCCATCATTATCATTTCTGATAATTTAACATCGCCTTCCTCGATATCAGGTATATGTTCACACTTCCAGTACTTTGCATAAGTAATCCTTGCATTTGATACCATATATAGTATTATTCTCTAATATCTAATATGCTCTTTTTCTATTTGAGGTAACATATTTAAAAGAAATATTTCAGGGTGCAAAGCAATATTAATTTGTAATATTTCCAATATTTTCTTTTGAATCCTTTTCCAATATCTTTTAGCTTCAGGGCATGACCACCACATGTGAAAAAATGTTCCTTCTTCTGTCTTACATTTCCAACATTTGCTGGAAATCTTGTACATTTTTCTTAATTTTACTGGGTCTAAGTACCATCTATATATTTATAAAAAGAAAGAATGATTATTTGTAAATATTGTTTGTTATAACATTAATAAAAATAAAATTTAAAAAAAGTCATTTTAACAATATTATTTTGTTATTTCAATTTTATGCTGCATCAGCTGTTTCTGATGAGCCTCTGTGATTTAAAAATAAAAATGAAAAATAAAACAAAGTCACCATCTAGGCAGCAAGAACTGCAGATTTATATTAATACTATAGAAAAAAATTCAAGAATCAAACAAGATCTGAACTGTGGAACAAGGATCTTGAACTGTCATTGTTTGCAGATGCTTAGATGGATGACTGTTTAGTTGGATGGCACAATTAATTGGAACAGGTTTTGGCTCATACGAATATTTAGAGAAGGACTAATGTTTTTGTGTTAAAAGAAAACTGTGCATGAAAATGGCTATGAGTAGATTGACAGTGATGACTAATTTATTATTCGGTTGTTTTTTGAGATGAATAAACAAACCAGAGTGACATCAAGGAGCTTCAGTGACTGGTCATTTGAATCAGATTGAATGAAGAACTGTGAAATTGCCTGTCTAAGCCACTGTGAGCCTTTTGAACATTTAGAAGAAGTTGCTCTAAATCCAGTGAAAATAAGCAAGCTTGAAAGTCAGAGGTATAATAAAACAGATGGTCATTTTTGCATTTTGTAGCTCAGATTTCCAATTTTACAGGAATGTGCGTCTGTGTTTTAAAATCAATGTTAATTGAACTTGATTTTATGACATGGCACACAAGGTGTTGTACTCACGTAAACTGACTGCTTCCTCAAGAATTAGGTCAAGAGGCCATCTTAGATTTCATTTTTGTAAATAAAGAAAGCAAACTGAATTTTGTAGCAAATGGATTTTTATAGAACTTCTGTGTGCTACAATTAAAAAGCAAAGCATGTAGAATTATTTAAACAGTTTACTAAACCTTGTATATATTGCTCTTTTTCCTTTTTGTATTTTGGGAATGTGTAAGATGAAATGGACAATATACTTCCAACAACAGCCATTCTAATATTTTGGGGGAAGATTTAGATAGAAACATAGGCCAGTGATAGAGTACAAGCTAAAGTTCCCAAAATTTTATGGCTCAGTTCTGAGACAACTCAGGTACTGGCTCTGAGGACAGTCCTATAAAAAGGGAGCTGATAGGCAAACCTTGGAAGTAAGTAGTTTCAAATACATAATTTAAATTAATTGATAATTATAAATAGCTATTTGTAATTGAATTCCCTTTTGCAATAGCTAAGGCATAGGTGAGTTATACTAATTTGCTTCTCTTTGCTTCTCTTAGGCACTTGCTATGGGAAGAGTGACTTGACGTTCACCTCCTGCTGGTGGGCTTCCCATTGGCTACTGACTGACCACTGTGTGAATAGAATGTTGGACTAAATAAGCCTTTAGTCTGATCTAGCATGGTTCCTCTTATATTTTTATGTTCATTTAGTCTCACGTTTTCCTCACAAACCAAACACAAAGCTGGAGGAGGAATTGCAGGGGGAAGCTACCTATTTTTTTTTTTTTTTTGCAAATCTAGAAGATTCTGAGGCCATCTTAAGTGATCCACTTTCCTCAGCTGGCCTCTGAAACCAGAAAGATCTACTTGTCTCCAGACAGACAAGACTGCCTCAAGACATTTTGTCGGTTGATGTGAAACAGCAAATGGTGTTTCTGAAGCTCCTCCCCAAATAAAGATTCATCCAACTCAAGGACATTGATGTTATTTGGGCACCAAAGGCAGAAACTCCCATGAATACCTATTTTTTTTCCCCAGCAATAAAAATTACAATAATCATAAATGAAACCACTAGATATTTGCTGCCCTTTCATGCTACCCAAGTAGGGCTGCCTGAAATGATTACTTCACTCTTCCTAACAGCCTATGTGTGGGAAGGTCAGACATCAGACATCTCCAATGAGAAATCAGAAAGGATTAAGCACCTCTCCCTCACATCCCTGTCAACTTGGCAAACCCTGGTTTCGGAATGTTTGTTTGTTGCACTTGTAGACTAAACCAGATAATCAGAGTTTTCAAGGTAGTGTACAGTCCATCTAAAAATATATACATATAATTTTTTAGATGCCAAGTTCAAGAAAGCATGCTTTGGTCACCTTATATTAATATATATGCCTAAGCTACATACCTAACCTATGTATTCCCTCTTTCTTTCTTTCTTTCCTTCTTTCTTTGTGATTGAATGTCTATAATGCACAATAGCTGCGGATAGCATATAAGATAGCACATGTCTAGCTGTTCCTTAAAGGAGTCTGACCAGATTCAAAACTTTCCCAGGGCTAGCTGACATCTAAATTCCCCAGGGTAATGCTTTTTTTTTTTTAAAAAAGAAAAAGTTCAAGTTGATGTTCTCAGATATTAAACACATTCAGTAAATTGGAATACTCTGTCCCCTGAGGTACTGCTGTCACTAGGAGTCTGCTGTATATGCTTGCCACTTCTGTGCAGTAATGTTTCGAATATAAGATACAGCAAGAACACACTACGTCGAGTGCCACATAAAAATGTAGCACTAGCCAAGGGCTTTTGCAGACTGGCAGTATGTTTAATTTGTACCTTTGCTTTGGCCGTCATTGCTGCCCATAGCCAAGGCTCCCCAAGAGCAGAAAGACCATAAAAATTTCACGTGAACGTATTAACCATGAAATTCCTCGGCTACAGTTTCCCCCTGCCCCAACTTTGTTTAGACTTAGCAGCACTTGAAAAGAACTGCAATTAGTCAATATTCACTACTAGCTAAAGCTTTCCCAAATATCTCAAACAATACTTGTTTCAATTGTTTGTGTTTATTTATTCCTTTACTATATACACCACTTGTGCCAAAGCACTAAGAAAACACATAATAATGGCTTATGTGAATGAAGGGGCATGGTAGAAAAGACAGGGAAAGAAACTGGGACAGAAAAACAAAAATAAGCACATTCAAATACCAGCTCTTTCACAATATTATGTAATGAAAATTACATAGTGATCAGGTGGAATGGTTACTTTTCTGGAAGAGAAGAAACCAAATAGCAACTAATTATAGTCCTAGCTGAGCAAAAACAGTGAAGTTTACCATCTCCCTTGTAGTTAGTTTTAGACATATCTTATAATTATTTATATCCAGTGAGCTCATCTGGGTAGCATACACGGCTCTCCTTCTCTCTGTTTTATTCTTACAATAAATTTGTGAGGTATGCCATGCTGAGTTTAATGGCTCACTGGGGCTTGAACCTGGATTCCTCAAACCCACTCCAACATCCTGCACACTATACCACCCTGGCTAGTTACATCAGCATTTCTTAGGATACAGAAGACTGCAATGAAATTGACATATTGGCTTAAACTTGATTATTAATACCAACTAGAGTAGAGCGCTACACACTGAATTAATGGGAGTGATACAAGTCTACCTTAATATAATTTCTGTTGATTTAATTGGCTGTTACTATTGAGGCTAACAGTTAGATTTGGAACACGAAACTACATAATGTCTAGTTCAATATTGCACTCTCTAATGGGCAACAGATTTCTGAGTTAAATTGAGATTTCTCTCACCTGTTCTATCTGAGATTTCTTATCATCAGATGCCAAGTACTGAACATGGATTTTTTGGCCAAAATTCCATTGAGGTGATCTCTCATTATACCAGCATCTATGCTTCCCTGGTGGCTGAGGAAGGAGGCATTTAGGTACCTCCTTGTGCAATAATAGCTCCTCCCACACTGCACCAGAATGTGCTCCTGGGGACAGTTAGTGGCTGGAGCAATGAAGCATCCAAGTAGCATCTATTTGCACTTCAGTAGTCAGGAGGAAAGAACAGACGTTGTCCTTCCAAATGACCAGCAACCCACTAGAAGCTGAAGCAGGAAGAACAGCAACTTGTGGGTAGAGGTTTGCTTGTTTGTTTTTTGATCCCAGATACAGAATTGAAGCTAGATGCTACTCTGGCACCCCACCCTCCCGGCCACTAAATCACTGTGGGACACAGTCTCCTGCTGAAAATGCCCATTCCACTGGGGCTAGAAGGGAATGCCCAGAGAGAATGCACTGAAGGAATGTTGTGCTCTGTCAGCATGACATGGAATCTCACTCACTATCTGTAAAACAAGTGCTCTGCCACTGAACTCTGACTCCACCTAAAACTTGAGAAAGAGTATTATGTCAGGGGGATGATGGCTTCCAAATAACAAATTAATATTGATCTCTCAAATTTGTTTTAATACAAATAGCTAGCTTTTTGTACCTTTCCATTTTGTTCAGGGATCTAAACTTTGTCTGGCACTGATGGGGTCTGTATTTCATACTGAGAAATTGTTGACCAGCTTCTGGCAGCTAGTGGCTCTCATGCCACTGGGGCCATGACTCCAGTTCTGGGTGATAACTTTAAAGGAGCTGGCCAAAGTGCTGAACCCACCTGGGGGAAAGTTTCCCTCACATCTTGGATAGCTCCTTTAAAGTTTAGACTAAAACCCAGAGTGGGTTCAATGCTCCATCAGCTTGGAAGGCACTAGTCACCACTGCCAGCAACCTCTTCTCCATTTAGGCTCCTGCATCAGAACTGTTGAAGGTCTTTCAGATCCCTACTTCAACATAGACAGCAGAGGGATTTCTTATGTGTTCTTTGTGATGGTTCTCTGTTAGCCTATGAATTGGGAAACCTGCAGGGGTTATTGATTGGGCTATTAAAGAGACAACTCTACCCCAACTTTTCTGGCTGTTCTGGTGTGCTCTTTCTGTCATGTCCACTTCCCAATATAAGTCTCTTCTTTGGCACTGGGACCAGAGTGAATCCACAAGGCTAACAGTTGAGTAATACTTACTTGTAATCTCATTATTTATAACAGGGCTGAGGAGTATGTGGCTGAACTACATCTTCCGTAGCTAATATAACCAATGGTTTGGGAAGAAGAGACCTGCAATCCAACAACATCTGGAAGACTGCATTCTCCCAATCCCTGGTATAGAAGTTTAATGTCATGTATGCCCTATGGCTTGCATGGAAGGGAATTATAATCACACCATTATTTCTATGATGTTTGGATTGGGGAAAGAAAAATTGGGGGTTGGATGCAAAGGAATGTAAGCAGGATGAAAATGATTACCAGCACTGTTCATCAAATATTAGCAGAAAATTTCACACAGTTCTTTTATAGGCAAATTCTATAACAGTCCTTATTCTTACAAACAAGAGGTTGAGCAAGAAGACAGATTTTGTTCTTTATATATATTTCAGCTACAGTCTACCTTTCCACAATAGCATGCCTGAGGCAGCTAAAAACAACACATCTTTGGCATTGGTTTTTCCTCTCTGTGCAATACTCTAGTTTGAGGTAGAAAACAGCCCTTCTGTGAATGAAAGAGTACCTTTGAATCCAACCCTAAGAAAAGGAAGGAAACATAATTGGTATGTTTATTACATGTTGCATTAAGAGCATGAATCATGTTAGTATTAGTTGCATGAATTATATTTGTTGCATGTAGTTGCCAGGCTTCTTAAAGAAACTGGATCCTTAAAAACTAGAAACATGATATATTATTATTTATTTGATTTATATTGCCCTTAGGAGAAACTCTTGGTGCTTAAAATTAAACAGGACAAATACATCCAAGATATAAAATAAATAAAATCAGAAGCATTTTAAAACACCATTTGAATCACACCGACAACATAAACATAACAACGCAGCACTAACTGTATTAAAAATAAATAAATAAACAGACAAACCCTCCCAAAGCAAGCGAGGGCAAAGGTCCACCACAATACAAAGATTTTTACCTGCCAACAGAGAGACGATAATCACAATAATAACAGGTTCAGTAAAGGAAAACTATGATTGACATTGGAAGAGATCACACCTCAAGATGAAGCCATTATTTCCAAGTGCTCCCAGGCTTTCATGTGTGATAGAGTTTATAACTGATAACAATTAGAGGAGTTAAGTTCATCTTTTAACTTAGAAATCAGGAATACATCCTCTTACCAGAATGTGAAGATTAAATGTCTCGAGTGCATGGGCAAGCTCTCATGTTTGATTTCCTCTTTATGTATTTAAGGGAAATGATATGAATCTACAGAAGGGAAATTGTGATTTATCAGGGCGTGAAGTACCTGCTCTAGCAGGTGCCACATTCAGTGAAGTCAGTATTAGTAATTGATCTGCTTCTTGGAGTTTATAAAGCGCGCTCTGAAAATTAAGAGATCTTGCTGGCAACCAGCCGTGCCGTCTTGAAAGCATAACAGCACCACTCAGTATATAAAAGCATGAGTCAGAACTCATTAGCGCTGTCACATCATTTATCACTGGAGCTGGTTTTACTAACAGTAAAATGTGCTGGAGATGTATATAAATTGCTGGTTGTTTCACTTAGGGCTGGTTAAAGTATATGTGTATTTCATTTATTAATGAGATGCAGTGCAGTATATTATCCATCATTGCTTCCATTTAAAATGAATTTGCAAAGGCTCCAATTTTACACATACATATTGGGAACAGGTCCCATCAAAACCAATGGGAATTAACTCCAGATTTAAATAGTGAAGGATTAAGTGGCAGGCTTCTTAAAATAGCCACAGCATCTTCCTCTTCCTTAATATATGAGCTGATGGCCAGGGCACAGCAGTATACTAGCTGAGGCTATAGAAGGAGCAGCAGCATCCCAGGCTATTTCTGCACTAGACTATTATAGCGCTATTACTCTACTTTTAACACTCTATGGAATCCAGGGTTTGCAGTTTAGGGAGGAGCCTTAGAGGCTCCTCTCTAAACTGCATACCCCAGGGTTCCATAGGGTGTTAAAAGTAGAACAATAGCACTATAACAGTACAGTGTGGAAATGGCCCCAGTGTCGGTCTATCCATGTATCACATGTCCTTTCCACACTTTTCTACCATGACAGATTAGCAACATGTTTTTGCTCAAAAGCATGGCTCCCCTTGCCCCCCGCAATGAACTTCATATGTTTCCTAATTAACTTAAAGATGTCTAAGCACTTCCACTGCCCTTCTAAATACATAAAAATGCATTGCCTGCATAAATAGAGGAAACTGTGAAATAGATCATCCTTCTTCTTGTAAATTCCTTTGTCTGGTTCATTGCTTCACAGCCCTTTCTAAAAGAAAGAACAGAATAATTTCAAACTCCAAAATTATCTCTATTCAGCAGGTTTTTATATACATGCAAGACTGTAGTTCCCAAACGAAAGTGAAGCAGAACTTGAGTTTGTGTGATTTTGAAAAAATTAATTTCTGCTCTCTGTAGGAAGCACTTTGCAATTCTGATTGGAAAAAAAATGTTATTAAGCACTAGTTATTAAGTCATCTAGTTATATAAGTTATATAAGCACTAGTTATTAAGTCATCTAGTTATATAATAACATCATATAATATATACTAGTTATTAAGTCATCTCAGGAAATAAAGGCATGGAGTAGAAAAAACAACTTTAGAATCCCCATTCATCGTGGTGTTCCATACATGACCTTACGTTGGTTGTAATTAATGGAACCTTCCTCATGACATGCAACTAAGACCCAAAGAAGATGTTCATTTGATACAAAAATGCAACTATGTTTTTGTTTGTTTGTTTGTTTTCCTTAATTAATTATGTGGTGGTGAGGAGAATATTATTTAGAATGCAAAGAGAAAAGGGAATTATCTCTTCCTTCCTCAACATTGTCAGAGCAACCCACCCTCCTGATATTCTTTGTGGCAAAAATGCTTAGATTATTTGCAAAGTACTCTCTTAAGCCAAATGGGCATTTTATTTAAGTGCTCTAGCCCTGCACTGAGTAAGAGGAATTGACTCTCACTGTGCTGAAGGAAGAGAGGGAAGTCTTCTCCCTGACAGTCTCAGTTTTTAGCATAGGAAAGCTGCAAAGGCAAATTGTCCTAAGATCATGTGAGCTTATATGTCCATACAGAACAAATACTTTGGAGTCATGGTACATGCTTAGACAGCCAAAAGAGAAATGAGCTGGTGCCCTCTTACAAAAACATTTGCAAAAGCTCCTGTGCCAGCCACTGTGGAACAGCACAAGCAAGTCTCTTCCTTCTCCTGATTTTTCTGTTATGTCCAGCCTAAAATACCTACTTAGGAGTCCTGTTACAGTTGGAGTTATTCAGTCAAGGAAACTATAGCCCTGGGTTTGTAAGACCTGAGCAAGATTCAGGTGGGGATCTTGGAGGACTCTAATTCATAAGGTCACCATTAGTCAAAGGGAACTTGATGGCAAATGTCAACAACAAACAAGTCTTTTAGAGATAATACCACTAAATGACATGCAATATGGACTCTGAGTGAAAGTAACCTTAGAGCGAAGAAGATAGAGACAGGCAAAATCGATGAGTGAATCAAGATGCCAAAGAGTAGACTGTTCTTGTGTTATTGTCTATTTCCCCACGTTCAGCTCATATATTTCATACATAAGGACATGGAGGGGAATCATGGAGCCCTCCACATCTTGGTAAGCTGCAACTCCCAGTAGCCCTGGCTATGATGCCTAGAGCTGATGAGCAGTCCTACAATATCTGGAGGGCCACATGTTTCCCATCCCTGGGTTAGGGAACCAATTTAGTTTTGCAGACATTTGACTATGTCTGCAAAAATAAGCAGTTTTTGTCATGGGAAACAACAACAGAGCCTTGTTTTGAATATTCATTCTAATTAGCGCGAGCAACATAACTCTTCCGAGAAAGAGCTTCAAAAGAACTTTCTAATAACATTGGAATCTAAACAGGCAGTGACTTGGTCTAGACCTGCTTAACCCTTCAAGCTTTCTGCACCATGTACTTTGGGCTCAGTGCCTACAACCCATGAGTTCTTGTTCACCCACATATGAAAGAGATGGCACAAAGGCAGAATATACTATGAAGAGACCATGTACTACCATGAGATACTTTTATTTCTTTATATATATATATATATATGTCCACAAAATGTGTGCTCTGAAGAATAGCATGTTCCAATTTTATATGTGGAAGGATAAAGTTTGAAATTAGGATAAACCATGTACAAAGATGCACATCAAATTATATAGAAATGACACAGATCACAATATATTTAAAATTTCCATTGTGGTCCCAACATGAGGCTCTTAATCTTTTTGAGAGAAAAGATAATTTACAAATGGAATCACTGAAGTGATATAACACTTTTCTAGAAAAAATGTTTTGAAGATCTATCCATTCTCCTTTACATCATTTAGGAAAGATAAGAAGGCAGGGATATCCATGCATAACTTTTGTGCAGGCTGGTCCCCGTGAGCAGAAACAATGATGGTGAAGACAAGGTGGATTTGCCGGCCAGGCTACCATTTAGCTGATTGGATTAGCCTGTTCCCCTTTGTGTCTTCAAAGCTTCCAAGTGTAGTATGCAAATTTCTATTTAGAAAAAGACAAAAGGAAACATCAACTCTCCAAAAGCAAAACCAGGTTGAGGGCATGTTATATTTCAAAGATAATAAAGGGCTTTGACTCAAAAGTCCCTTGCTTTCATGCAGAAGGCTTACAAAATTCAGTGTGCAGTCTCCAGTGACACAAAAGCATAGAATTTTGGTTTTTATAAAATTCTCTAAACTGTGCAAAAATCCAACATGGAGATGGGTGGGAGAATGTCAAAGGTAAAAATAAGAGGAAAAAAAATTCATCTTCATGAGTCCCACAATTCCTGTTTTGTTTTGTTTTTACTAAGAATCGTTTTATCAGGTTATAAAGCATTGGACATGTTTGAAAATGTTACACATGTGCAGAACTGTAAATGAAGCTAACAAAAAAAAAGCATCTCAGCCGGGAGAATGCCTGTAAACACTGGCTTCTCTTAGAAATTCTTATTCTATGGATTTTCAGTAAATCCATTACAATCACATCAAGGCAGAATACAATCAAGTTATACCTTACATGGAATTTCAGTTGTGCAAATATTTGTCATCACTGTATGTCTCCTGTCCATTCACTACCACTGTTGACACTTTTGTGGACATTAGGTTTACTGGACAGGATTATTGTGCCATTTATCTGGGCAAAGAAAAAGGCTACAGTATATATTGTGCATTCTAAGATTAGAGATTAGAGAGAAATTCACAGGTTCTGTCTTTCCTCTTTTCTCCATCTACCCAGGTTTTCCCTAAACCTCTCTAAGCCAGAGAACTCTTAAGCTAGTCCTTCACATGGTGTTTGATGTGGCAGACTGGCAGGGGTTTTATCCCCAATGTGCCAGGGACCAGTACCATATTTGTACCATATGATTGCAACATGAAAGGCCTTATGAAACTGCTTTAAATAATGTTTTAATATATTTAATATGTTTGTTCAGTTTTTAAAAGACTTTTGCATTATCCATTGTTTTAACTGTGGTCTGTTTTAATTTGTATTGTGAACCACTCTGGATGTCAAATTGGGAGAAGCACAGGATATAAATTAAACAAACAAGCAAATAAACATTATTTCGTTACGGACCAGCAGCTGATGGCTCACAGAGTGGGACTGATCCATGGACCATCATTCTGCAATGTCCTAAACAAGGTGGGATGATGTCTACAGAGTGGTTAGGCTGAATTGCTTCAATACCCTCCTCTCCCTATACAGCTTTCCACCGTTTCCAGATATCCCATAACACTCTGGAGAAGTTTTTGCATGGTATGGGTGGCTGCAGGGAGTGCTGGGAAGAAGGGATTGGAAACTAAGAACTCCCATCCATTTCTTTAACTATGATAATACAGTACTGAAGAAGCCTAGATTAACATGCTGCCTTGAACACACCAGGTCTTATCTGATTGTGGAAGTTAAGCAGCATCAGTCCTGGTTAGTACTTGAATAGAAGATCACTAAGGAATCCCAGGTACAGCAAGGAAAGAATCCTGCCTGAAAACCTAGAGGGCAATTGCTGCTACTCACAGTTGACAAAACTGAACTGAATCAGGCTGACAAAACTGATGAATCAATTGTATAACTCATTAGTCAACTGTGCAACTCTTGTGTTCCTAAACTTCACTGTTCTTACAATCACAATGTGGTTTGAAGGCTGGGGCTCACCATGATTTCATGTAATACTTACTGAATAATCTGGATATAAATCACAACACACAAACACATCTGTGGTTACACCTATTGTAGGTGATCTGTTGTAGATGCCCTCTGTAGCTATGCATCCAGTAAGGGGGTCAGTGCTTCAAATAATAGTGGGATTTAAATGAAAAACCAGAAATCTGCTTGGTTGATAAGCTCAACAAAGCCCTCCTACCCTGGCTGTTGGCATGAACCATTATTATTTGGGTAATAAATAAACCAAAATCTAATCATTTTGGTCTATTTATTACAGCCTAAATACCCTAAAGACACCAGATCCCATCTAATCTTGGAAGCTAAGGAGGGCCAGCCCAAGTTAGTACTTGCGTAGGAAACCACCAATGAATACCAGGAGCTGCAGTCTATATTTCAGATAAAGGAACAGATAAAACTTTTCTGAGTATTCCTTGACTGAGAAGACCCTATGAAATTCTTGAGGTCACCATAAGTTAGTAGGTGGCTCAAAAGCATATACACACACTATTTATTACAGAAACTATGCTATTGTTCATTGTCTGTCTTCTGTTCTTTAATTCTCTAGTTAGTACCCTGATCAAGCATCCTTCATTTATAATCTGAATTGTAAAGGTTTCTCTGTGGCTTAATTTGTTCTCTATGTTTTAATGAACAGTGAGACTCAGTTGTCATTGTTGTTGTTTTGGTATTTTTAGACTGATTTAATAAAAGATCTTAAACAGAGACTTATTTTAACTGTCAGGTGTGAAAGTGCCCTAAAGGCTAGGAAGCATGCTTATGTCCATAGTTTTAAGTACTTTCAATTCTGTGTTGAATTTTGAGCAAAGTATGCATTCCTAGCCCTTTCCGTACAACGTCACCATCCCGCCACAGCAGGAGCTGTGCTACTGCATGATGTCACCGCTATCCAGCTGCTATCCTGTTCCCAAGCGTTGCAAATCAGATTTATATCATTTCCAGAAAAATTCCATTTGGAGCCTCCTTTAGTGCTACAATCCCATCAGCCATGTCAGTGCAGTTCCACAATAGCACTTGAAAGCGCTGCCTCCATCACCAATCCAGGAGTGGGAGGGATGGGGGCATGCCCAGCTTGTCCCTCCCTCAGTGACTCCCATGGTGTGGCAAGTTTGGAATCTACCACCCGTTTGTTTTAAATTTCTCCTTTAAGTTAATTTTTTAATTTCTTTAATACATTATTTATCATTATAGCGCAAAACTGCAGTAGTGTACTGGCATGTCATGATGTTACAATGTGGCTGTGCTAGTACAGCTTACAAAAAAAGCTCCCGAGCAATCAGGAGTTGTGGGGCGCGGAGAAGGTGGGGAAACGGAGTGGCCAAAGATGATGTAGTGTGGAAGGAACCCTGGTGGCAATAATGCTATTCATTTGCTTAAGATGAAAGAGTGTGGAAGAGAGTGTTCTTAACTCAGCAGCATCATGGAAAGGGCAATGCTGGGATTGTAACAGAACAACCAACTATTGAGGTATGGTGTGGACAGGGGCTAAGTGTCAGCAAACAGATTATTAAAACAGTAAGTTCAGCCTTTTCTGTAATTGAAAGAATGGCACAAGATACAAGTCCACTTGGGAGTAAGTGACTATGCCTTCAATGGATTTTACTCCTTAGTTCAGAGGTGCACAACTGTGGTGGATCTGGAGGCCCATTTTCTGCCTCTGGGACTCTCTGGGAGCTGCACACAGCCAAAAATGTTCCCTCTTCAATTGAAAAGGAAGGTCTAACAATGGATAGAGTTTTAGTTTTAAGAAACTGGTATTTGAGGATATTAAATAGTGCAGTGGAGCCTCGCAGTGCATGGGAATACACCCTTTTTTGGCCAAATAAAGGAAAGTCCAGGAAGTCTGGAGTGGTCAAGAGCTTTGCCTACCTAGGTCTTAGCTAGGGTGTTTAGAGCTGCCCTCTGGAATACAACCCAATCCTCTAAAATTCTTCATTTATTTATTAAACGAATAAATCAATATAATAAGAACAGTAACAACAACAACTCTGTTGGCAGTTCATCATTAACACCTTCAGGAGGTTAATTGCAATGTTCAGCATCAAAAACTGCATAGAACAAAGAATTGTGGGAAAAGCATATTTTATTTTATTTTCATTTCCCTTTTTTTATAACCATCTTTATTATATTTCCATTTATAAGATGGTGGCATTTGCTTGCCCAACAATAGATTCATTGTTAAGCGTAACAACGAATAAAATTTGTTTCTTTTCCTTTCTGATCTATCATTTTTGTTCTGCAGGTACAGTACATCAGAGTGATGTGCCTTGGGCTCACACCATGGCACAGAAGAAGCGCAAGCGTTGCTTTAATGGCTCTTAAAGATTCTATTAAAATGCATTCCAGATGAGTTTGTGCACAAAACATTACAACCTGAGGTACATGCTGGCAGGCGATCAGCCTGCAGCTGTACTACTGTCACGAGGGGGAAAAGAGTCCCACACTTGGTTAATTAACTAGAAATAGGACGGTATATCTGATCTTTCATGTAGTGGAGTCAGCACAAATGCTCTGGCGCACTGCCAGCTCCCCCCAGAAGTATAATGATTGTGTTTAACTACCAGAATAGCAGGGGTGGGGGGCAGCATAGGGTTGTTAATCATGACTTTATACCGTTTATGAATCCATCATTTTCCTATACTGCTTTCTGTCTGTTTGTGTATCCCTGTGAGCCTTGGTCTGAGGTGAAGATTTTTCAGCGCTTTAATTATCCTCATACGGTGCTTCAACATGGGCTCACCTTTTGGCAGTTTTATAAAACAAGAAAGGCAACACACAGCTGATAAAGGTGGATAGCTTAAATTTACTATATAACAGAAATATTCTACCACACATGGCTCTCATAAGAATTTTTCAATAGCAATTGCGAAGCTGTGACAAAGTGGTCTCTGTAAAGGAGATTAATGCAGGAATGGATAGAAAATAAATCATAAGTGAAAAAATAAAGTAGACTGGGATCAACTGGCAGATCTCCGGATGGTTTGCAATAGGTTGCCAACAGCTACCTTTGTCACCTTGGGCTAGGTGGTGGTTGCATCTTCCCCTTACCCCGCCCACAACCCTATTACCCATCTCTGTCTCTCATGTGTCACACGCCTCCTGTCGCCCGCACCCTCCCATACTTGCCCTTACTTTCCCTTTTCTTCCTTTCTATCTCAACTACACTTCTCTGTTTCACTTTTGCTTTTGCTTTCTTTGCTGAAAATATCCTACCACATAATCTTGAGTTTTGTCTGAATGCTGTTTTTGTATTTATTCTGCTTATTTGTAATTACCCTAAACTCTGGCATGTTGTCTCTTTTACTCATTTCATTACATGGCTTCATAATCTCTGCTGAGGCGCACTGTGAATTTGGGTATGCATTAATAAACCTGAGTAAATAAGGAGCTATAGTGTTTCCAGCTTATATTTCTCTGTTTCCCAGTTCCCTCTCCCTTCTCTTTGTACAAAGTACCTGAGAAGTGTCAAGCTTGTGTTAAACATTAGGTCAGGGGGTTGTGTGTGTGTGTGTGTACATACATGTACCCACAATTTTACCATATCTATGAGACAGACAGAGGAGAATGGAGGGGACCACAGAGGTTTCTCAGGTGGCTAATAAGCCCCAATAAGCCAGAGTTGAGCTGCATGTCTATGACCTGCGGTAGCAGAGTCCCTCCCACCAGTTGCTCCAAAGTGACTAGGTGATCTCCCTAGACTGAGCCTGGTGTATCTCACTGTGTCACATTCCATGTTAATTTTGGCCTTGGTTTATTCATACCCCTTGTTGCTTTGTTGTGACAATAAGAAACACATTCTTCTGTGTCCTATCAGTCAACACACTGTGAGAGGATGTGGGGGAGGGTTTTCTCTGCACAGACACCTGAGTTACAGAATACTTGTAAAAGTAGCTTGCGTTCCTCTAATTCAGCAGGGTGGAGAAAGAGAAGCGGGTGGAATCTTGCTCTTCCTAGTAGATTCAGGCAGGAGCAAACTGCTGCAGCCTTTCCAAGCTTGTCTACTCTTCCTCTTTCACAACATTTGCATCTTCACCATGCTTCGATATTACCTAGCTACACATCTAAGTTTTCAGCTGTGAAATGCTGGAGGGGCTATTATTGGCCTTTGTAAGATTGCTGCCATTTTCCCTGTGTCAGTCCACTGAGCTAGCTGCCCCAGCAGAGGAAGAGCTAGGGCAACCTCTCCTCCCCTTTGCAGCATACCAATTAGGAGGAGCTTTTTTCATGATCTTATCTGTCCTTAAGTGTAGGCTTAGTGCCTTGGCATTGCTGTCTAGCTGTTGCCATGGTTCTTCCTGATACAGACACTCTAAATTTATTAGTTATTATGGTTTAGCTTTTTGTTTCTAGATCCTAGATTGTAATGATTTCTGCCTCTCTCCTAATTTGTGGATCACCTCCAGTATCTCCCTATATCTAGACCCTGTTCTATTAGAACTTGTAATTTACCTCTCATGTGCTTAGTGGTCGATGACCGTCACTGACCATTTCAAAACAGAAAAATCCATGCTAAAGTGTTTGTGTGCATATATGCATGCATATATACAAAAGCAGATGATGCATATGTGATAGTTTATATTCTTCCCACTCCTAGGATCCAGGTGGTAGAGAGCACCATCTGCTCGTTCAAACAAACTGGGGCTGCTAGCTGTTGTGTGCTCAAAAAGATAGCAAAATCTAATGAAAATGTTCCATGCATGAACAAAACAGAACACCAAAAATATAGATCGACAGGAGGGTACAATGCAGAAGAAGCTAGGGATACTTGCATTGCATTAAAATAAATAAGATGTAAGGACTTGACTGTACCTAAGTCCTAGAAAAAAAGTTATCTATTTTTATTGTATATTTGGATTCTTATTTATGGGATGTGCTATATATATAATGGTGTCATTATTCCATTGTGAGAAATACATGAATGGCTGAGTACTGCAGAAGATACATCTCCAAGTTTGCAAAAAGTGATTTTATTCAATCCTCATTAGAATATCTCTTCCCGTCCCTCTTATCTCTCTAGTAGACTTCCCCAACCTTCTGTCCTCCATATATGTTGGTTTAGAATCCCCATCATCTCAAGTCAGCAGGAGGAGGAGGAGGAGGAGGAGGAGGAGGATTTATAATGCCCTTTACACAAAAGGGCAGAACATCAACATAAGCAATCAGGGACAAAAACAATAAAACAGAACACCACAACAATACATGGAATGAAATCACCAACACCCCACCAGTTGCTACCCATCTCAGCATCTTAAACACAATGCACTGGCTTAAGATGGGGAGAGGAAAGTCTTCAACCATTTATGGAAATAGGTGAGATCCTTCTCTAACTGGAGATCCAAAGGAAGACCATTCCACAAATGTGGAGCCAGATCTTGAAAGGCTCTCAGTCTTGACAAAGCTGTATGCGCTGGTGGAACATACAATAATCCTTTGCTTGTAGATCTCAAATTCCTGAATAGCACATACCACACAAGCCAAGTTGCAAGGAATTGAGGAAGGTTAGAACACAAACCTTTAGATATCAGGACCAAAAGTTTGAAACAGGCCCTGGCCTGAAATGGTAGCCAATGAAGGGATCTATGGCAAGAAAAAAATAGGTGAATATTTTGGCAGATTTAAAACAACCGGGACAGCATTGTTCTGAATTAAAACCAGAGGAAGAAGGGAGCAGGAAGGCAAACCTGCCAATAAGCTGTTACAATAGTCCAGGTGTGATATAACCAAGGCCTGGACAAGCAGATGGACAGTCTCTACAGTCAGGGATCTCTGGATCCTGCGGATGTTCAAAAAATAAAAGTTATATGCCTTTGCTGTAGCCCTAATAAAGAGATGTAGAGATAGGCAGTCATCCAACAGGACTCCAAGGTTTCTGGCAACTGAGACAGGAGCCACTGTGCAACTCCATAAATCCAGGGGGGACATGAGAGAGGGGCTGGTGGGTGATCAGGCTGAAACACCAAGATCTTCATTTTGTCCATGTTCAGCTTAAGACAGTGAGTGGTTATCCATGAAGAAAGAGACAACAGACAGTCCCTTACTGACTTCCATACAGTGGAATCAATTGATTTGAAAGTCTGAAAAATCTGAGTGTCATCTGCATAAATGTGGTACTGAAAATCTGATTCAGAAATAAGAAATCCAAGGGGGTGTGTGTATGTAATAAAAAAGAAGAGGACCCAAGACTGATCCTTGTGGCACCCCTACCGTTACAAGGAAAGCTTTGAAGTCCCCAAAATGAAACAGAAAATGAATAATCACTCAAAAAGGATTTAAACCAGAACAGAGCATTCCCTGTTATTCCTAGCAATGCCAGCCATAATAGAAAGATCTGATGTTTCAAAGTGTCGAAGGCTGCAGAAGGATCCAACAGGATCAACACAGAAGTTAATTGCTGGGCTTTGCCACTAGAATATTGCTCACTACACGAGTCAAAGCTGTTTTGGTGGAATGACCTGTACAAAACCCTGATTGAAATGGGTAAAAAAAAAATCATGTATAGTCATGCATAGAGCGATGGTAACACTATAATACAACACATTTGGAAGATGCCAGACTGGGGAGGGGGGTTGCTTTAAGGAATTTCAAATGTGCCTTTTATTATTTCATTGAAAGGCAATCATTTTCAAGGCAAGAATGCATACCTTGCTTGAAAGCATCCTCAGAGGATGAATGCCAGGATGACATGCTGCAGTTGGAAGGGTCTTTGTCTCAAGACCCATTGACTACGTTTCCCTGGAAAGGCTGGAGGACGAAGTAGAGGGAAGGCTCAGATTAAAGGCTCAGACTAACTCTGAAGCTGAACTACTCCCAAGACCCAGGGAGACAAACTGTCTGAAGCTGCAGGACATTTGGATCTGGCTGAGTTGAACTGGAAGGCTCAGGTGCCAAGTGTAATTTGTTATTAGCAGCTGAAAGTTTGTGAAGCAATTTCCTAGCCACCACAATAAATAAACACATTCTATTTCAGCAGCCTGTGCTGAAAACAACTAATCATTTCATCTACAATGTTCCCTGTTTTCAACATCACTTGGATTTCTTCTTGATTGATATCCCATCAACCTGAACTTGGCAGGCTTCTCTGATTTCTCTTCTGGCTACTCCCTGCTTTGACTGACTCCCTGGCAAGACTCTTCTCTGTCACCCAAAGTCAGCTTGTATTCTCATTGTCTCTTTGATCTGCACTTTTGAACTCCAGCACTTTCCTTGAATCCATCTATGAATCATGGCCTGAGTTTTGATTTTCTCTGTGGACATCCTCTTGGAACTGTCCATCTGCCTGGAATGCACCTTGACCCTCCTGAACACTTACAACCATAAGCCAGGATTGAGGCAGAACAAAATTATCTGACACATTTGATCAAAACAAATGCCACAGTGGGAAGAAATAAAACATGCCCGGGCAAAAGGCTGTGAGGACCTCAAAAATAAGCAAGAAAAGGGAAAGTCTGTCAAAATCAGACAACAGTCAGTTTCCTCACATGTATTCATAACAGTCTGGACATTATTTTGTGTCACCAACTGAAGGATGCTTGGCCTTGAGGACGTGACAAGCGAAAAGATTTGGCAGTCAGAAGAAGTCAGCAAAATGTATCAAGTGGGTCCTAAGAAGCTAAGAGCGACATTTTGTTGTCATCTTTGTGCAGGCTATTTCTCTCCGAAGCTCAAGAGTGTGACATTTCTTATAGAAAACACTGCTGTGTAGAGTGACTAAATTTAATCTTCCTTTAAAAATAAAAACAAAACCTCAACGAGGTGATCATCCAAAAAACCCTAAATTGCTTCTTGTATTGTTCCATACTATTCTTTTAAATATTTTCATATTGTCTTTAAAGATTGCATAGCATTCCCCAGGCAGTTTGCACACTAATATCATCATTAAAAAACATGTAAAATATGGAAGTAATAAGCATCCAGGCCACCCATTAACAGGCCAGGAAAGAGTACTGCACTATTTTTTTAATCCTAGGTGTTTTATTATATAGCAGTCAATACATAAATCTACATATAATTATTGAAATAAATAAAAAAATAGAAATTGTTTAATAATATTTAAATCCTTAAGTCCTAGTATCTTTCTTTCAGGTAATGCTATATACAACAAATATTCAGTAGCTAAGTTATAACTCCATTCAATCTTTTAGAACTAATGTCAAGGCCTTCCCCATTTTCTTCTAAATAAGCAATTAAACATCTCCACCGATTTACAAAGTTATCATCAGTTTTATCTTGTAGAAACATCACTGGTTTATCCATTTCCATGACTTCATATAATCCCAGTAACCATTCGTCTATTTCAGGGATCTTTTCCCCTTTCCAGTCTTTTGCATATAAAATACTTGCTTTTGTAATCATATATAATAACATTTTATTATATTGTTTCCCTACATAATCTTCTACCATACTAAGCATGTTCAACAGATAGAATTCTGGCTTCATCAGAAAATTCTTCTTGATTATTGAGATATTTTTCCAAAATGTTTGGGCTTTTTTTCAATGTCACCAGCAGTGGTAAAGGTATCCTTTTTTCTGATTTGCACTTACAGCACTTACCATTGTTGCCTTTATAAATTTTTGCAATCTTTACTAGAGTTAGGTGCCATGTGTATAGCATTTTAAAATAATTCTTTTTATAGGATTGACATCTTGAAAAATTTAGTTCATTCCAGGTCCTTTGCCATTGCTCAAAGGTCAATGTGTGCCCAATATTCTCTGTCCATTTCACCATAGAGCTCTCAATTCTATGTCTCATCCTCCATTTCTCACCTTAAAAATAAATTATAAAGTTTTGAAATAATATGAGCACTTTCCCTTCTTAGAATCATATCTAATTCCTTACTGGAATTATTTATTCTATAATCTATTTTGTCTTGTTTGAATCTTAGATATAGCTTGTTATATAAAAACCAGGAGCAGTTCAATTCCTCTCTGGTCTTAAGATCATAATCAGAGTCGTGGAATTTAACAAGTTCTTTATAAGTCCAATATTTCATTATGGATTGTATTTCTGAACCATGAACGCCTCTAAAGGACATACCCAGAGGGGCATTTGCAGGCATAGATATAATTTGTATTTTTACCAAATAGTGATCAATGTTTTCCTTAATAAATGAAAAAGAAATTCTGCTCCTACCACACCATAAATATGCATGCCAGCCTAGATTCAAATATATTTGTTCCAAAAGTAGAAGTCTATTATTTTTCAACCTTATCCAGTCCAATATCCATGCTAAGGCATTTGCATGAGAATATAATTTAAGATCTGGGAGTCTTTATAATCGTCTATTAATTTCCATCTGATTCTCGTTTTTTTTCCCTTACTAGATGAACTTTGTTTTTTTTCCCCATTGGCTGAAAACCACACTTTTCAGAACTATCTGCAAATTTTGAAAAAGGAAATTCATCCTTGGTAGAATGTTCACCTTGATTGCTGGAATTCTGCCTAATATAGATAAATTCATTTTCTCCCATCTTTGCATCTCTTTTTGTACTTCTTTCCTGGTTTTGATGTAACTATTTTCAAATAGATCAGAGTTTCTATTTGTAAATAAGATACCTAAGAATCTGGTCCTTTTTTCCAACTTAAATCCTGATATGTTTTGTAGTTTTTCTTCCTTTTGTTTCATCAGATTCTTAGATAATATAATAGTCTTTTCCTGGTTGACTTTAAATCCTGCTACAGAACCAAATTCGTTTATTTGTTGAATCAATTTCTCAATTGAATTCAAGGGATCTTCTAAAATCAGGGCCAAGTAATCAGCATAGGATCAAAGTTTAAATTCCTGATTTCAGATCTTTAATCTTTTTATACTGCAGTCCTCTCTGGTTTTGTTATTCAAGATTTCTAGCACCATCAAAAAGAGCAATGGTGAGAGAGGGCAACCTTGTCTGGAATACTGCACCATTTCATCAGCACCCTTCGCTTTACATATGTCTGTCCATCTGTCTGTCCATCTATCTCTTTATATTCCATGCATAGCATTGAAGGTAAGGAAAGGCAGGTTGAAGTTACCATCTCTTAGGTTACTCTGTCTTCCAGTGCTATCCTGGGGCAAAAATAACTCTGTGAATTAATTGGATACTATTTTTCTTTAGGAAATATGTATGATGAAATCCTGAGAAGTGGGTGCATGGCCCCTCAAAAAGAAAACTCTGGGGAATGGCATCCAGATGGACCCAGTGTCTTTTTTGGTTTCTTGCATATAGGACAGAAAAGGCTCCTGTCACTTTTATTGCTTTCATTAGTTTGCCCTCTGTAAAATAGCTATTGCAGTGACAAATACAGGTGAGTAGCTATCTCTTGTGCTCAGCTTGCTGTTTTGAGTAATCCTCTCTTTTGCCTTCCTTGCTTCCATGTAACCTCACTTTTAAAATAAGCCAAACCAATACAATGGAAACAAAATTAGAATCTTTCACTCTTCCAAGAATGTATACTTTTTTAACCTTGCATTTGGTAACCCCATGTTATGCCTCGTTTTTAATTATTGCTCCCCCCTCCTTTCTCCCTCATCTATAATAAGAAAAACAATACATTAGTTCCAGAAGATCTGTCAGTTTGTAATGCTGGGCATATTGCTTTGTCACATAACACACACGGAAGGCATGATGATGGCTAACAGCCCCAGTTTTCTCACCTTCTTCTCATACCAGCAGGTGGCACCATTACCTAAGTGCATCCCAAGCCTATTATCCCTTTGCCACTAGCTTTAAATGGGTGGGGTTATAAGATGCAATGAGAGGCAGTGGTGTAGTGATTTGAGTGTTGGACTACAACCCTGGAGACCAGAGTTCAGTTCCCTGCTCAGCCAAGGAAACCCATTTGGTGACCTTGGGGGAGTCACACAGTCAGCCCCAGAAAACCCAGTGACAGGTTCACCTTCAGGTCACCATGAGTTGGAAACAACTTGAAGGCACACAACAACAATAAAGTGCAATATTTGAAACCTAATGGGAAGTTGCTGCCCAATCAGCAGCCTCTCATCTCAGTGCATCAATAACCTATATCTTCCATTCATCTGTTGATTTATCCTTCACTCAATTATTATCCTAAGAGGTGGGGGACATTGGGATCCACCCACAATGCCACCATCTCCTTAGAATTTGGGGAAATTGTAGCTCAAAGGAGGCCTGTGAGAAGAGGGTAATGGCAGGATCTTTTCATCTATGTATACGAGTAGTAACTGTAGAGGGAACTCCAGTTAAAATTAAACGAAGTATTTTATTTGAATTGACAAACACACAAGAAATCAGACTCTCTTAAGAACCATACAAGGCTATCGGAAACAGAGATTGGGTGAACCAGTCCTGAAGAAGAGGTCACAGTGGAGGAATTCAGACAGTGTCTGAGGGTAGCACAGAGGAACAGCAGTCTGGGCTACGTTCTACATACTACAAATGCCTGCAGTCAGAGCTAGGGTTTTTATACCTTATTTCATACCCTGAAGGGGTATGTTCACAAAGCCATAATGGCTTTTCCATGGGATTGACAAAGGGATCCAGAATGGGTTGATGGCTTAACTCCAGAGTGACAAAACACTGATGGGACTCATGATGACCGACCTCTTAATGTTCAGTCAGGTAGGGTGTATAGGGAAGGTCTCCACAGGGTAAGATTGAGGGATGGTCTCTGATTGCTCCCCAGTCTGGGCGGTTCATCTTTCATTGTGTTCAAAAGTGCCAACAGCCTGAAGTAGTGAAGGGATTAACACATATCCGTTAGTGTTGGGTTTTTCCACCTAATTCTCTCTGGACTTATGATCCTGAACATGTCTCAAGTCGGCATGACCCTGGAATGTGTCTCTGGTAAGTGTGACCTTGATGTCCTCCAGTCATTAATAAGTGAAATTTATGAAAATTGCACACTTTGCAAGAGGAGTGGCAGGGCATGGTAACACCACAACAAATGTGCCTATGCAATATGTGAGCACTGACCATGGATGCAGGGCATGTGGCATGTATGTGTCTTTGCCCAAGTTTCTAATCCTCAGAAAAGAATAATCTGTCATTTTAGGAAGTACCTCTGACTCCATGAAAAAAGAATGCTGATTATAATCTTAAGACCATCAGACATGTCTCAGGGAAAAAAATAATACACTCTGCTTTATGGATTATTCTTACCTTTTTTTTTAATGTTCAGCAGAGCTTTCCAAACTTTTCATGTTGGTAACACACTTTTTAGACATGCATCATTTTGTGACACAGTAACTCAGTAAGTAGTCCAGTAAATGGAGGCAGCCCGTCCACTTGAGCCTGGCTCCAGCACCGCTGCTGCCCTCACTGGGGTCTTCCTCAGCCCTGGGTGGCTGTGGCGGCAGCAGGAGAGGCAACTCATCCACCCATTATGTTAGTGCAACACACCTACACACTGCAGTCAACACACTAATGTGTCGCAACACACAGTTTGGAAAGCTCTGATCTACAGGATGGTGGTTGGAACAGATTATTACAGACGTGGGGTTAACTTACCTGAAATTCAGTGCGCAAAGAATTCCCTACCTGCTTAATTCATTTCCCCCAGAAGAATTCAATAAAGCAAAGTAACAGAAAGATGAGAGCCAGTGTGGAGTAGTGGTTTAAACATTGGACCAGGACTCTGGAGACCAGGGTTTGAATCTCCACGCAGCCATGGAAATGAACTCGGTGACCTTGGGCAAGTCATGCTCTTTCATCCTCAAAGGAAGGTAAAGGTAAATCACCTCTGAACAAATCTTGCCAAGAAAATCCCATGATCATACAGTTGTTATAAGTCAGAAATGACTTGAAAGGACACAAGAATAACCACCACCATGACAAGATGGTGTTGGTGTTGCAGTTTCTCTGTGTGAGGAATAATCTTAGCTTCACATTAGCTTATAATAAAATCCATACTTTTGATAGCTCATTTTCTGCTACAAATGTCAATGTATGTCTGCTTCTAAGGAGTATGGTGTTTAATCCTTTTTCTTATTAAAAAAAAAAGAAAAAAATGTTGAGTAAGATTAAAAAAATTTGCTTTCACAGACTTCCATAGAACATCAGATAGCATCGTACAAAAGGCAACAACTGACTCCTGAAGTATGAATTCTGAATTTGGCATGAGATTAGTTGGGTTTCCCACAGGCTCATTGCTTATTCTGTTTAGAAAGGAGTTTTCAAAGATTAAAAAAGCATGGCCTAGTGACTCAGATGGGGAGAAAGAGCTGGTCAAAATCTTTAGCTGAACAGGGAGAAGAAAATCTGCTGCTGCTCCTAATAAATGATGAAGATCTAAGGCTTCACTGCAAAATTAACAGAGGAGTATAACACTTTCCTTTTTTATGTTAGGATATTCAGATCTGTGCCTTTTTTCCTTCCTTCTTTCCTTTTTATTCTTTGTCAAATGTTCTTCTGAAAGATGAAGTGGTCCTGAATCATTAAGAGAACTATATTTTCTGATGCATTTGGCTACCTTCCTGTGACTCAGATTAGCATTCAAAACTCAAAACATATCATTTAATAGCCTATTATTTATCTGAGTTAGGTGGGCAGTTCCACAACTAGTTTAGCAAAGACTGATTACTCACCGCAAGCTGTTGCTGTCATTAAAATGTTATACTTCGGAAATCCTAGCTCAGCAAATGTGCTTTGGGGATGGAGGCACACTTGTGTTTTTCTGTGGCATGCTTGTGCAGAATTAGCTCTTGAATCACATGCACTGATGAATTGCTTGTCACTGCCCTCCTCCAGATCCTCTGAGATTACAGGCTAGAGTATCTTTTTGTCACTTCTTGTTTTGTCACTTCTTGTTTTAGTTTGGTCACTAATGTCGTTTTGTTCCGCGCCTTCAAGTCATTTCCAACTTACGATGACTCTAAGGCAAAACTGTCATGGGGTTTTCCTAGGGCTGAGAGTGTGTGGTGTTCCTAAGATCACCCAGTGGGTTTCCATGGTTGAACAGGGATTCAAACCCTGGTCTCTAGGGTTGTAGTTCAACACTCAGACCACTACACCATGCTGGCTCAAAGTAGTTAGAGTAGTGTTCTGTTCCAGAAAACAGTGAGAATTCTCTGTTACTGAAGAGCTTGCTATATGAAGTATCAAGAACAATCAGACTCTAAAGGCTTTCATGAAACCAAGGGGGCTAAACAATTTGTATCCCTTCTGCCTTTATCAGAGGCCCAGAAAGAAGAACGCGTAGTGCTGATTTGGTAGGTCTGGGGAAACACTCTCCAACATTTCACAGATGAATACAAGGGACACATGTGGCCAAGAAACTTCTCAATACGGATAAGATGGCAAATGTTATGTACCAGGAAGACCAAAGAAACCAGAAAGAGGCTGCAGGAGTTTGCTTTTGCATGAGCCTCCTGGGAAGGGCAAGGCTTTTCACCTTCCTTTCCTCTTTCACACACATATGGGCTAAAGGAGTGCAAACCACTTTTACACTTTGAACTCAGCTTAGAACATTTCCGCACGACAGTCTTATAGCGCGATGATTCCATTTTCAACCTCCTATGGAATCCTGGGGTTTGCAGTTCCAGGGCCAGCCGGCCCCTCCTGAAACTGCAAACCCCAGGATTCCCTAGGAGGTTGAAAGTGGAATCACAGCGCTATAACACTCTAGCGCGGAAATGGCCAGAGTGTCACAGACCCAGAGAGGGTACTGAGGCACTACCTTGTTGATGCTCTCATCCATCTCACCAATAAGGTTGTGCCAGGACTCCACAGTGAGTCTAAGGCTGCTGTCCTTGGTTTAACTGGCTATTGCCTGTGGCTCCTAGTATTTGGATTCATTCCATGTGGTGCTTTATTACATTATTTTTACAGCTCTTTTACACCTCTCTGAGAGTCTTGCGCTGAAGGACAGCATAGCAGTTTTTGTAAGTAAATACTTAGATAAATAAACCCACAAATGGAGGCAGTGATGTGAATTTCTGAGTGGCTGCTTTCTTCCTTCTAGGCACCAAGGATGTATCATGCTGCCACTCTCAACACAATGGAATGAACACACACACATATATGCACACACACCAGATAGGCTGTTGGCTGATGCAACATGGTCCCCTTGTGTTCTTTTTTCTGCAAGTAAATCCAATTTTGAATCATTACAGTAAATATGTTTTATTTGTCCCTTCTTGTACATGAAGCTACATTTCAAACAGGAAACACAGAATTATGTTCAAGATTGGCCCTAGGACAAAAACATCCTAGACATGGGCTATTTCCACACTAGACTGTTATAGAGCTATTGTTCCACTTGCAACATCCTATGGAATCCTGCAGTTTGCAATTTAAGGAGGGGCATTTAGACCCAGTGGATTTCCATGCCCAAGCAGTGAATTTAACCCTGGTTTCCAAGGTCATAGTCCAATGCTGAGGACATTACACCGCCCGAACTCTTCCTTTGCCAAGCCTTTGTCTGTGACAAAGCCCGGCTGCCTGATCTGTTACAGAAACCCTCCTGAAAGTTTTGGTCATTTCCCCTCTTCTCATAAACAAACCCTGTGCCAGATGCCTTTTCACACTATATAATTATAATGCTATGAATAGGCTGTAACTGCTGTGATGGCATTCTGTGGAATCCTATGGAGTTCAAATTTAAGTAGAAGTACTGAGAATTTTGAACCAGAAACCTCTAGTTCCTCACCAAACTGCAAATCCCAGAATCCCACAGAATGTAGCCATGGTAGTTAAAGTGGAACCATAGTGCTATAATTGTGTTTTGTGAAAGGGTTCTCTGGAAGCATTAATGTTCCCTGGCTGAAAATTCTCAATACTCCTCTCAAAACTGCAGATCACACAGTTCCATAAGATGTTTCCACAGCTGATGAAATAGAATCATAGTGGTACTTTTATAATGCGGTATCTCTTAAGCTATGTTATGTGGGGAATTCACAAGGTGTTTTTCTTCTTCCACTACCATATTTATGCCCACTGGCTACAGTTCTTTTTTTCTTTCCTGGAAACTAACTAGGGACCAGCAGCCAAGGGTTTGTGGACCAGCACTGATCTATGGATCACTATATTGAGTTGTACCGAAAGGCCTGGGTGACATAAACCTACCTGTCCTATCCTTTCTCTGTTCTTGCCCAAACTTAATTTTTTTTCTTTTACTTTGATTGATTTAAACTCTCCTACAGATGAGCTGCAGGCATAGATAATAACAAGCAGGAACCTCCCTTCAGAATTCCCAAGGATATATTTTACAGCCAAGGATATGTTTGACTGTGATGGAAGGAGTGACAAACTTGATTTAATCTATCCGTTACCAGACTGCATGCACACCAAAGTTTTAAGCAATCACCTAAAACTCAAATTAGCATCTACTCTGTTTCACACACAATTATGTAAGATATTACTTTATCATGGCCAGGGAGAGGTCCCATTATGTCACAACTACCTGTTGAAATTTAAGTTCCTATGAGTATCTGAGAAAAGGATTTTGGATATAATATATCTACGAATCAATGGGAAAAGTTATGGACAAAGAATGTTACAAATGTACTCTGTTATGATCTCAAAGAAAACTATTATAAGATGATGTACAACTGGTATCTTGCAACGGAGAGATTAGCAAGGACGTATACAGAGATGAAGGCTAAATGTTGGAAGTGTCAGGACTATGCTGGTTTCTTGTATCATATGTGGTAGACATGTGGTAAAGCTAAGCAGTTCTGAATGAAGATATAAAAAATGACACAAAAGATTTTAAAGTTTCAAGTACCTAAAAAGTCTGAATTATATCAGTTAGGAATCTGGGAAGAAGATACAACAGTGGATAAAAAGCAACATAAACTGGTAGAACATAAGTTGTTAGCAGCAAGATTAGTGTATGCAAAATACTGGGGGAAAAATCAGAGTTACCAACAGTGGACCAATGGCTAAACAGACTGATGGGTAGTGTTAAAATGGGTAAACTTATACACAGGCTAAAAGGCAGAACACAAAATGAATTTTTATTTGAATAGAAGTAGTTGGTTGATTTTTTAAAAAAAGAATGAAGGTGATCTGATGACAATAGGTTTTGATATTTAAAATTAATTATTACTAAATGAGAAGTGTAACAATAGATTTAGATGATGTATTCTGTTTGTTGTTACCACATGTTGCTTTTATAGATGACTATTATTTTTAGATAATTGATCATTAGTATAAAGTAATCTAGAATAAGTTAACAATTATGAACTTGAGAAATTAAGTAAGTAAATAATGAAAATAATTAAAAATAAAATGACTTAAATGACTAAAATAATAAGTGATAAGCAACAGTTAGTAACTATGAGATAAAATGTATGACTTAATAGGTGTAAATGTTTAAGCAATATGAACTGTTTGCAGCAAGGACAGGAACCAATTTTAGTTATGTTTTGTTAGTATTTGTTTTAGACACGTAGATTATGACATCTGTTGATATTTGTATGTTTAGATTGTGTTGGGTTTTTTACTTAATAAACTTAAAAAAAAAAGAAATGTAAGCCAAGTTCCTGTTCAGTGCTGGAGAGTGAGGCCATTTGAGTGTGACGGCTTTCTGGGACTTTTCCGCATCCTACCTTTTCTTCATGCTGGGATGCAGTGCTCGCGCAAGCAGCATCTTGTGAGAGGCCCTCGCGTCCAGGTTTCTTCAACTCCACATGAGCTTCCTGCTTGCGCAAGAGGCCCGCCTCTTCCTTTCGCAGTGCAGCCTGGGACTTTCCCAGGTTGCACAGAGACAAGAAGCGCGACCGGCCCGGCTCCCAAGGCTCCGCACACCAGGTAACTGCACGCGGGGCCCGGGAACAATGCACAATTGTGCAGCATTTTCGGCTTGAAGTCGAAAATGCAAAGTGCACAATCGTTGCCTGTTGGCCCCTGGAGCCTTGCACAATTGCAAGGATGTCATGCAGATCGCTCATCGCAATCGCGCGAGGCTCCAGGCCCTCTTTCGCATGGCAGATGCCATGCGAAAAGGGACCAGGTCATATTCTGTCCTCAACAGTTTCCCAAGCCCCCTGAACCCACCACTCTTTTTAAAAACTGGAGTTTTTTTTTAATCTCAGTGTTCCAAAATGGAAGAAAATAATCAGCATGCATGGCAATTTAACTTCGCTACACTCCTCCAAACCATGCCAGTAGGAAATGACAGCGCGCCACTTCCAGTACACTGGAAGGGTTGCTGCAGTCTGTAAAGGAGTCACAGGGCAAGAATTTGCCGGCACTACCATTCCGTTGCCCTTGCCTCATGTAGATGATCCAATTTCCATTAACACAGAAAATTGTAAGACTCTTATTTACTACACCTATCAACAGTATCATACTGTCCAATTATCCCAGTTTGGCTGGGACAGTCCCAATTAATCCTTTGTCACCCTACTTTTCAGCTGCTTTTAAAATGCCCCAGTTTCTCTCTTCTCCTCCCACTTTCCCCCTTTGTCCTCAGCTTACTGCAACCTGAGTTCAAATTACAGAAGTAGTTTGCACTCAATTAATTCAGCAGTGCAGAGAGGAGAGAACAGGGTGGAATCTTGCCCTTGCCAGTAAGGGTCAGGCAAAAGCAAGCCACTGCAGGCTCTCCTAGCTTGTCTGTTCTTCCTCATTAACAACTTTTAATATCTTGATCACACTCTGATACTGCTTCGGTACACACATCTTTTATCCATGAAATTTTGGAGGGTATGCATTATATGTGAACCCACATTTGTGATCAAAAGTAATGCCGTCTCCACTTGTAGATACAGCAGTTTCCAAGATAGTACATTTAAAAAAACAGCAGTTGAACTCAGCTTGGTTCAATGGCCCGGATGACCACAAATCTCAGCCACCCATAAGGCCGGCCTGAACTATGTTCCCAAAATTGTTGCATCAGATAAAACTAACTTTATTTTTCAACAGACATGACACACATGTGAGCTAAACCAAAACCACACTTCCCTTGGCCAAGAGGAACTTTTTTAAAAGGATAAAAGAGCTCTTAAATTTCTTTCTGAACTATTACAATACACAGGATGAATTAATTAAGCCATGAAATATATCAAAGGGCAAATTTGCCCTCAGACCTTTGCAAACCAATTGGGAGAGTTTGATTCTCAATGCCAGAATTAATGTAAATGCCATACTTATTTGACTAATCATGGACGTGTGTCAGATAATTAATGAGTAGGAATAGTGTTCAGCTTGGCCATCTAGCATGTTTGCCCCATATTGTGATTTATATTTAACTGACGAATCCTGAATTGCCTGTTATTCACTAAAATGATGAATATGGCCTTGTTGCTTTCTGTCATTAAAGAATTGCTCCTAATCTTCACTCATATAACCACAGAGCTCCACATTAGAAAAATGGTTGTAAACTCATAGATCTCAAACCACTTTTTATAATTGGTGGTGCGACTTTTTTACACACACACCATTACTGTTTTAGCATCTGTAATAAATCTCACCATAACTCATGTGTTCAGAGTGTCTAACAGAAATTGAATTATATATATGGGGCATGTCCCTTAAAGAGCTCAAGTGGCAAAACAGGAAGGAAGAAAATGGGGAGAAAAAGACAAAGGGAATAAAACACAACTTAAAGCCTGAAGGTTTTTAAACCTTGTGTGCACCTGAGTCTGTCCAGAAGATACCTGTGTTTATAAGCAGCCTGTTTTGCACATTAAGAATTGGGAGGAAGCATCTTTTGATACAAATGAGAACTGAATACTTACACCAGAGCTTTCCAGACTTTTCATCTTGGCAACACACTTTTTACACATGCATCATTTTTCGACACAGTAATTCAGTTTTACTAGCAAACCAGAGGTTAAAATAACCCCTTATGAGAGATCCGGGCACATATATAAATTGTAATAACAAAATGTATGGGGACACAATATATTTCATGAAAACCTTTTATTTATATTTTTAAAAATATATGATTTATTTATAACATATAACATACATTTCCAAGGCTTGGGTAGGGGGCTCGTTCTCAGTCCAGGGCCTACACCCTTTATGTGACTTACACACTCCAACTGTCCTGGTTTAGGCATTCCAGTTAATCCTCTGCTCTTCCATTTTCTCCACTGCTTTTATAATGTCCCAGTTTCTCTCTCCTTCTCCCACTTTCCCCTTTCATCCTCATCCTACTTGAATTGCTGTACACTGAGTTCGAAAAGTTGTTTCTGCTCAACTCAGCTGGAAGGAGGGCAGTAGGACAGAGACTTGCCCTTCCCATTTGGGTTTTTATTTCTTTTCTTTTTTCAGACCTTCCTGAAAATAAATTTCAGAGCTTCTCTGCTTAAAACAGTAGTTTCGTATGTTTCCTCATTAATATCTTTTGCTTTCCTGTTGTCTGGGTGCACCTTTTTGACCACGTTCTGATGTTGCTCAGCTATATATGTCCCATTTTTTTTTTATCTATGAATTGTTGGAGGGTATGTTATCTCAGTGTCCTTAAGCACTACTAGTTGTGTGGCTCATGATTATTATAGCTGGAGCAAATCCTCTGAGAACAATTCATTCCCCTGTGCTTGGGGTACGCCAAGGTCAAGAGCTAAAGCAAAGGACAAGACTCCATTACATTTGCAAAAGGCTATCAGACTTGAAGCTGAATCTTAATTCAACAGTAGTGACAGGACAGCTTTCTCCATTGACTGTGGAGCCAGAACACTAGTTTAGGGGCACAAAGCAGCTGTCAAAGTACACACAGCTCTGTCCTCCAGCGTCATAACGTCATTCCCCACTCTCCAGTGTCTGCCACCAGAGACAGCCACTTCACTGTGCCTAGTGAGAGGGACAGCTCTCTTGAAGGAAGTAATTCTTAGCTGATCCTGGGACAGGGGGATGGTGGAGTCATCACCTGCCTTCTTCTCCGGGCACCCTTCTGTACCCTACAATTACAGCACCATGAATCCAATTTAACTGCCACGTCAACGCCCTATTGCGATCCTGGGATTTGCAGTTGTGGGAGTAGTATTTAGCATTCTCAGCCAGAGGCTCACCAAACCATTCATACAGTCATTCTTCCATTCATTAAATGCTTACTCCGCCTTTTTTTCCCCAAGGGATCCACGGCAGCTCGCAACATTTAAATTAAAATTTTAACTAAACGTGTACTGTTACAAAAGTTAAAAAAAAATAAACATCAATTTTAGTAAAAGCACATAGTGAAAAACAGTTTAAAATGCATTTTAAAAGATGTTTAAAACATAATTAAAAACATACAATACAAAAACAGAGCGGACCACTTTGAACACTATTCTGTCATATGATCAAAATCAATCAAAGCCTGCCTAGATAAAAACATCTTAACTTGCTGGTGGAAAGAGAACAGGGAGGGGGCTAACCAGACCTCCTGTGAGAGGGAAGTCTACCACCTGGGAGCAGCCACCGACATGACTCCCTTCCATGCCTTTGCCAAACGCACTGGTGAAGATGGTGGGACTAACAGAAAGTCCTCCCCTGAAGATCTTAGAAGTTGAGCCAGCTCACATGTGATATGGTCTTTTAGATAGTCTGGACCCAAACTGTGGAAGGCTCTAAAGGTAATAACCAGCCAGAATTCTGCCTGGAAATGGGTCAGCCACCAAAGCAGCTCTTTAAAACTTCAGAATTCCACGGAGACCGGTCATGTAAGTTAAAGTGGAATGCTAGCGCTCTATTTTTGTATTGTGAAACTAATTACCAAAAGCTGAGGGAAGTTCTAAAGTGTCACCAAATTAGAAAGCCCAGATTTCCACTGCATGCAGTCAGCATGCAGTTAAAGTGGAATCATAGGGCCTTTCCATACTACACAGTTATAGTGCTATTATTCCACTTCCAACATCCTGTGGAATTCTGGGGTTTGTAGTTTACTGAGGCCAAAGAGTTCTCTGGCTGACAATTCTAAATGCTGCTTCCTAAACTGCAAAGCCCAGGATTCCTAGAAGGTTGAAAGTGGAATAATAGCACTATCATAGTGTAGTGCAGAAAGGCCCATAGTGCTATAATTCTGTAATGTGAATGGACTCTTCATTTTCTCTCACAGAGGCCAGTTGAACTTGGGTGATGTGTATGGCCAGGCCTACCACTCAAGCAAGTGCATAGCATCCTCCTTATCTGCCTTTCTTCTTCTGGCGGTCTCATATTGTCCAGTTGATGTTACCACATCAAGACAATGTAATTAAAGTAGTATTTGTAACCTTTGAACAGTGTATTTTAAAAAGGGGAGGGAGGGAGAGAAAGAGAGAAAGAAAGAAAGAAAGAAAGAAAGAAAGAAAGAAAGAAAGAAAGAAAGAAAGAAAACCAGAAAATCACACCAAAGGCCTCTAACACCCTGATTTTCACGGTGTCATCCCTCCCCCCATTCCATTTACAGAACTTGATCAGACTGGTAGGTGAATCTTCATTCAACACTACACTGGCGACAAGGCATCATCCTCCACCACCCTGCCCCCTACAGCAACTGGTGCTCTGAAAAATAAATACTCCCTCAGAGGAACAGAACAAGTAGCTTTGCAAAAGCTTGTGCCAAACATAGGGGTGCTTGGACCTTCAAACTAATACTTTCACAGATGAATTATTTTGAGGTGAGTCACAAAGTAGGTTCATAATTACCAGTGAAAATCTACTACAGAATTTTTGGGTAATCATGATGGAAATCACTGTGCATTCTGCAAATAAGTTCACAAGGTAATTTGAATGATTTTTGTTGAAAGGAAACATTTACACACTCCTTCCCTATATCAAAACAATTCAAATTTACGTTTGAAATTTTTAACAAGCATGCTGAATAAGCAACATTAAAATCCAGAAGGTTTGCAGGACAACTGCAGCATATTTGCTTAGAATTATGGCTCATTTGTTCAGTGTATTTACTTCCTAGTAAACATGTTTAAAAGTTATCGTTGCTCTGCTGTGGCTTTTCAACTGCTATCCAAAAAAGGGCAGCTTTCCTTTTTAAAAAATTGAAGAGCAATTCTTCCCTGATAAGAAAACAGCCATGGTTGAGTTGTTCCTCTTTCCTTCTCCTGTGTCATTTCCCCTGGCGAAGGTGCCCCCATGTGGTCAGATTTATATTTCACACACATTTTTAAAGTAACTTTTTGATGAAATTCATACCTGATTATAAAATGAGGAAGACAGCAGAACTTTCAGGGTTGTCCCTTTCTCTCTCCATGTTTCAGCCTTAGGCAAGTGTAACCACAGAAAGTACTTGAATCAAGTGCTCTGACCAAAAGGTAAATGAACAACAAACTAATATGGCTCTTACCAAGTCCATGGTGGCTAACAACACAACAGCAGCAGCAGCAGCAACAATGCACTTCTACAAAGGAGCTTAGTGCAGTATGCATGGCTATGTCCTTCTTCCCATATTTATTCACCACAATCCTGCCAAAGGCCATTTCCACCCTACTCTGTTACAGTTTTATTATTCCACTTTCAACATCCTGTGGAATTCTGGAGTTTGTAGTTTACTGAGCCCAAAGAGCAATCTGGCTGAGAAGTCTAAATCCCGCTCCCTAAACTGCAAACCCCAGGATTCCATAGGAGGTTGAAAGTGCAATGATAGCACTGTAACAGTGCGGTGCGGAACTGGCCTCAGTCTCAGCGAGGACTAGAACCTGGATTGCCTCAGTCCTAGACCAAAACTGTAACTCAAAGGTGGAGAAAGTGTGTTCTGTAGTCCATATGAGGCCCCACCCCATTTTGTGCTCCCAACCCTCGTGATGCTGCCATCACACCAACATTTTTTTAAATGGCCTATTTTCATTGCCCAGATTGTGCTCAAAGTGAGCAAAGCTGGCCCCAAATGAGTCAGTTTTGCTTCCCAAACCCCTTCTGAACCCACAACCTATGCCTCCCCATGGCTGAAAATAAGCCAGAAGCAAACACAGAAGTGATATCATGCCACTTCCTGACTGAGGAAGAAGTGCTTGTGCAGCCTGTTGAAACGACTGCATGGCAAAATTTCCAGTTCCCCACAGTGCAGTTGCCCATCTCTTCCTTAAGCCTTAACCCCACACTAGCTCTCTAACTATACCTTTGGCTTCCTTTAAATCAAATGAAAACATGTAACATGTAAAAAATCACAACACACTCCCCCCTAGATCTTCTTTAACTGGTTTCTTTGCAATCATTTTCCCTCACCCCCCTGCAAACATTTGCTACTGATTTGCTATCATTGGCCCTTTCCACACGTGGAGGAAGAAACGGGGGAAACACGCCGAAACGGAGCTTACCGGCAGCCGGGTAAGTCCGTCACCACGCGGAGGAGCGCGAGTTCACTGCTCCACACTCCTGCGGCATCCTGTGGCGTCCAAAATGGCGGCTTACAGTTGGCGGAGGCTCTCCACCAACTGGAGGAGCTCACCAGCCGGAAGCCCGCCCCCGGCAGATTTGCAGGCATGCACTTGCACGCGCCTGCAAATCTACACCAGGGCAGTGTGACAGAGTTGTACGGGGCTGCACACTCCATGCCTCTTAAAAACCTCTTGAAAAGGGGTTTTTAAAAAACACACGGTGCCACCACTTCCGGTCACTTCAGACAGTTTGAAGTGTAGAAGCTCAAAATTATAAATGACCCAGCACACTCCACGGTGTAGACGACCTCCGTTAGATTACCCCGTTTTAATTACCCCGTGTGAAAAGGGCCATAGTTTTCCCTTGCTTCAGGGTTCTTCCTTTTTCACTGCTTTCTTCTAACCTATCAGGGATCGTGCTCCATAATGAATCAGGTTTGGATATGCGTTGATGCCTCTGAAGGGTAAAAGAAAGCTAATTTAGAGGGAGAGGGATGCATCCTGCACTGACAGTGGGAGTGATCCTAACCAGTCAGAAAGCTGAGGGCAAATGAAGCCAATTCAAGCCAATGTTACATGGGAATATAAACACTTTCATTTGTTATTAAATTCTGAATCCCTAAAAGATTTGCCAAAAGCAGGAGATTTTTGGTACTTGTGGGGTGTGTGTGGAGGGTTTTCTTTTTTCCAACTTTATGTTCCACATTAATGGTAATTCATGGACTACAATAGTCAAGATAGGCTGGGAATCCCACTCTCCCCTTGATGTTACTAGATTGTTTAGTATACATAGAATAGCCATTTAGAGCAACTTAATGGCAATAGTTGTGGTTATCAAGTGTTAGCTGTAATTAAGCCTTGTTGCTCAGGTTACCCAGTTCAACATGTGAACCAAGTTAACAAGCAGCTGGCACGATTTGATTTTCTTTGGATGTAACTGATCCTAGATTAAATCGCAACTTTCTTTCTACAGCAGTACATATCTTTGTTTGTTTGTTTTTAAAAAAGGAATGCACACTATTACTAACATTGTTACTCACCATTTTACATTCATCTTCCCTTTCAGCCCTTTCAGCTATAGCTAGTTGCACGGCACACAATGTGCCAGTGCAGTGTAGCGGTCTGAGTGTTGGAGTGGCTCTGGAAAAACATGGTTTGAATCCCTGCTCAGCCCTGGGTGACCTTGGGCAAGTCAAACACTCTCAGCCTAAGAGATAAATACTGTTAAACCATCTTTGAATATATCTTGCCAATAAAAACTGAGGATAGAGTCACCATAAGTTGGAGTCAACTTGAAGGTACATAAAAAAACAACAAGCTGAAGGAATATAGAAAGCTTTGGGAAGTTACCCTTTCACTACAATTCCTGGACTCCCCAAACCAGCATGCTCTGTGGTCATGTTGGATGATGAATTCTGGGCACTGCATTCCCTTTAACATTTTACAGATGAACACTGGCAGATGTGTGGCTAAGCAACTTCAGAGTGTGGTCAAGATGGCAAAGACTGTTAATAAGGAAGGACAGACAAGCTAGGACAGACTGCAGCCACTTGCTTTTGCCTAAGCCTACTGAGAAGGACAAAATTATTCCTTCTCCTCTCCTCTGTCCCCTGATGAGTTAAGTGGATGCAAAGTATTTTTGCACTTTGAACTCAGGTTGCAGCAACAGAAGTAGGTTGCGTTAAAGGGGGAAAGTGGAAGAACAAGAGAAAAACTAGGACATTTTTAAAGCAGCTGGAAGAGTAGGATGACAGGGGATTAATCGGGATTGTCCCTGCCACATTTTGATAGTTGGAGGATACAGAATTGTAGTTTTCATAGCAAACTCTGAAGCTGCTTTACACAATTTCGGACCATTGGTCCGCCCACAATGGACTGGCAGCAGTGTCAGTCAGGAATCTTTGAAGATGCCAGGGCCTGAAACTGGGTCTTTTTTAAAACCTCTGCCTTTGGGTTATGGCTCTTCTTCTCACAAGGTATAGCTTTAAAAGCCACAATGCATGCACATTTCTAATGGTTGAAACTTTTCCCCATCACTACAATTCCATCTTAGGAAAAAAATTCCTTCAGCATGTCTGCCTCTGAGCAAATGTGTGGAGTGATGAAATGCATGGTGACTTTTAAATAATGGAGAATAACCAATTCAACTTGAGATAATTTATGGAATGGGTTTTTAAGGAAGTGCTTTTCAGATAATATTCTCATGTTTTTAATCTTCTGATTTTGGTTACTCCAGAAAAGAATAGGCTTGTTTCCTTGTAGCCTTTGATACCGAAAGCAATGTTGTCACAACGAAGGCAGATACTTTGCCCTAAAATCACCATGTTCTTTGCAACTGTGTGCATTATACCTGATGCACTCAGCCAGCCAAACAGTGTGTTTATCTGGCGCTAATCAAATCACTGGAGTGTGTTATTACAGTTGAGTGTGTTATTGCAGTTATTAAATAGCTTCTCTCGGGTTTGTAAAAAAGCTATTTTTCAATATCATTTTGCATTATCCCTCCATGAAAAAGAGTTCATGAGGATTTTTTAAAAGGTCTGTTAGCACTGTGCCAATTTAGTTAAGCATTGTAATTTTGTAAAAGAATTCAGAAAGTCATGAATAAAACATAAAATAGATTCAACAAGATGAATGGGATGTTAAGAAGAAGAGGAAGTCTCAAAAATCTGTTTTGGCTAATGTGCAGGGCATTTGTTCTTCTGAAATAGCCAGTTCATCATATATTGTGCCTATTTCAAAGACACACATATGACTTTGTTTTAAATTTTTAGCATTTTCCTAGAACATGTGCCAGAACCTCATGTTAAGTGTTTTCTTACCACTGACGCACCATATCACTAAATTTTGTTAACTAAAGTTTTTAGCTTAATTTACTTTTTTAAAATTATTGTAAGCTGCCTTGAATCCCCCCTTGGGAAAAAGGGGGGATATACATTCAATAAATAAATGAACCAATCAATTCTGGTAAAACTTCCACTCTCCTGCTTCAGTATTGTGCTTCTGAGAATTGTATTTACACAAAGCAAGCAGAAGGCAGATCACTTTGACATATCCTTTCAAAGTCAAGCTGATTAAAGAATATGAAAAATAATTACGAGGCTGTTTGTGTGTATGTGTTCCAGTTGCCTGTTGACTTATGATGACCCTAAGAATTTCACAGGGTTTTCTTAGGCAAGAACTACTCTGAAGTAGTTTGGCCAGTTCCTTGAACTGAAATATAACCTGATCTGAAGTATACATTGTAAACTAACATTGCTTTCACCCTATTACCCCACCATATTTATAGAATCATAGAGCTGGAAGAGACCCCAGGGTCCATCCAGTCCCACCCTCTGCCAAGCATGAACACATATCAAAGCACTCCCAACAGATGGCCATCCAGCCTCTGCTTAAAAACCTCCGAAGAAGGAGACTCCACCACACTCCGAGGCACTATATTCCACTGCCGAACAGCTCTGACCATCAGGAAGTTCTTCCTGAGGTTCAAGTGGAATCTCTTTTCCTGTAATAATTCCTAATAACCTCAGTGCAGTAATCTCTTTTCTCTTTCCTCAGCTACAAGAGCTAAGTTGTATAAATAAGTAACACTTCTGAATGATATTCACAAAACTTGGAAAGCTACCTTTTACATTCATCTTCTATTCCTCTCAGCCTAATTTGGCTACCACATGCCACATGACCAAGAAATGGGACAGGGTGTATGGGTCTGATTGAATTTCCAGCTGTGGGGACATCATACAATGATGTTATTGAAGTCTGCTTTATGACCGTGTAGAAGATGCAACAAAATTGAATGGTAGCAAGGACTAAGTGGAAGACATATAGTGTATAGATAACATTCAGGAGGCATTACAGAGATTCCACTCTAAAGAACTGTGACAGCCAAGAAGAAGAAATAATTGCCCTGAAGGAAAAAAAACTTTGTGCATATAAAAGTTAATTGTTTTTAAAGAAATATTTAGGAGAGTGGTTTTGCAAGATTTCTATGTACAAGTAATATTTCAAACTCATTAGACCTCAAGTTCAAGTCACACATGCCATTCCAATTTACTTGCAAATTCCAGATATCTCCTCCAGGGGATTGTGGAGAAAGGACTAACCGTCCAACCTGTGCTGTTTTAAACAGGCTTCCTTTGGGAAACATCCAAAGTTTCACTCTGATTTTTTTAAAAAGAGTATTCTTGTTGTATTTTTTTTTCATTTTCTATGGAATGAAAGTAGCATTTTAAGCTTTTTTTTTTTTCTTGAAAAACTGTTCTGATGTATGGTTATAATGACCAGGGGCAAAAATCATTCTTGAAGCAGTAGAGATTCTGAAGGATGATCACCTTCCACTCCTCCACAAGTCAAGAAGACCAGATCATTAGTGACTATTTGACAAGGTCTTTCTTGTTCTTCATTGTGCAGGGAAATAGAGCTCTACTTTACAATCCACATTTGATTGATTTCATACCAGCAATACCCCTTGCCTCCTCCCAAGGAAGCCCGTGTTTGTCAGTCATGTACAATGGAACTGACTCTTCACAGCAGCATGCCAATTGCTGTCCTTCCGTGGAAATGTTACTACCCACCTTGCTGAACATTTATATACTCGTATCTTTCAGCATTTCACAGATGTAAACTGGGATCTATGTGGCCAAGCAGTATCAGGATATGATCAAGATGGCAAATGTTATCAATGAGGAAGAACAGGCAAGATAGGACAGGCTGTGGCAGTTTGCTTTTGCCTGAGCCTACTAAGAAGGACAGGATTTCATGCCTTCCTCTCTTCTTTCCCCTTGCTGAGAGTAAACTACTTGTGCACTTTGAACTCAGTTTGCAGTGAAATGACAAGGTTAATTGGGACTATCCCTGACAAATTAATCCTCTGCCCCCCCATTTTTGAGCTGCTTTTAAAATGTCCCAGTTTCTCTTTTTTCTTCCAACTTTCCCCTTTATTCTCAATATACTTACATTGTTTCAAACTGAGTTTAATGTGTAAAAACTAGTTTGCACTCAATTAACTGAGCAGGAGAGACAGGAGAGGGTAGGGTGGAATCTTGACCTTCTCACTAGGCTCAGGCAAAAGCAAACTGCTGCAGGCTCTCCTAGCTTGTCTGCTCTTCCTCATTAATAACTTTTGCCATCTTGACCACACTCTGACGTTGCTTAGCCACATGTGTGCTGGTTTTCATCTGTGAAATGTTGGAGTATATGCCCTTGCAGCTGAAATATACAATAACAAAGAAACCTCTGTGTCAAATTAATGACAAATAAACTGCACTGCCATGATTCCCCATCAAATTTCATATGAAATATCTTAAGTTTTCAAGGAAAAACTTTGGCCATTTCCACACTATGGCCCTATCCTCGCATGGAGATGCATTGAGGCTGGCCCACGACATGTGCTACCACACAATGTTATGTTAGTCCCGCTCCTGTCACATCCCCAGCTGTCGCAGTCAGGTAGTATATTATTACTGGAAAAATCTGGCAATAGGCCATTTTCAAGTGGCGATCGCATCGGCTGGGGCCGTGCGGGAAAGCCAGAAGTGCTATCAAAGCACTTCCTTCCTCAGTGCAGCGCCGGAAGAGGCAGTGCACTGCAGGAGGAAGGAGTGTCATGAGCACTACCATCCACTGGCAGCCGGCTGGGTGTGGAGGGATGCTTTTGGGACACGCTCCCATCCTGGCAAAGGCACTGCCGGGATGATGCCGAAATAACGCCGGGATGCAGGTAAACTGAGGAAAGGTCTTTGTTACTGAAGATGTTTAAAATAATAATTACCGTACAGTAATATAAGATAGTTTGGTAGTTTTTAACCACTTTCACCTTTATTTTCTCTAGCATGTTTATAGGAAGTCTCTTTGAGAAATTAGGATGTGTGGCTCTTTCAAAATAGGCATGGAATTGTCTCTGGGAAACTCAGTGTGGATGGAATAATGTTTCCAGGAAGTGTATAGGGAAAATATGTTGCTTGGATGAGTACATGAGGTTAGCTATCTTTTTTATTATTTCAGTGGCCACATAGTGCCATTTCTAGGGATAGTTCTGACCCTGTTTTGAAACTGTGCTGCTGCAGCCTTTCCTAGTCTCACAAAATGTGACCTTTAAATACAGTTCTTAACAACGAGGAAAATAGTATGTTTATTTGCTTAAGGCCAATATTTTTTTTTCAGTTTTATTACAGTCTACCCTGCAGGATTATTTTGTCCAGAAACATCAGCTTATACACTCAAAAGATAAGGAAACACTGCTATCTTCAGTGAACAAAGTCTAATGTATCGACTTTGAGATGCAATGCAAATTGTAGCAGCTGGGAAGAGGGGCTGATTTAATCCCTTTACTTCCCTGTTGTAGAAGTCCATCTTCTGATGCTGTTACTTGCTTTGATGGGGAATTCTCTCTCTCCCCGCAAAGCAAAATCTAGCTTCAGAGAAAGGATTTTCTTCAGGACCTTGGCAGGAAAAGAAAGGGTTAAATCCTCCCTCCATGCTATCGCTGTCTGATTCCATTAATTATCACCATCCCAGCCATCCACCCCCAGGAACTGAAGCAGGTCATATGTAGCTCGGCCCTGGGGCACAAATGGGTGCGCTTGCCTGTTTGTGGCCTAGCACTCGGCTGTGAGTGCACCCTGGTCAGAAAGAGGAGAATCCTCTTAAATCCATTTGTGCTGGTGAAGTTAATGACTACCAACCTCATGTATCGCCTAGTTCAGTCAAAGTATTTGGGCTCAGTTCATTTTTATAAATGCAACTGAACTGGCAGAAATCCATTTTTTTTTTTTTTTTTTTTGGTAAGATTAAGAATCTGCTCGTGGGAGGTCAAACAGAGAAGAATTGCAGTACATAAGTCATGTTTCTTCCTCCCCCGCTTTTAAACAGATTTCCCCAAACCCGCCCCCACCCCCTGTGGGTTTAAACCATGACTGTTTTCGCCCACTGCCAATTATGGGGTGGATACCTTTAGTCCAGAAGCACTATTAGGGAAAGAGAAACTTCCATTTGACCTTTGTCGGATCCCTGTTGCTTTGTGCTCCCGCTTGCCATCAACCTTTCAGAGTTGATGACTAAATCCAATTACTTAACTTTAGTCTTTTTTTCCACCTTAAATACATTTTAAATGGCATGAACAAAACCTTCATTTTCCTCTTTTAATTAAAAAGAGCCCTGGTACGCCTAAGTACTCAGATGCCAGTTAAATAATGCCCTACATAAATGAATGGCGCATGCCATCCAGAACAGTTATTGTTCAACGTATATTCATTTTCTCTTTTGTTCACATGCTGTAGCTATATAGGAAGGATGCTTTTCAAGCACATCAGAGATCCTTCACCTGACAGATTTATCCAGTTGCATTTTTCCCTATATATTAGAAATATAACAAGTGAAACAAAAGCCTTCCATTTCTGTGCAACCTATTTTCTCCAAATAAGTGGAGGAATTAATCCTTTCTCTTCCTCCTTACTCAAAGAGCAGAAATCTTAGTTGCTCAGCAGTTGAATGGTTATGCCAATAGAAGACACATCTCAAGGAGGCCTGGGGCTTTTGGTAGATTTTCCCTCCCTGGCATGTGAGCACAGCTCTCATGAGAGTGCAAGGAATGGCTGTGGTGTTGCAAAAGAAGCAATTTTGAGAAGAACTCCAAAAGGAAAACAGGAAGCCTGATTTGGGTTTATTATTTATTTAAATTAGTTGATCAGAAACTCGACTGCATACCAAGCATATTAAGTTTCCCTGAGGCCATGATAACATGAAGCAAGTCAGGTTGTCACTATTTTCTAGCAAAGTCTCTTTAGAAGCTCTGCAGTAGATGAGGCCATAGCTATAGGGGAGTGATAAGGATATTCCTCACTCCAAATAAGAATTCTGCCCCCCTCAAAATGCATCCCAAATTTCCTTCCATCCCCAAATTTTTAGCACTGCAGAAAGAGAGCCAGTGAACATTGTTCATGCCTGTAACCCTTCTATTTGCTGTGTTCACCTTCCCTTGGGAACTTTGCCAGCCCCTTTTCTTTGGGTGCCTCAACTGTAATTTCTCATAGCTACACCTCTGGTGGCAGACAGAAATCCACCAAATAATATTTGGTGCTTCACTGCACTTCCACGCAGGAAAGCTGAGCATATGGAATGGATTTTCATTCATGATAGTGACTCCAGTCCAGCCAAGGCTACTACTGGTAAAAGGAAAGGGGGACATTTTTTATTATTCTCTAACCACCTCCTCTATCATTCTGAGTGATCCTGCAGCTCTCCCAAGTGCATTTTTAGATGGCATTTCCACTAGCAAAAGTATTCCAGGAGCAGAATTATACTCAGAAGAATTTAAGATGTATTGAGCCATAGCATATTCACTTGTAGGGCTTGATCAGAGCTGTGTGAGTATCTCAGAATACTCAGGGGTGATCATAGAATCATAGAGTTGGAAGACCACAAGGGCCATCTAGTCCAACCCCTTGCCATGCAAGAATACACCATCAAAACATTCCCAACAGATGGCCATCCAGTCTTTGTTTAAAAACCTCCCAAGGAGGAGACTCCACCATACTCCAAGGCAGCACATTCCACTGTCAAACTGCTCTTACCATCAGGAAGTTCTTCCTAATGTTTAGGTGAAATCTCATTTGCTAAAGTTTGAAGCCATTGCTCCTTGTCCTAGGAGTCAATGAACCAGTGGCAGAATAGTAAGTGTTAGAGTAGATGAAGTCAGATTTGTGTTTGGTAGAGGAAGACGAGAAAGTAGAGATTTGGCTTCTGTTTCAAGCAATAAAAGAAACTTGCACTGGCACTGAGGTGTCCTAATGATAGCAGTAAGAGAAGGGTTTGGGAGCAGTGTGTCATTCTGCAGGTGTTGATGAGTTGCGACACCAACAATTTTATATTTCCCACATGGTTCCCTACCAAAAGCATAGTTCTCTTGGACTTTTGCAAAACTATTTCTTGGCTACAATAACTAAGCTACAAGCTTCATCTCACTCATTCAAGTACAGTTCCAGTGGGACAAATTGTGTTAAAGAAGGGGTGAGAATCATGTGACTCTCTAAATATTGTTGGGCTGCAACTCTCAGAAGCTTTAGCCAGCATAGCCAGTGGTGAGGAATGCTTATATTTCTGTTCAACAGCAACTGGCTGGCCAGACATGTTTCTCATTTTTGTGTTAAGCAAGTTTTGAGATTAGCAATCTCATTAACTAATCTCCTTCTACAATTACCACATTTCAAAAAAAAAACAAAAAAACCCCAAAAAACCCCACACAACCCATCCATATAAGTGAAACCATATTACTGGATCTCTGTTACTGAAGTTTTGGAGGACCAGAAAGCTTGAGAAACATTTGGAAATCAAATGAAATAAACATTGAAAAGAAAACAAATATTGTAGGAACATAATTTCAGACAATTTTCTCCTCTGTTTTACAAAACACTGGCCTAGATCCACCCAGTATTCCCAGCTGGAGGAGAATCACTTAAGAAAGTATGGAACCCTTTGTCTGTTCCATTGATTTAATGGGTTGATTTTGTCTGGGACTAGCAATTGGATTTAAGCCTTAATCTCAAAGATATACCTGCCCAAGCACTCAGACATTAAAATTCAGTTCCATAAACACAAGAATGATTTAGGTTTTGCCTCCCCTGACTACTGATACCTTCTAATACTTTCATGGCTATTCTTACCAAAATACTGAATAGTGTATCCTACAATCAGTGAATCATATTCTTTTTCTTGTAAAAAGCTTATTACAGGTTTTTAATCTTTCACAAAACACATCATAGATTTTTCCTTTATCAATAACATCAATTTTTCCATCTCAAGTAGACCCAACAGTTTTATCAGCCAGTCCTCTTTCATTGGAATCTCTGCATTCTTCCACTTCTGTGAACATAATAGTCATGCTGCAGCAGTTATATTTTGTAGTATCTTGCCATACTTCTTCTCCTGATGATCTTCCATTAGTCCCAGCAAATACATTTCAAAATTTTACAAACCATAAAGTGTATTTATTCCTTTTTTGTTTTGTTTTTTGTTTTGTTTTTTTGGCCTTCTCACAAGTTGGCCACATGTGGTAAAAAGCTCTCACTTGTTCCTCATATTTCTACCATTTATTACCAACTTCTTTACACGTTTTGGCCAATTTTTCTAGTGTTAAATAGCATCAATACATCATCTTAGAGAAGTTCTCTGAAAGATCATAACATAAAGCAAATTTAATTCATTCTAACTACATTTTTCCCATTGACCCAGCTGAATATTATGTCCAATATTTTGTGCCCATTTATCATAATCCTTGACTACCTCACAAATCTGATTTATTGAATCATAAAACAGATGGCTGTGAATCTGAAATGTGTTTGTCTAAAGTAAAATAAATATGTTGCTAGAGTGTTGTATTGGGACTTGGATAAGCTAAAGGAAAAGGAAAAGCAAGGAGGTGAAGTTTTAAGGGAAGCAGAAAATGAACGCAAGAGAAGGTGGGCTGGATGAGAAATGGGATTCTCATACATTCACGCAGTGGCTCCCCTCATCCAATGCCCAAAACAGGAAAGAAGGGATGGGATAGTGAATTCATGGATGACAATTTTCACCTTTGTTTCAGTAAAGCTTTCCACTGCATGAATTTATTCTTGTTTAAAGGGCAGTTTATCATAAACTTAGTTATATTTTTTTCCTTCCAATGTAAATGTAATAAAATTATATATTTTTAGCCTTTTAATGATTAATTAAATGCATCAATCCCTATCTACCAATTCCACTCTGGGACCAAAGAAACAGATGGGCACTTGTCATAACTTGAGGTGGAAACAGGTTGCAACCCAGTATAGGTTCTGAGGAGCATTTACACTGCAACCTTTGCATGTCCATCCCAAAGTCATGTTAAGACCGTGGCCCGGATAGAAGTGATAGAAAATTTTTCTGGTCCACATCTTTACACAAAGAAAGCTAATATGGGATTCCCAAACTAATATATGATCAAGAACACAATGAACTTTCAGTTTCCACAAATTTCTTGGTTCTCTGTTCTTTCAGTGGTCCCGGGCAAGCGTCTCTGGGTTAAACAAAAGCATTTTAAGTAACTGGGTTTGCCAACCTTTTTGATTTCTGACAATGCTACAGGATGATGCTAAAATGGCGGTGGGTGGGTGGGACTGTGGAAATTAAGACCACACTAAATCCAGCCAGTAGACTTTGCAAAATGTTCTGAGAGATTAAGAGGAGGATCCAAGCAGGCAGAATAATGGGTTTCACTAGGGCCCTGGCAGTTGCCCTAGAGTGGCAAGTGTTGGTCCTTTCACCATCTCACAGCATCATGGGAGTGGGGAGACTGCCCAAAGTCTCATCAAACCGAGAGATGGCCCTGGATAGTAATTTGCCCTGCCCTAGCAATGCAGTGAGCTTCTAAGCTGACCAGAAATTTGAACTGTCAGTTAAAATAACTTCCATCATGGTGGCTTTTGCATAGCTTTGGACTAGAATGCCAGTCTGTGTGCTTGCTTCTGAGCCCCTTTCCTTCCAGGGACATATGCTTAACTTGTGCATTTATAAATGAAAAGGCAATCCAAAAGACAACTTAAATTTCTGGTATCCTTAGCCACTTCCTATTACCATTCAGAGGAAGGCTGCCCCAAAAAGTATTATTCAGAACATAAATTCTGAACTCTGTAAACCCATTGCAACTAGGTTTAAACTTCAAGTCTTGAGCTGATAGGTTACAGAACAATACAAATACCAGCTTTGACCATGGAAAGTGGGGAGATTTTTAATATTCACAATACTTTTGTTGGTCACACACAACTCTGCCCTCTGCTGATGCTTCTTTTTGAACACTGTCATGGCATTTTAGCAAGTGATAAGGGACAATGATTCTCCACTAACATATTTAAAAATTAATCCTAGAAAATCTTTTCCCTCCACAAATAGCCATGCAAATTAATCTTCTTCACATGAAACAATGGCCTATATGGATATTATGTGGAAGTGCAGGGCTCAGCACATGATGTAGTGGCCTTGCTGAAACTAACAAACTCAGAGCCAGGTCAATGTTTTAGGTGGAAGCTGCACTGAGTTCTTTGCATGGAACCCTCTGCATACCTTCTTAAGTTCCATGGATATAAAGCTAAGTATATAAAACCACAGCAGGCCTAAATACCCTAAAGGCAACATCTTTATTAGCCCCATGCCTTTTTTTACTGTGTGTATGGCCCTCAAAAACTGTGTATGTGCCTCAGAAACTAGGATGTTCTGAGCCTGTATTCATCTGTGCACGATGGAATAGACAGCTGTAGTTGTGTTTAACTTTTAGTTTGTGATATGCTTTGAAGAGGACTTATTGCCCAAGTGTTTAAAGGGAGTTTCCCCATGTGTTTAGACTATGGTATAATAAGTTTAATTTGATCTTTAAATTGTTTAGGCAGTGGTGATTCATTACTGCAGTGCGTAGTTTCAGGACTGGCTACAGTTGAGGCTGTAATCAGGCTAAGATTCCAACAAGGTCGATGTGAGGCTTTGGTTTGTCTGTTAACTTATGGCAGCCTCTGTATTTCAAAGTTTTTTTGTTTGTTTTTTGGCAAAGAATACTCTAAAGTAGCTTGCTTTCCTCTGAAGCATTGCCTACAGCACCAGATATTCCTACGAGGTCCCCCATCCATGTACTGACCAGGCCTGATCCTACTTAGCTCCCAAGATTAGACAGGATCTGGTGCCTTCAGGGTATTTCAGCGAGGGTCAGCTGTACCATGCCCAAATACCCTAAGATCACCAGATCCTACCTGATCTTGGAAACTAAGCAAGGTCAGCTCTGGTTATTATTTAGATGAGAGACTGCCAATGAATATCAGATGCTGTAGGCTATATTTCAGAGGAAGAAACTGTCAAAGCCACCTCTGAGTATTCCTTACCTGAGTATTCCTTACCTAAGAAAACCCTATGAAAACCCATGGGGTTGCCGTAAGTCATCAGGCGACTTAAAGGCACGTGCGCGCGCACACGCACACACACACACACACACACACAAGTAAAACCACAGGTAAGCCAAGTCCCACTGACAATTGCCACATACCAGAGAAAACTGTATTTGGCCAGTTTTCTAATATGTTGTAGCTCTAATATGGTAGATGGTGAATTTGCTTTGGGTTTCCGTCTGAATTTGAAAAGGAACTATCCAAGGTACTGAAAGTATGGAGGGAAGGAGCAGTCAGCATCTTGGATGCCTCTTTTAAAGTGCAGATGAAGAACTGGAGTACATTCAATGCCCCGCTGACTGCTGGAGCTCCCACTAGCAGATTTCCCACTGGCAAAGTGTAGATTCTAGCCTGTGGCACCCCCAGGTTTTTTGCCTCCAAAACTGGCTCTGGAGGGCTGGGATACCCTGAGAAACTCGCTAAAGGAAGGCACAGAAGACCACAAGAGGGAAGGGAAGAATGTTCTGAAAATTCTGCCATTTGAGTGGTGTGCTTAGCTAGTTGTCTATATGGCAGCAAAATAATCTCCTTCTCGAAAACGAATTCAGTTGTAAGTGGGAAAGTGGTTTTCCTAAGCATTTTTTTCAAAAACATAAGTGATTTGTGAATTAGTTTGTTAGCCTGTAAGATGAGGATGAGCAACCTGCAGCTCTTTGACTGAGTGTTATCCTCAGCCTAATTTCAAAACTTCTCTTCATACATTCGGTTCAGATCCCTGCAAAAGTGTGGTCTGCGTTTTTCCTTGGCAGCTTCCCAGGGTAAGAGGAAAACTAGGAGTAGAGACTAAGATGGTGGCAGGGGTTGGTGGTACTGATAAATTCAACAATCTTTGGTTGTAGGCCGATCTATGATTGCCTTCAGCCTAGTGCACCAGCAGCTGGTGGCCCCTGACAGATTACATTAAAGAGACTGAAGCTCTTGATAGAAAAAAAAATGCCCACTCTTCCCTCCATATAGGAGCTCAGGTTATTCTTTAAATCAAAAAACTTATGAACAGACTTGAGAGCATTATTTACATAATATGGTTAAACCAAACTTTATCAAGGATTGTAGTTTAGTGTTCATTTACTTTGGCTGTTAAATCAAGATTCCAGCCAGCTCCAAGTGCTGTTTTACTTAATGCCTTTTGGAAGGAGGATCATATGTAAGTTAAAGCTGACTTACTTGCCTTTTGTGTGGGTGGGGGAATGAAAGGGCTAGCGGGTTTTATTTTAATCATTAAGACAGATATCCTATGTACACTTAACTGGGAGTAAGTCTCATTGGGCTCAATAGGACTTGACACAATGGACATTGTTAGTTTGCCTTGATTGGAATCAGTTTTGTATCTCTCTCCACTTCCATTTCAGAATAACTTCTGGCTGGCTGAATCATGGATGCTTCTGGTTCAACAAGGCTCCAGTCCTAGACAACAGAAGTATGCAACACATCACTCAGGGACCACACGTCCCCAGCATTGCCCCTGCTTTTAAATTTCAGCAATGATGTGGCAAACCAAACCATGTCAGAACACTACAATAAGGTGTATGCAGACCAGGGCCCTTCTTTTAGAGTAGACATACACTCCCTGAAGCCTCTACTCTAAAACGGTATCTGCTCCCTGAGTGCCTTATTGCAGACCTTCTCATGTGTGGGACCAGGAGGAGCAGGAGGAGGAGGAGGAGGAGGAGAAACTACTACTACTACTGCTACTATTATTATTATTATTATTTCCAGGGATCAGTACAATATTTGTGCCATTTGTTTCTTCCTTTCCTGGACATTCCATACAGATCAGCAGCCAATGGCTCACAGACTGTCATCAGTCCATGAACCACCACTTTGAATAGTGTTGCATTAGTGTATAAATGTAGATTCTGAGAAGCTGAACATGAGTTTCCCTACTTTTGTTTGGCATGTACTGCCAGAATTTCACAGCATGAGTACACAACAGTGATGAGTGCGGCCCACAGTGGGATCCCAGGGGCCAAAATTGGCCCTGAGATCCATTGAAGTTGCCCACCCCCCACTATGCACACTTGCATGGATGATAATCTATTGGCCTGAATCCTGCTAGAAGCAGCAATTAGAGTAAAGTAAGTCCACTTGACCTCAGTAACAACTAAAGTTATCACTTATATAATCCTATGGATTTAATGACTCTGCTGTAGTTGGGACCACCGGTAGGATCCAAGTGGTTGGGACTTAAGTTTGAGTACACGTGCTTGAGATTCTGCTGTGAGATTGCGGTGAGTCATTTTGCTTGGCCAAAATAATTTCATCCTCTTTCTCCTGTACTATCTGTTTGTGGAGCCCCATAATAAGGCTTTGCGACTTTAGAAGATGTCTTCTTTTGTCCACAAGTGTCTGCTCATCTTGATTCCTTAACAGCACATTGCTCTGTGTGTGTGATATAGCGGAAATATCTCTTGCCTTTTAGAAAAGAAGAATCCAACAACGGCAGCCCTGCCAGGAAAATCACTCACTTCATCTCTGCACCCCATCTTGAGTCTCTTCCATTTTAAAAACAGGAAGAAAAGATGGGTGAAATAATTACTTGGCTGGTTGATGAAACTCTGAAGGAGACTGTAAAGTACCATTAGCTTCCTAACCTTGCAATCCTTATGGAATGAATCAACTCGGAGCTCAAAAATTCTGACTCAAAGGACAAATAATTGAAGAAGCTGGGCACTTTACCACAGACAAAATGGTCAGGATCTTCATTGCAAGCTGCACATCAAGCTGCTATTCTAGAAAGCCCTGTAGAGAGTTGGTAATAATGCTTAGGTGGCTGCTTGAAGGGTTAGAATAATATCTGCTGCTGCTGCTGCTGCTGCTGAAGACAATGATTTTGCTGTGCCAGTTGCTCCTCCCTGGGAACCGCTTATTCTGCAGCACAGGCACTGTCTGTACTCTGCCACTCACACACTGTACGTGCAGAGACGACTTAACAGCATTCCTCCATCTCCACTGCACACAGTACCCATTTTGAGCCACTCCACATGCTCATTAGATGAGTAGCAACACAGCCGCCCTGTCTGTCCGTAGGATCCCAGCTGCAGCTCTTGGGGAACCTTTCTCCTCCTTCTCTCCTCTTTTGTGTTTCCTGAAACAAAGTCTGGATTCAAGTTAAGGAGGGGATGTCTCTCCCCTTTTAACCACAGCCAAAACCTCTTGTTGCTTTTCAGCATGCTGGCCTAGGACTAAGCAGGCTATTAAAGCAAAGTTCTTGGAGCTGGATGTCATCTATGCCGCCATACACATTGCATGGCTTTCTTATATAATGCTTCTGTTTGTAGCAATAAACTGGCAAGCTGGCAGAATGCTTAAACAACTTTGCTACAGAAAAGGCAAGAAAGAGGTGTCAGTGGCAAGAAAGACAACATCTTCCATAGCAGGGTATGTGGACTGTAGGTATCTGTTCGGATCATAATTACCAGTTGGTTGTCTTGCTCTTCTCATGATGCACTGAGAGGGACTCGCCTACTGATTCTATCAGAGCCAAGCAAAAGTATCAGGAACAGGACAGGACAGGACAGGACAGGACAGGTGAATATTCAAATCCCAGCTTGAGGTATTTGTTTCCAACCCAAGGGTTCCTGAAATTAGTTGTGGACAAGAGCTCCAAAGTCAAGAAAATATTGACCTGGTGCTTATGCTGACACAAAGCTCACATCACTTCTGGTTCTACAAGCAGTTATACATTTTCCACACTTGGACAAGGAGGCACCTCAACATCTCCTTACTCGAGTGGTTGTCATCATCACAGAAAGGCTGTGTACAAAGGCCAATGGGAAAAATGTGCAGGCACATATTCTTGTTAAAGGGTGAGAATTGCATGGTCTTCCAGGTGATGCTGGACTACAATTCCCAGAATTCGTCACCACTGCCCAGGCTGGCAAGGCCTGCTGGGAGTTGCAGTCCAAGATGACTCACACCCTTGTGTTCATTGGATGCATGAGCTCAGCTCTGTTCCTCAAGCACACTGCTGATTTCCAGACTGCCTGTTGTGCTAGTTGGATATCGTCTCCCTTCCTCACCCTGTGATGGGAGGGCTACAGTGAGTTTTTAATTCCACCAATTAAATCTCTGCCAAGGTTTTTACCAGGCAAATCTGAAGGCAAGCTAGTAAGTGTTTATGTACCAGCCTGGAGAATCCAGAGGCTGCATACTGCGCTCTGTATATGAAATCATTCTGAAATTGAGGATGTGCAGTTCTTGATGGCTCACTAGATTCAGTCCCTGCCTCAAACAATAAAGTTCTTTCTGCAGGCCCTGGTGTCTTTGAGGGTTGAATACATGTACTTGAGTTTTCCTAGGATTTAACAAAACCCTTCTAGGGAGCAAGTCCTGAATGATATTTCTTTGGAAGGATAGAATTCTGTTTAGGAAGTTTTTAAAGCTTTGGTACAGTGATCCTAGTGGAGAATCATAGAATCATAGAAATGTAGAGTTGGAAGCGATCACATGGGCCATCCAGTCCAACCCCCTGCCATGCAGGAACACTCTCAAAGCACTCCCAACAGATGGCCATCCAGTCTCTGCTTAAAAAAGAAGAAGATTCCACCACACTCCAAGGCAGAAGAAGATGAGGATGCTCCCATTGGGTTATAGTTTTACACAGAAAGATGTGTGCTTTATTACCTTATATGCACTTTCTGTTCACTGTTTTTAAGCAAACTATGTCATTTCCAATCCAACTGATGACATCAACCAGCCTTCCCAAATGTCACCCCACCAGCATGCTGGACAACAACTCCCATCATCTTTGGACAGCATGACCAATGGAGTTGTAGGCCATCACTTGTGGGAGGCATGTGGTTGGGGAAGGTTTGTATATGCGTGTATGTGTGGCTTCAAGTTGCCTATCCACTTATGGTGATCTCATATAGACTTCTACAGTTACATGACTAATATTCTGCCCTCGTCAAATCCGATCACATGAAAAGCCTAAAGTCAGCATTTGCTGTATATAGTAGTGCACTCCTTTACATTAATTTAATGTATTTGACTCTCTATTGGAGTCTTTCTGGCAAAAGTCCTTGGAAAATGAGGAGGATTGTGTACATGGGACAATAGGTACATGTGCAGGCAGGAAGACGGTGATGGGCTGGGTTACAGGGACAGAAAGACACAGAGAGTTGACTTTACAAGTCAAAACATCCTGTTTTCTGACCACTTAAGAACTCCACCCTTCCTTTTTCTGTTCTCTGAGGTTTTTCATGAACATTGTTTGCTGACTGTATTTTTCTCCCTTTCAACAACTGATAGCGATTTAAAAATAAAATAGCAAATTTGTTCCTTTTCAGGATGAAAGCTGTGATTCTTGGGATCATAGAAAACAAGCAAGCAAGCAAGCAAGCAAGCAAGCAAGCAAGCAAGCAAGCAAGCAAGCAGCATGAAGCACCATTTGAAAGTCAGAGGCTGTGACCTGAAACAAGCAGAGAGCCATGCCAATTCCAGCTTAGCCTAATTTTCTGATTAACTTTCCTGCAACACTGTTGTATTTTTGAACAAAAATCTTAATGTGTGACCCTGTCCACCAGTAAAAATCTTCGTACTGTTTGATACAGAGAATAACCTTTTCATTTCTCAAAATCCCATATTACAGGCAATACTTTTATTAGACCTACCAAAAAGTCACAAAATAGTGTGTAAGCTTTCAAGTACTTGGAACTTCATCCAGCCTGATTAAGGGTTCTATAGATCTTAAAAGCCTGCACATTAAATCATGGCAGCTAGATTTGCCTAATAATGGTCCTAATAGAGATGGGGGGGGGGTCTTATGGCAATCCTTTGCTTTTTAATTATTTTTGTCATAATTGTGTTTTCTAAAAGGTTTGTTTTTTAATTCATAGGCTTAGCTGCTAACAGCCTTCCTTTCCTAAACACTTGAAAGTTCAGGACAGTTGTTACAAGATGCATTTATTCCATAGAGAATATTGGAGATGTAAGGGATCTTTATAGGAATCTGTTCTTTTACAAATAAACAGTTTGAACAAATTATTGTAGGTATGAAAATGGTAGATAGTGCTAGTCTCTGGAATCCTAAACCAGCTCTCCAAGTGTGAAACAAAAACTTACTGCTTTTTATTTTCTCCTTCTGCACACAGTCTTCTGAAAAAATTAGTGAGGCCAGTTTTTAGCCCTTACACCAGGGATGACTTGCATTCAAAAAGGGAAGTCCTTGTCTCTTGTCTATAAACAAGCACCAAGCATAAGAAGAAAGCTCTTTGTTTTACACAGCACAACAGAGAAAAATAGAATATGATCCACAGTGACATGGCCCCAAGGCAGCTAAAACTGATTGTAACCAAGTTCCACTGAACCAATGGGACTTAATGATTTCCATGAGCAGCTTTGGCTGAACTGATGACCATTTCTCTGGGTAACAAATCAGAACCATTTAGTACATTGGGTGGCTGTCCTTATGCCAATATACCTAGCTGAAAAACAAAAGGGGAAAAAATATCTCCAGATTGGGGAAATAACAATAACAAAGTAGATGAAAAAGTCACTCAACTGCTTTGATTTTTCTTTTTTTTCCCTTTTTTTGTGTGAAATTAGCGTTAAACTAGTTGGCAAGATGCACTTATCTGCTGACATCAAATAAGCTGATGATTTAAGCAATGTCTAACAATAGTCCTTCAAGAAATGAAAAGAGATCTAGATTTTCAATCAAATGCTGTGAAATGACAGAGGGAAACTGCATATTAAAATCCTTAGCAAGAGGCTTTTACGAAAGGATGTATTGAATAAATACATTTAAATGATGCATTAGACTTTTCACAGTAACATATTGAACATGAGCCCGTGATATATTCCACACAATAGTCTGTGCATGATTAGCTTTATGCTATTTTATGCAAACTAACCCTTTCATAAAATAGAGGAACTGAAGGATTTCTGGGTAGACAGTTCTCATCTGCATAGATCTTTTCACTCCTGAGAGGATCAGCCCAGTTCCCAAAGCACTTGCATCAGCAGAAATCTAGCTGAGTTCTCACCACTCACTCTATGTGCTTTGAAAAACCAGTCTGAACCATGCACCCACCAACAGTGGTAAAAGCAGCATCTGTGGCCTAAGAAACAAGGCACAACCAGCTTGTTTGAGCTCTAAGAGAATCCTTCTAATGAAATGGCCCTTTCTGGCAGATGAAACAGCACATGATCAGACCATACCAGGTTAATTTTGTTCACAACAGTAGTCTGCAGGGACGCTATACTGTGAAGCCATCTTAGACCCCACAACTTGTTTCCCTCTTCCCTTTGGAGACAGAAATCTTCCTCAGTGCAGCTTTCTAGTGCCCTGCGCTGTTGGACAACCTCTTTTGCACCCACACCCTTGGATCTCTGGGCTCACGGGGTCAAAGCACAGGACCATTTTGACTGGTCATCATGTCATCTGCTTCACCACTGTCAGAAGTCTTATCTGTTCGGTAGGCAGAAAGGGCCTTCTTAGTGGTTCTGGCTGTCCCTGCTGTCTTCCCATAGGCAGGTGAAGACCTCCTTGTTTCAGCAGGCATTAGACTGATTGCTCAGAGAGAAGAAGAGCCTATATTTGTTGTTCTCCTTTTAAGGGTCATGCTTTTCATTCTATTTAAAGTTTATTTGCATGTGTAGTTCATTTGCAGTCTTTACACTGATTTTTAACTGTATCCATATGAACTTTTGTAAGCTACCTTGAGTCCTGGACTAAGAAAGGGGGGGGGGTGACAGGATGACGATGACATGACAATAGCAATGGGTAGGGAAAAATGTTATAAGCTGTCCTTCCGCTCAGGCTCCCTCATTCCCTCTAAATTTAGCTGTAATTCTTGTAATGTGAATAGCTGCGGGGGTGGGGACAGGTTTTCCCAGCCCCCGAATATTATTGTGAACAATCTCTGTCTGTGTATACATACATATATAACACAAACCCAGAGATATGGATTCAGGGTCTGCCTGCATATGGGGGCCCTTCTTGGGCCTTTGTCATAGTTAGTACATCTATTTCAACATTTTCCACTGATCCAAATGTTAGCTCTGAATGTCTGCAATGCATTTTGGCAGCGGTCTCCAAAGCACCCAAATGCATCCCTTAAGCTGCACAATTCCTGACCCTGTTCTACACAAAGGAATTGGATTTACAGTCTAAATTAGCCTTGATTCACCAGTCTTCAGGTGCGAAGGAAGAATCTAAGGGTGATAGTGCTGCCTTGAAGTGTGTTGTGTGTTTTCCTTGCCTGGTAGCTTTTGTATTTTTTATTTGAATGGCATACTCTATGCAACTATGGGGCTCCATTCCTAAGTCTCAAGTTTAGGCCCTGAGATAATCTTGGGATAATGCTGAACTGGCAAGCCTAGTTTTGTTGGTTATATTCCTGAGATGGCATCCACTCTCCTTTTATCTGCCAGTCCCACTGAGTGCTGCAGTGGAACTGAGAAGCTGTCTCTCCATCTGATGGTCCCCATTTAGGATAGAGCATTTCTCTCGTTCAAATTGTAACTGAACAAAGGTGGGAGGCTTCTGAGTGCCACCTTCGTGTCATGGTTTGAGTACTGGACCTCTACCCTGGAGACCAGGGTTTGATTCTCTGCTTGGCCATGGAAACCCACTGGGTGACCTTGGGAGAGTCACAAACACTCAGTCCCAGAAAACCCTGTGACAGGTTTGCTTTAGGGTCACCAGAAGTCAGTAATGACTTGAAGGCACACACAACAGCAGCAGCAGCAATAACAATGAGGCTTATCCCTTGAAGTGGAGGCCTTTCTGACCTGTAGGAGAGAAAGCAGCAGGGAAGTTCTCTTACACAGGGATCACTCTGCCAGCAGCCCTTTGAGCAAGATGCGATTGGTCTTCCAATTTGGCTATTAGGGTTTGGTTTTGGCTTTTATGCTAGCCCATGCATTTGGGGGCCCAACTGTCATTCGGTGAATGGCCTGGCTAATGACATAAAAACAAAGTGATAAAGGGGCCCCTATGGAATTCATAGGATTGCCATAAGTCAACAGCGACTTGAAGGCACATACACACACGCTACTCATGTGTAGGATTTAGGCCTTGTAATCCCATCACTACGGTGGTGTGGGAACTATAGCAACAGTGCTCCTTCTCTCAGTACCAGGGAACCTGAGAAGCACAAAACCATGCAGAATGATCTCAAGATGCTGCAGATCTTCACCCAGCATTAATCCACATTTTCAGGGGTTGACAGTGGCATAGTATTTCTTCCATTTAGGTTGAAAGCTTCAAACATCTCCACGATTACGGGAGTACTGAGCCTCTGAGAGTTACCAACTTTCTTATCACAAGACTGACTATAATAAACGTTATTACTGAGGCCTATTTCAAAGTAAGATCAGCAGGAACTTGCTTAAAGAATGCTAAAGATTGAATTTAGCTCTACAACCTAAAATACTGATCATGCATTTTTGGTGTGGGGGGGCAAAACACCTTCTCTTACACAGAAAAAGCCTCATTAATACAAACGAAAGACCAAAGCTTCTGTGGGTGTTCTGTTATCTGTTCTACTTAAGACCTGCAGAATTAAGAGAAATGAAACACTTTCTAGTCACTTAAAATAATTAGATCAGCTAATCAGCTTCTGCTAAATATGTTCTTCACAGCCCTGAAAATGAACATTGGGTTTCCAGAGGGGTCTTTTTTCTTAAGTGTTATTGAAGAGGCCAGAACTTGCTATCATTAATGAAAGGAAAAGGTAATGAATATCTGAACTGGGCATCAGCTGTGCAAAAACTGGGCGAACTTTGCTTACAGAGGTGGTATGCCCAAATGAAAGCCCTTTTCATCGCACATATTTCTGTTTCAATTGTCGTTTTCTGTGCTCCTAACATTATAATCCGTGTGTGTGTGTGTGCGCGCGCGCGTGCGTGCATGCAAATAACAGCCCAATGATATTCCTGTTTACTTAGGTATGAGTCCCACGGAATTCAATGGGCTTTAGTCCCAAGCACCTGCCTATGTGACTGACGTCTTACTTTCTTGTAAGCGAGCACCAGACTACCTCTTTAACTGGAAGAAAATTGACCTTCAACCAATTGGAAGAAAATGAACCAAATTAAAAATTGACATCAGGAAAACAAACATACAGGTTAGAAATAGTGAAGCTTGTTAATTATTTGCCACAGTTTTACCATGACTTGCTGTAAAACCACATGCTTTGCATTAAGGTGGCTACAGTGCTGATTTACTTTTCTGCTTAGAAGCACATTTTAAAGCAAAGATAATGAAACCAGTGATCAACAGAAGGTTGCAAGATTTCATATTCATTTCTCCACAGAGCTGGAGAGAATCCGTGCCTGGATCTGTTGTGGGTGTATTGTGTGTTTGCGTGGGCGTTTAAAACGCCCTTTTTATGAAAGCAGATTGAAAAAGGAGTTAAAAGGATTGCGCGCGCACACGCACCGTACCCGGGCTTCCGATGTTCGTTCAGCACAAGCCAAGCCCCCAGAGTGCAAAGGGGCTTACTCCCAAGTAGGCGTGCGCAGCTTTAAATATTAAATTCCAGGATGCTTCGCTTAGTACTTCTCCTGACAAAGTGTATGCAGGGACCACCCTCTAGTGGTCTGACAAGGCATTTTACTACGAGTCAAGTTGCTCTCTTTGTATTTCTATTTTTCTTGCCTCCTCCCTTGCTTTGCAGAGCATTTCATGGCAAGGAGGCAACAGCTCACTTTAGGCTCCTTTTTGTCTCCAAGAGGGGAAAAAAGGAAGACGCGAAGTCGTCCAGTCCTTCTAAGGCAACAACGCCGGCCTCTTTTTTCGCTGAGTTGCTCTCGAGTTTGGTGGCGAAGGGCAAGGACATCAAAGAACACACCCCAAACTAAAACACCACCATTTCTACCTTAAAAAAAAAATCGAAAATATTTTGTAAACCACAATTTAATCTTTCCAGATCCCGACTGAGCCACACATCTGGCCGAGACATCGTGGGTGTTTCTTGTTGCTGCTGCTTGTAAATGCAACCCCTTCCCCCGCTCTCCCAGCCCCGGTTACGTTTTCCAACCACTGTATTAAGCCAGCGTTTTTCAAGGGACGGGGCGGAAGTGGCGCCGGGTCGACCCGATCCGCGCCGGTCTGGACAGCCGCCTCGGGACCAGACCTAAGCCACATGGCGTCACTTTCGCCTGCGTCGGATTTACACTTCTCCGCCCGGGTTTGCGACGCCGCATTCTCTTTCCTCTTCCGAGTTCTCGGTGAATATACAAATATATATTTCTTGCTGCCTCTCCTCGCTTCCGACGCAGAGTCCCTGCGACTTTCCCGCACGCCGGCCGGGTGGCCGGCCGCTCGTTTCCCTAAATACTCGATCAACTAGTGTCCGCCCACAGAGAGAAGTCCGAATACCGTGCGGCGATCGCTAAAAAAAAACAAAACAAAAAAAACAAACAAACCACGTAAATCCCGTTACAGCCCTCGAGAGGCCAGCGTGCGTGGATGGAACGGGTTAAAGGCAAGCGGCGGAAGGGAGAGAGCGCACAGCGGCGGACGTCTGCCCGAGATCGGATCCACGGCGGTGGATGGCGGCGGGAAAAGGCGGGCGGGGAAGGAGGGTTTCTCGGGAACGCGGCTCCTCCGTCCGTCCCCTCCACCCTCTTCCTGCCTCCAGTTTGAGGCTCTCCTGGCACGGATCCGCTCGGCTCCCGGCGAAACCGCGTCCCTCTTTCGCCTCCTGTCGCCTTTAAGCGGCGTGAAAAACTCGCCTCGCTTTTATTACTCTTCTCTGATTGCACAGGCGCGTGGTCATGAGGTTCCCGGTGTTGCACAATCCCGTTCCTTTCTTTCTCCGTCCATACGTGTAAGAATAGAAAAGAAATAGTAATAATCCCGATCGACGGCGCTTTCTCTTACTCCTCCTCCCTGCCTCCATTTCTTTCAAAAGGCATCCCGCCTTTCCGCGGACGAAGCGCCGCAGCCACGCAGCCGCCCGCCTCCTTTTGCCGCCATCCCCTCCGCGCAGGGTGCGCGCACTCGGCCCGCGCTTCCGTCCTACGGGGGAGACGGCGGGAGGGAGCGGAGGAGGGCCGGCGGTGGGGGCGCAAACGGGCTGCAGGATCCAGGGCGAGATTCCAGAAAAACCGAATGCAGGCAGGCGGCGGCGGGCTCGGACTTTTCTGTGGGGCGCTGTCAGTCCTGGGCCGCCCAGCCGAGGGCTTGGGGGAGGAAGTCGGGGGTTGCCGGTGGAGCGTGTTGTTTGAAAGCCGAATCAACTTGGCAATACAAAGCAGCATCCTGACAGCAAGCATTAAAAAACCGCTTTAGCCGAGGTATTCTTTTTTTATTGTATTTAAACCGGTTCCATACTGGAGCCAGCCGGTTCTAGTGGAAGTAAACAGGCTTTCAAGGAGTTCCCAGCGCTCCCAGCCCAGGAGGCCGCGCTGAGTGGCGAGGGCGCGTCGCCTCAGCGCCTGCCGGCTGCCTCCTTTGCTCCCGCTTCGTGCCAACGCGCCGAACGTGGGCTTGCCTTTTTAGCGCCTTCCTCGCCCCCACCCGCCCCCCCCGCCCCGGCAGCGCCAGACAGACACGCGCCCTCGTCGCCCCCCCACCACACGCACGCAGTTGCGCGCGGGAGAACTCGGGGCAGGTGCGCGCCTCGCGGGAGAGCCCTCGGGGACCGGCTGGCACCGCCACAGACCGACCCACCGACTGGCTGGCTGGCTGCCGGATGGGGGGCGGCGGCGGCGGCGCACGGCGCGCCCGAAGTGCGGCGGGGAAGCAAGTTTGGCTGGGCCGGGGCGGCTTCGTCCTCGCCGCGACGGGGTGGCGGGGCGGGCGAGGCAGCCCGCCGGGCGCGCACCGGCGCCCTCCTCCTCCTCCGCCTCCTCCTCCGCCGGCGCCGAGGCTCAGCGTGTCCGAGCGCGAGGGAGTGTGTTGCTGCGAGCGCCCAAAAAGCCAGGAGCGAGGGGAGGGGACCGGGGAGAGAGACGGCGGGCGCATGCGCTTGGGCCCGACCGTGCCATATTGGAATGAGGCGGTGAGCGGAGCGCCGGCGAGCTTTTGCCTGAGCCCCCGGCAGCGGCGCAGGGCTGGAAAAACTCCCCGGAGGTAAGGCGGGGGCGGGATGCGTGCCCTTGTGGGCAGGGCGGCGCCCGCGGCAGCTGCTGGGCGCGTTTTGCCGCCCGCCCGGCCGCCGGAAAGCGTTTTTTTCGGTTCCTGAAGTTTGATGCGGGAGACGGCGAAGGAGGGCGGTAGCGGCGGCGGCGGCGGCGGCAGTAGCAGCAGCAGAGCAGCCGCCGCCGGTGCCGCCGCCGCCGCCAGGCAGGCAGGCAGGCAGGCAGGCAGGCAGGCAGGCGGAGCGCAGCCTAGGGGAGGGGGGCGGGCGAGCGGGCGGCGAGCGCTTCCCTGAGATGTAGAGGCTGGAGCCGCCGCCGCAGTGGAAGCGCCAACTCTCCGCGCGCACTCTCGGCGCGCCTGCCGCGCTGCGCGCAAGTTCCCGCGGCCGGCGGGGGAGGGGCTGCGCGCCGCGCCTGGGAAGCGCGGGGCCCCGAAAGGGGGCGTCTTCTCCACGTCTCCTTCGCCTTTCGCGCTGGCCGCCGCCGCCGCCGCCGCCGCCGCCGCCGCCGCCGCGAAAAGTTCCGAGGCGATGGGTGTGGGTCCTCCTGATCTTCCTTCTCTCCCTCCCTTTTCCTCCGATCTTTCTTATTGCGTGTCCGGGGAAAGCGGGAGCCCCCGCGCCCCTTCTTTCCCTCCCCTTCCCCGTCGGCTGGGTTCCTTAATCGGGGCTGGTCGTTCACTTCTGGGACACTTTCTAACTTGGGAGCGAGTGGCCAGGTTCTAGGGAAAAGGCATTTCAAGGTAACTTCTCGTGAACTTTCTGGGGCCATGTGTTTTGTCCTTTCCTGAACAGCTGGTTGGTTGACATGTCATCCTCCCCCACCGCGCTAAAATGGCTTCATTTGAAAAGATGAGGCCTCCTTCACAATTCGCCTGTTTTCTGCTCTCTTCCCCGCTCCCCTCGCCCCCGCAATGGCGGGGCAAGTGATCTTTATACCCCCCCCCCGGTAGCTCTTAGGGGCAACGCACGGTTTTCCTTGAAGAGCGCTATACACTTCCCCACCCCTCTGTATTGCTGGTGGCCAACCTATCAATCTGGCTTGCCTCCCCCAGCTCTGGAGCGGGGAAGTTTAGTGGATGGGTTGGAAGCTGCTTCCAAACCGTTGTCTTCATGGCATACAGTGCCACAGGGCTCCACGAATTTGCACCTAAAATTACCGTGGCTGCTGATTTCTACTCCTGTGGGACTGCTCAGCTTTCACTTGAAAAACAACTCTGTTCAGCTGATCTCTTTCATTTTCCATTCTGGGCTCTTCTCCTTCCCTTTCGCCTTTAGCAAAACAAAGGCATTTGTGGTCCTTGGATATCTAAGTGCGTTGGTAGCAGAGGATGCACCTGAACCCTAGATCCTAGATTTGGGATACATCTAGCTGCAGTGGAAAATAGAAAAATGCCCTTGGATTCAAATGGGGACAGTAAACTTGGTGGACTGGATTTGAGGAGGAAGAACAAAAGGTCTCTTATCTGGCAGTTTGTGGTCCATGAGAAGCAGAAGGAAAGATTTCTTACGTCCAGCTTCATTCAGATGGTGCCTTAGTTAGAGTCACATCTCCAAGAATGAAAGACAGGAAGGGTCTAGAACCAAGATTTTTAAAAATTTATTTTGCAGGAGGAAAAGTCAAGTGGTTTTATCACTTCTTTAAAAAGCAGTACTATCTACTAGGCCTTTCCTATAGAAGAGGGTGATGTCTTTTAAATAGTTCTGTGTGAGTTTTAGCGGGATGATTATTATCTGCTTTGAAGAAATTTGCTGTCATCCTAAGAAGTGTTTTAAAAGTCTTCAGCAGGTGGGGCTGATGGCTTTTCCTTTTCAGATATCCTTTGGGAAAGCAGAATTCTAATATAAAATTCTTCACCCAGCAAGAGTATAGTTCTGCAAGGTATAGTTTTTGCTGTTCACAGGGCTTACTATTGCCATAGCAAACATTTTACTCAAATAGAATGCAGTGTGCACAGCTCTAACGTTGATGTGGGGGAACTAGTATTTTCTCTCTAGTGAATTACAATAAAGCTCTTAGGCATCGAGTTGTATGATGGTTACATAGTGGATATGTTGGTGAGAGATCAGTGTGAGTTTCTGATTATATAGGAAAACCTTAATCCTAAGCACACCTACTTAAAAGCAAACCGCTTACTGCAGAAGGATATGTTTCCAAATATGTATAGTTATGGATTGTTGCTTCTGGTAGATGCAGGCCTGGTTTAAACATCAGCTTTGTATTTTTATCAAAACAAGACTGGTAGAATAATTTTAAGGAAGAGACTTATAGATAAATCCAAAGACAAATTAAATGGCTCTCACCGTAGCGTTGCATCATAACTTACTGGACAGTGTGCATCAAATGTACAATGTTTCATCTGCATTAACCCCATGCTTTTATTTGACTGTATACGGCCTTCAGAAACTAGGATGTTCTGAGCCTGTATATCTCTTTACAACGTAGAAAAGACAGCTGTAGTTGTGTGTAACTTTTAGTTTGTGATTTACTTTGAAGAGGACTCAACCTCATTGGCCAAGTGTTTTAAGGGGAGTTTCCCCATGTGTTTAGACTATGGTATAATTAATTTGGTCCTTAAATTGGTTGGGCAGTGGTGATACAGTTGAGGCTGTAATCAGGCTAAGATTCCAACAAGGTCGATGTGAGGCTTTGGTTTGTCTGTCAACTTATGGCAGCCTCTGTATTTCATAGGGTTTTCTTTGGCAAAGAATAAGGTAGCTTGTTTTCCTCTGAAACGTTGCTTACAGCACCAGATATTCCTAGGTGCCTCCCATCCACGTACTGACCAGGCCTGATCCTACTTAGCTCCCAAGATTAGACAGGATCTGGCGTCTTCAGGGCATTTCAGTCAGGGTAGGCTGTACCATGCGTAAATACCCTAAAAGCACCAGATCCCATCTGATCTTGGAAGCTAAGCAGGGTCAGCTCTGGTTATTATTTGGCTAGGAGACTGCCAATGAATACCAGGTACTGAAGGCTATATTTCAGAGGAAGGAACTGTCAAAACCACCTCTGAGTATTCCTTGCCTAAAGAAACCCTATGAAATTCATGGGGTTGACAGGTAGTTTCAAGGCGAGCATATGCACACATACACACAGGCAGTACCATACAGTTTTGGCAACATTGCCTTGCCCTTTTGCTATAATGCTTCCTAGAGCTGGATACTCAGACTCAAACATGGTGCATTTTTTTCCTTAATTGTACAACTTAAGATTGGAGGTGGAGGATTTATGTGTTTCAGTGGTCCCTTCAGAGTTTTTCCTTTCACCCCAAAAAGAAACAAAACTCCCTGATTATGAAATGTTTCCATTCTGAGGGGAAGGAATTTAAGCTTTGATTTCTCCTTTAAGGGCTGGTATTCAATCAGTTTAAAAATGAATTGCATACTAAACAAAATGTGATGGTTCATCCTTCCCTCTCTTTGCAGGGAAAAATGGTAAGGGCTAAAAATAATGTAGTGTTTGTGCATGTTTATAGGAAGGCACATGAGTTAGAGTTAAAGTTAGAGCAGCTTGGGTCCCATTCCAGAAGAAAGGCAGCCTACAAATAAAGTAAATAATAAATAGTTTAGAACTGAGTTGTTAGCACTACTAGAATCCCAGGCTGACCTCAGCTCTAACTCACCAAGTTGACTGAGGTCCAGCTGAGCTGACCCTAGGTCAGCTGAAACTATATTGAATCAAAATCACTTTCAGCCATAGAGTGTTGGGAATTACTTAGGACCACCTGGGCCTAACTATGTGCTGATGCAGTAGTGGCTGTGTCACATTTGGATCTAGCATGGCTTGGCTCCTCCTTTGTTCCACCCCTTTTTTGCTCCTGATTTCAACCAGCAGAGCCATTTTATCAGCAGTTCAGCCAAAAGGACAAGGTTACACTAGTGTAAAAGCAGTTCAGTTAGCACAAGAAGCTGCTATCTATTCATAACCTCCTACAGCTAGCACCTCTTTGAGTTAGTACTGGGTTGTGAGGCAGTATTTCAGATTGCCAGAATGCTGTCAGTGCTCTTAGCTCCAGGAAGAATCTGCCATGTGTAGATTCTGTTCATTTGAACCATCATCTGCTACAGTGTAGGCAAGCTTAGTGTTAGTGCTTTGCTGCAGGTTAAAAGTAATTTGTTCACTATGTTTTTTTCCTAGAAAGTTGTTTTGGGATGGTTGGATACATGGATGGATGGATGGATGGATGGATGGATAGATAGAGGAGTTCACATTCAGGTTGTCCTGTAAATTCATCCATGCCATATTCCCTCTCTAACAGATTAGTGTTTGTGTTTTTGCTTTACATTATTTCTTGTAGTTCAGGCTGAGCGGTAGGCATGCAACCTTCCTTTTCAACATTTCTATTCTTAAAAGAGCAACAGAAAGATGTATAATGAGATACAAAGCACCTTCTGCTCCAGTGGAAGTGAAAGAGCGTACAGTTCATGTCAGTTCCACACACTCTTGGTAGATTAATTAGAGTACTTAGAAATGAAAAGGTGGAAAAGAACAGAATTTATTCTCATTGATTTTTTTTATTTGCCTGTTGGGTGATTTTATTTTTATGTGACAGAACAACTCCAGGAGTTGGAAGGGCTCTAAGGTTGACACTCTAGATTTCTCCACAGGGGGAAAATTGCTTTGAGTGATGAACTGAATGAGCAAGAGAGACTAACTTCATAATTGATCCATTACATTTTCTTCATTGGTATCTTACTGTTGCATTATCTCTCTTTCTTTTTTCATTCTTTAGCAAACAGTTGTTCAAATAATTCCACTATGTAAGATAAACTGAAGAGAGAAGTTATAGAGAAATGTTGCTAAAATGTTGCCTGTGTTAGTACCTGTGTTTGTCACATTTTTATGGACTTTTGAGTTAGAAATCTCAGATCTTTCACATGTAATAAATAGATGGTCATAATTGTTGTCACAGATGTAGGGTTTGTGCTGAGAATTCTGTAGGTTCTTGGTAAGTTTGGGAATTAAAACAAAATCCTGATTACAGACCTGATATTAACGAAAGCATTGAATAAAACTGGTTTTTTTCCCCTCTTCTAAGTTTCCAGTGAGATGTACACTGGTAGATTTGTTTCCAAATGCTTTGGACCATAGCAGTCTACTTTAATGGATAGTTGCCCTCACCATAAGAAATAAGGAACGCCAGCTTCTAGTGGCTTTATTACATGGGACTATGCTTCTGAAGGGGCAAAGGAAAATAAAATGTGGAACTGCAGTTCATTCTAACTTTAACATTGAAGGTTAAAGAAGCATACTGTGACCTTGCCATACAATGGATTAAATAGATGGAAGGCTTCAGGAATGTTCAGTTTTCCTTTCTGCATAAGAGCACTGTTGTCCCAAACTTTGTGTATTGCCTGTGTTCTCTCTAAGTTGTACAAGTATTTCCATGGGAGAAAGTTGAAACTACTACTTCTGTTTTCCTGTCAGATGTGTTGGGGGTGTATTGTGATAATATAAAAGTCTACAAGGTCCTTGAATAATGTTTACTGCACCATCTACTTGCTCCCTGGGGTCCTGCAGGCAATTAAACTAGCACAGAATCCCCTGTTTGGATATAACTGTTTCTTTGCCTGAGCTCTTTTCCTTCTTCATCTGCCTTCAGGCGGCTTTGTGTTTGTAGCGAGAAGTCCACCTATGCAAGGGCAAGTAAAAAATGTTTTAATGGAGGTGGTTTACATAACATTACCCACCCTGATTTGCTGAGAGTGTGTAATTATCACTCAGCTAGTATTATTGGTTTTAGGGTCTCTGTCCTTTTCTAACTTGAGAAGAAATTGAAGATTGCAGGATCTTAGACAAAGCTTTGACCTGAATAGTGGCCAGATTCACATAGTCACTGAATCTGCAGGCCTAGGCCCCTGGAACTGAAGGCCATAATTCTTCTGTAAAATCTTTATGTATTGTTTTCAGAGTCATGAAAAATTAGAAGACCAAGCATTTTCATTTCTTTTAGGAATATATTTCTGCTTCAGGATTGCATATCTTAAAAGATTTGGCAAAGGTCAGTGGCTAGAACATACAGCAGCTTCTGAATCACGTACATTCCACACTTCTTACTTGCAGTATATGAGTAGGCTAATCTTCCTTTATGGATGATAAATTGTGGAGGAAGTTCAGTGTTGTCTTCCATGAAATTAAATTATGTCAACAATTAAGCAGAATATATTGTACCAGCACCAAAAGCATGGGAGGTGTTGGAATATTGTGCAAATGAAAAATGTATAAAATAGTTTAGAACAGAAATGAAAGCCAATAACTGAAATGAGAAAGGGGATGAGCTTCTAGATAGTTCATTAAACTGAGAACTAGCCATATAGATTCAGATCATTATAACATGTGGCCATGGTAGTAACCTTCTTTCATTTTTTTTTTAGTATAAAATGTTCATGTGTTTATAAAAATGAAAATGATTAAAGTTCTAGTCTGTACTCCCTCTAGGGAACAAAAGGAGCAGTAGGACTTAATTGGTCTAGGATTGAGGAGTAAGACTACCCAGAGCTTGGAAAAGTTACTTTTGTGGACTATAGCTTCCAAAATTCCCCAGCTAGCATGGGTGGGCATCTTGGCTAGGATATTGCAGAAGGTATATTCCAAAATATGTAGCTTTTCCAAACTCTTAAGGATTTTCATCCTAAATGTGTATAGCTAGGAATAAGCTCATCTCCTATTAAACCATTGAGTTTGTACCTTGAAACACAACATGTTTGATCTGAAAAGTAACAACCAACCAACCAACCATGATCTCTGTCATACATGTAAAATTAAGCAAGAAAGATTATTTAAATGAAATATTGGGGTTCTTCTTTGTTAACAGAGTGATTCATGGTAATTGGCAACTGTCAATGGAAGCAACGCCTGCTGTGAATGACCATTTATTCTAATAACAGAGTTTAAAACTCTGCATCCACTTATGCTTGTACAACTCTTGGCATTTCAGTGGATTCATAGGTCTCTTACTGAGTACAGGATTAAATCTCCTACAAACTGCTGCTCAACTTCTGTTCATTCCAGTGAAGCTTACAAACCCCCCCCCCCCTGTTTGGAATGAATGAGGGTTGAGCAGCAGCAGTAGCTGGTGGATTGATTCCTTAATTATTAATGGTTGGCACTGGAGTACTGGACTAATCTAGTCAGCTCCGTGTACTGAAGTGGATCATTACTGTTCTTTTGCACTCTGGGCCACCCTTGACAACATCTTGCTGGTTCATAAGATGAATAGTTTGTCCTTGTTCGCTTAATCTGTTTTCATTTATTTGCCTGTTTGTTCTTTAGGACACTCCTTTTCCTTTATGGCATTGAATAAACTATTTTTCATTAGCAAAATCAGTTATAAGGATTTTCTATTATAGCAAATAGCTGAGACTGATGATATCTCAAAATGATGTGGCTATTAAAATGCTTTGATATTCTCTTTGTGCTTTGGTGATGAAAGATAGAGGAGATGAATTCTTGATGTTCTAATGAAACGCTGTGCAGTGCTGGGCAAACCTTAACGAGTACTTTAGTAAATCTCAGGTGTAGGTGCTGAGATTTTTCTAGGATTGATCCTTCAGGATCCAGCAACAAAGAAATACAGCCATTTCTGAGTTATCAAAGTTTATTATGTAATGAATGTTTTCTCTGGGCGTATTCATACCACTCAGTTATAACAACCTGATACCATTTTAATTGTCATAGCTATTAAAATCCTGAGAGCTATACTTTGTTGAGATGCCTAGAATTTTCTGCTGAAGAGATCCAATCCACTTTCCTGAATTATAGCCCTAGAGTTCTAAAGCTGAGAATTCTAAACACCAGGGTTTGGTAGGACAGAGCCATTGCGTTTAAAATGGTGTCATACTGCAGTAGTTGAGCAGATGCTCCCATTTCTCTTGTACTGAAACAAGGTTCAGTAAAAGGTTTGGGCCCTCCTTCCTGGTCCACGTGACCAGCCTGATTCACAGTCAGACTCTCAGTCCCTTTTCGTGTACTTCAGTATCAGCATCAAAGGTGAGATGTATCGCTTCTTTCATACTTCTTTCTGATTGGTTTTTTGACTTTCAAACTGGATTTTGACTTTACTGTCTTTTGATCTTGATTTGACTTACTGGCTTTTGGATTCTGTTCTTGGCTTGACTTGGACTGTTTCCTTGGCTACATTCTTGATTTCTTGGCTCTTCATTAGTGATTTCCCTCAGTTGCCAATGATGGCCTCCTTGGGTTTGTTTAAAAAGTGTACCTCCTGTGAGGCAAAAATCCCCAGGAGGGACAGACATTCACACTGTTTATTGTGCCTAGGAGAAGGTCACAATGTGGGAGTCATTGCCCATTGTAAGGCGTTCACTCCTCAGGTATGTAAGAACTGCTCATCTTGGCTCAAGGCATCCTTATACAAGCATGTCTTCTCATCAACTTAAAAGACTTTGGATTTGGGATGTGGATCTGTACCACAGTCGTCTTCTGCTCTGACTGCCTCTGGTTCCTCAGTCTGTGTTGTTGTCAGGAGGTCTTTGCAGGGCTCCAGTGCAATAGATAGATCCATAAGTCCTGCATCTGACTCGGCAGTTAGAATTAGTTGATACTGACCCGTTCTGTCTTGTGTCCCTTTGACATGAGGACGTTCTGTCAAATTGGACGCTTCCACCTCTAGACATTGGTCAGAGAAGAGATGATATAAGAGGGGAAAAAAGGTGAAGCCTGTTTCGTGACCTGGGTCTCCCTTTTCACTACCACATTCATCTGACTGCTCTTCTTAGCCTCCTTTTTTAGAGTCAGTACTGGTTTTGATGATTCTTACTACTCATTTCCTGTTTGGGAAGAATGCGCAGAACCTTCTGCGGAGGAATCTGTTTAAGTGGTACAGGTTGGCACAGCCTCTGAAGGAGAGATAGCTGAATTGCCTTCTGAGACTTGACAGAGGTCTCCTGGGCTGACATACTTGGTTTCTGTTGTTGGTTCTCCCTTGCTGTTGGCTCCATTGAAGAAGAATTTTTCTCCTCTGTCTGAATGGCCAGTTCAGCATCGGTGCTCAATCTCTGTCTTCTGAGACATCTCTGTCTTGGTCTTGGTCTGGGAGTCCTTGGTCTAGATCACTTTTGTACTGTCAATACTGTCACTGGGATGGGCATGATTTGGAGAGATATGGCCGTAAGGGTTATGAACAGTACCAGCCACACTGTGCACATTCTCCATACTATTGGTATGGCCGCTCCCATCTTCCAAAGTCAACTGCAAGGAGTGCGAGCAGGACTGGCACCATTCCTGTGATTCCAGACCACTTTACTAATGATGGGACTTCACCACCAATGTAGTCTGCATGACCTACTTCGTCACCAGTGTAGGCCGCAATACCACCATTGTAGTCAGTGTCAACATTCATACCCTGCTTTAGCATCTCCACCTTCCGTACTGATCAAGCCATGATCTCTCCATTGAGAACACTCCAGTGCACAGTCTCCTTTGGCACATGCTGAGTTCCCTTCTCAGCCTTTGCATTTGGCTCAACTGTCTGAACCTACTGCTTACCAGACACCACTGCTGGTGCTTCCTAAACAGATTCAAACTCTGGTTCTAAGGTTTCTTTCTTGTAATTCTCCTTCTCTGTCTTGTATTAGTAGGTGTTCCCTCTGTGACTCGTTGACATCAGACAATTCTGATTCAGACTCATCATCTACTTCTTGGGGCATACCAGCAGTGTATTCTTCTCCTGTGATCCTGGGAGAGCAAGAGTCAGTTTAACAGACGTTTCCTTGTTTCCATTCCTGATCTCACTTTCTTGCCAACATCAGCCTCATACTCCATCTCCTCAACTCGTTGGGTTTGATCATGAACTGTGAGGAGTCTCATCTGGATGGAATGAGATGAAACTGTTGTTAATGGGCAGATTTGCAACAGTTAAAATGACAGTGCTTCCAAAAATGATCTTCTTCTTCCGGAATTTACCAATGATTATGGATACTATCCAATTTAAAGAGTAGAATAAAGACATCTGGGCTGAAAAAAATCAAGGGTACAATGGAAAATGTTATAAGACTTGAAAGACAGAGGCAGAATGGGTTTGCTGGACCTAAAATTATATTATCATGCCAGTGGTCTAGATTGGTTAAGAGATCAATATGAAAGATAAAAGGCTGCTACAACAAGAGGCATGCATTGTTTTGTTAAAATAGAGATTTTCAAAATCATTACATTAGGAAATCTTTGGCTAAATTTTGGACAATATATAAATGCAAATTCTATAATAAAATCCCAAAGTGGATAGCTCCTCAAGAGGATGTTTTTATAGGGGGAAGATCAAAAGTAGGTGACTGGCTGAGATAGAAAGATTTCCTAATATGGAATGGAAACCACCCAGATTGAAAATAAGAGAAGAATTGAAGGAACAAGGAATAGACTTACAATGGTTTCCTTATAGACAGCTATAAGAAAAGTTCAACATGGATCTTAAATTAGAACTGAGAAAGACTGTCATGATTTGGATGACGTATTATTATTCAAACAATCCAGAATAATAGCTAATTTAAACAAACTATTAGTAAAAAGAGAATTGGAACAGGAACAAATGAAAGAATGTACAGTAAAGTAGATAAAGAATATTGGTGATACAGTTGTGTTGGGAAAGTGGCAAAAGTCATGGGGCAAAGATTTGAAATTTACTCTAAATAAAGGACTAAAAGAAAGCTATTATAAAATGCTATACCGTTGGTACATATCACCATGGCAAATATGCAAGATTTACAGAAAGGATCAAGAGAACTATTGGAAATGTGGAGAAAAGAAAGGAAGCTTTTGTCATATGTGGTGGTTATGTAAAGAGGCTAAGAATTTTTGGAAACGAAGTCGTAATATAATTAGCAAAATACTAAACATCTCATTTGAGATGAAATGTGAATGTATTTGTTGACTGACAAGCAACTAGAATTGAAAGTAAGTAATAAATTATTACTATACATGATATCTACAGCAAGGATAGTATATGCACAAACATGGAAAGGGCAAGAAACACCACAGTTGGAAGATTGGTTGTTCAGGATATTAGATGCAGTAGAAATGGGGAAGCTAACTATACAAATAAAAGAAAGAACACTGCAGGAATTTGAAAAAGAAAGGGATCATTAATAAAGTATATTAATCAATGGTGTGGTAAAATAATAAATAGAAATTGAGGAAATTGAGATTTTCTTTTATTTATTGCTTCAAGAGGGTAAAATTTTGAAATTTAAAAAGAAATGGTAGAAGGTTCAGTAGATGTAAAATTATAATGAGACAAAGATATTTTATTAAATTATAAATGTAAGTCCATCATTAAAATGTATAAATGGAAGACACAGAGGGGGAAGGTAGAAGAATGAGATGGAAAGATGTTAATTTAGTAATTTTTAAATATATGTATATGTATAGAAATTTTATAATAATAATAACAACAACAATAGAAGTCTCATCTGGAGCAATCCCAAACAGTCAGGTTCATTGGTGCCATTCTGGGTTCCCACATCTTGTCTGCTTACCGGCCGGTGAAAGATTCAGGAATCACAAAAGCTGCTTATTGGTGCCATTGCACTTGCAAAGCGTGCGCCAAAGACATTCAAGTGCTGCTCAGGTTCATGGCCTCTGTGACATTGGTGACACCTCACCAGAAGCTTCAAATGCATCAACTGCAGGCCTAGTTCCTGTCCTGTTTTGACCTACTCCTTGACTCTCCCCATCTGTGACTAATGATACTGAGCGCCATTCATCAATTCCTGGTGTGATTGCTCGATCCCAAGAACACTGAAGCTGTCATGCCCTTCTTTCCTCATCAGCCCATAATATCATTGACTATGGATGCTTCCATGGAAGGATGGGGAGTTCACATGGAGGATAGAAAGCAGTCTCCACATCAGTGCTCTCAAGATGTTGGCTATGGAAAAGGCTTTCAAGGTCTTCAAAGTTCTCCTGCATGGCAGGGTTGTTCAGGGAGTCTCTGGCAACACCATAGTACTGTTCTACTTGAACAGACAGGGAGGAATGAAGCTGAGCACACTGCTCCTTCTCACACTTCATCTGTGGGACTGGTGCATTGACAGGGGCATCTCCATGTCTGTGAACCATCTACCAGAAAGGAGAATGTTTTAGTTAATGCTCTCAGCAAGATGCCAGGCTCTTGCCATAAATGGAGACCTCACCCCAACACCCCTCATACTATCTTCACAAGATGGGGCACTCCAGAAGTGGATTGTTTCACCTTGACACAGACAGTGCCAAACCTATTGCTCCAGGGCACATTGAGGGAAGGGTTCACTTGGCAATACCTTCTTGTTTCATTGGACCCCATCTTGTATGTTTTTCCTCACTTTCCCCTCATCTCCAGGGTGATTGCCCAAATTCGGAGAGACTAGGTGAAGTACATCCCAATCACTCCATGGTGGCCCAGACAGCCTTGGCTTGCCTCATTTTCTCCATCTCATTCAGGGCTCCTATTTCTGGCTGCCAGAGAGACTGAATCTCTTGATGCTGCACAACAGGCAAGTGAGACATTGACCTGGACACATTCAGGATGATAACTTGAAGGGCATTTCTCTAGACTGTCTTCTGTACCGGTTTGACTCATCATCGCTGCTGCGTGTAGGCTTGCTACCCAGACGTCCTAGGTATATAAATGGAACAAATTCCTTCTTTGTTGTTGTTTTTATTTTTGTTTTAGTTTTGTTTTTGGTCACCAAGAGAGATCTCTCAGGAACAAGCACAAGGCCACCATGTGCTGCAGTTTTTTTCTATTACTGTCCAACAAAGGTCTCTTTCTCTCTTCCATAAGATGTTACCTGGCAGGAATTTCTTTTAAGTTTCCAAATTATCGGCAAGCTTTCCTGTTTCCAGAATCCATTGAGTGATTAAGCAGTTTCTGAAGGGCTACTGGAATCTTCATCTACCTGTGTTAGGACATATACCTCAGTGGACCCTGGAGCTATGTGTTTTGTGCATATTAGTTGGGCAATAAGGTATCCTTCTTTTGTGGACTTTGAATTTCATTTCACTAAAATAATGTGTAATTCCTGAGAGGCATTTTCATAGATGATGTTTGCACTTTCTTTATTATCTCTGTTTCAAGTTATCTGTTGGGACTTGAGTTTATTATTATTTTCCTAAAATATTTGAATATGTCTGTTTTGAGTTTGAGTAGCCTCAGGGTGCACATAATCTTGTGGCACCTCAGTAGGGCCATTTCCACACTAGACTGTTATAGTGCTGTTATTCCACTTTCAACATCCTATGGAATCCTGGGGTTTGCAGTTTGGGGAGGGTCTTTTGAGGCCTCTCCCTAAACTGCAAATACTAGGAATCCATAGGATGTTGAAAGTGGAATAATAGCACTATAACAGTCTAGTGTGGAAATGGCCTAGCAGTGCCTTGATCTATTCTGCATAGGACAAGCAATTAAACACAAAAAAAGAAATGAACCCAAATTGGATACCAGACATTGCAGTCGTTGAAAAACAGCGGAAGTGTACTTCAGGGTGGCCATCCTTCAAAAGAAATCCAAAGATATATTACAGTGCAAAACAAGAATGCTTCAAGACATTTAACTGTCATCTCTTAACAGCTGGAATAAGGACAGAAGTCTTTTGACCCAACTCCGCATCACCTTATTCACGTAAGGATAGCTGCATTCCCATCCACCTACTGTTTGTTAATGCCTGTTCTTAAAGTGATCGTCACTATTTGTACTACTTACATTTTGAGTTTCTCTGACCCTGCTGGTTCTAGTGCCCCATCCAACCAAGCACATAGTTAATAATCTGTCAACTGAGATAACATTTCATGCGTCTGATGAAGTAGGTGGTAGTGTACGAAAGCTTTATGCTATAGTAAACGTTTGTTAATTTTCAAGGGACTGCATATCTTCCTTGTTCTTGATGCAATAGGTTAAGCACAACAATGGGTCTATCCACACTGTACAGTTATAGTAGTTTGATCTCAGTTAAACTGCTGTGATTCTATCACTTGGAATCCTGAGTCTGAGGAGGAAGCACTTAGACTTTTCTGATGTCCTTTTTTGAACTACAGCGTTAAAGCTTTCTAACAGAGCATTCTAAGTCCCTCCAAAAACTGGCTTCCCTAGGATGGACCCGGTGATAGTTATAGTGGTATCGGAGTGCTTGAGTTGTAGAACTCAACATGGATACACTCTGTCTCTTTTGAAAGGATTCACAATACTCCATCCACGACATTTGTGTTGCTTTTGACACACCTCATAATTGGAAGTTTACTCAGGTTCTTGCAAAACCTCAAGCATGTGCCTTGTTGTGCCTTGCCACATGCACAGGGTAATTTAATAGATAAAGAGTGGCAGGTTCCAAAAGGCCTGGAGGTGCTGACTTTACGTTTGGTGTTTGCATCCAAACTGTGTAGTCAGTCTAAAACTAAATCTTGGAAGTGTTCCCTTTTTTAAACAAGTCCTAGAATTCTCTGCCAGCATGGGCAGTGGGAATTTTGGGAGTTGTAGTCCAAAGAATCTTTCCCATGCTCTACTTTAATTTGGTTCATACGTATCAATAAAAGATTATGGAATTTTTTTAAAAAAAATGAGTTCTCTAAGCTTTGTCTAATAACTGATCACCCCACTAAACTCATTTTGTGAGTCTGTTATGTGGCAGGTAGTATTTTAAATTTGGACATGGAAGAAGTATGTGTGTGTGTTTTGGCTTGATGGAAAATGATGTTTCTTCAATAAGATATAACCAATGATGCATGTAGACTATTGCGTTGTACAAATAATATTGGAGAACTTCAGCAGTGCTGTCTATATAACATGATAAAACAGCTACTATGTTTGGATTTTTACCACTGTAGCAAAGTAAGGGAGGTTAAGAGCCTTGGAGCAAAGTGCTCCAATTTAACTGGCTTTTAGGAGCACAACCTTAGTGGATACTTGGAAGAATAGAAGGAGATCGTAAAAACAATATTAGAATAGCTTGGAATTGCTACCTCTGTCTGTAGATTGCTTGTGATGGTTAGCACAAGGAAATGAACAGCCCTTCAGTTAGTAGGACTTTTAAAATGAAATAGTTATAAAATACTGTATTTCAATAAATTTGCACAAAAATGTATTACATGGCATTAATGTATACTATAAAATATAAAAGCTTACTATAATCCCTAAGTATATATGTAAAATGAGTGGCAGTCAAATTGTTTACTACAGTTTACTCAGCTTGGCTTCAGTTGTTAAGCGCATGACACTGTTACATAAATTTCAGTAAGAAAAAAAATCATTGTAAGAACATTCCTTCCTTCAGAGTTGGGCATATAATAAAGCACTAGGAAGGCTAAAGATAATTGCCTAGCAAATAATGAAGCTAAGTGGTAATGGATAAATAACTTCTTTCCTGTCATCCACTGTGTGGCTGGAGAAGGGGTTGTTCTATAGGTTTGTTACTGTATGTTTTATCTTATATGACAAATGGTAGGCACTGAGAGCTGAGTAGGGATACCTGCTTCTGGGGTAGGAATCCAACCATTGGATTGTTGTAGTGCTGATCAGTGCCTTCCCAGTTCACATGCTAGAGTAATATGAGTGAGACTGGCAGAAATCTCTAGTCCACCATGGTGCAGACTCAATATTATGAGCCAGTCCTATAAACTGGATATAAGGTTAGTGTGCCAGCCACTTGAGGAGATTGTCCCTGGACAGCAAGGCATTATTTCCTACTTAGCCTTGTTGTTGGCAGAGCCTAACATCTGAAATAAAAAGTTGTTGCAGAAATATAAGAAAGCTTTCAATCTGTAGACCATAAATAATTCCCTTCATTGCATTTGTCTTGCTTACAGTTCTGCTTTTTTTTTTTTTCTTGGCAAGTACTGTATTTGCTGGTGTACAAGCCTCAATTTTTTCCCCTGAAAAATACTGTTTAAAAAATGGGGTGTGTCTTATACACCAGTGCGTCTTATACGCCGGCAAATAGTGTTTGTCGGTGTATAAATAGGGTGCATCTTATACACTGGTGCAGATATATGGCGACAAATACGGTATTCTTTCATAGCAAGATAGCAATTATGAAAATCAGAGTCTGATTTGGTCCTTTATTTAGAACCAGGAACCAGGCCAGTGGGGAAAAATTCCCACTCGGGTCTGCTGCTTCAAAGTCCTTCCTCAAACTACCTAGAAGTTGATTAATCCACCTTACTCCCATCCTGGTCTAACAAGTTTAAAGAGAAGCCTCCACAAAATGGGGACTTGGGCTTGTTTACAATTACATTATGTTTTCATGTTACCAAATCCAAAACCTTTAGTCCACATTCTTTTTGCCTTACAGAATTTTATAGGTATATGATTTTTTAAAAATCTCTTGAGTTCACACATTGCAATACTACTTCTTTAAAGTTGTTAAGATTAGATCCAAAGAATCATGAAACTAGTTGTGAGCCCATGGGTGATTTAGATATGCTTCCGTAATAGCAGCTTCCATGTCACATAGTATGCTATTCCTGAATCAGAATTTTAAAAGTGGGTTGCAATATATCATGAAGTGTAATTCAAAGGGAAAAAAAGGTTCCCTGAATGAATTAAGTCCCTTTTATGAAGCTGGAGCCTAAACCTACTTGTTGATCTCAGCTAGGATGAACCAGCTGAACAGCTGGTATTTAACAAAATTGTTGACTTACCAACTTTCTACTAATTTAAGGGGTCTGCTTTGGGGATTCAGAGCTGAATCCCTGTGGGATTTCAGCTACAGTCCCACTTGTTGTGTGCCTTCAAGTGATTACATGACATAAGGCAACCCTAAGGCAGTGTGGTGTAGTGGTTTGAGTGTTGGACTGTGACTCTGGAGACCAGAGTTCAAATCCCCACTCAGCAATCTTGGGCAAGTCACATTCTCTCAACCTCAGAGGAAGGAAGAGGCAAGCCCACTCTGAAAAATTTTTGCTAAGAAAGCCCTGTAATAGGGCTTTAGAAACAGGGATAATACTTGCGGAGAAGATCTGTGTTTCTTTTAGATGACAAGGAAATGCCCAGCCCATTTGACTGGTATTAAAGTAAAAAATCCATTATTTGCAGGAATAATAAATGAAATGGAAGACATCTGGACATACTTACAATGCTTTACTTCAAATATTGGGTGTGTTATCTTATATTTCAGTGTTATAGTGTTCAGTCTCTATAATTTAATAACAATTCAACAATAAATTGTTGAAAGATGACTGCCAATATTGTGCTGGCACAAGAGCACTGCTGTGTTAGTCTGTCCACATCCCATGTTCCTTGACTGAAGAATGGATTGAGGGGTGTAGCATTGACTGTGAATTTCAGAGTTCAACATGCACAGGTAATCTGTCCTGAATTCACCTACTAGCTTGCATTGTTGAATAATATGTCAGATATTAAGGAGGCTGTAGGGAAGCAGTAAACTTGGCAAACTCTACCCAGTTTCATGGGTCCTTTTTATTGCCACTCAAGCAGAGATGTATTATTTCCTGAGTTAACTATCTGAATACACTTATCCGGGCAACTGAAATGGGTTATTACAATGATTGCTTCTTAAATCCTGATATAAATTATAGTTTCAGGCTAAACACTTGTACCATTGTCTCTGCTTGTGCTGGAGTAACTTTTTATGACACATTGCTGCAACATTTGTTCTGTGTCCTTCTTTGCAATTGTTTAAAGTCAACATAAAAATCTATCATATTACTTCCAGAGCTGCCTGAAAGTTCCAAATAGATCTTTCTTTCTAGAGTGCTAATTAACCTGGCTTTTAAGCTTTAAATCATTTTAAAGCAGGGATGAGGAAAGTGTGGCCATTCAGATGCTGAACTGCAAGTCTCAGCACAGCCAGTGATGAGGAATACTGGGAGTTGCAGTCCAACAACATCTGGAGAATTACACTTTGCCCACCAATTCTTCAAGATGTTGAGCACTTTGAATTGTGTTCAAATGAGTGAATGAGATTATTTTATGAGTGAATGGAATTATTTCACATACCAGAGAGATCAGTCCACAGTACATGTTATCTATATTATTATATTATCTAAATTATCTATATTACCTATGCAGTATTCATAAAAGGATCTTGTAGCACCTTTAAGACCAACTGAGAGAAAGAAGTTTGTAGCATAAGCTTTCATGGACTAGGTCTACATCATCAGTAGACCCAGTCTACAAAAGTTTGTGCTGCAGACTTTTTCTGTCACTTAATTTCATAGATACCACATAGACTGCATACTGATTCAAACTAACATGGCTATGTCTCTGAATGCATATTCAATATCAGGGCTGTGTACAACACACTACTATAGTCTGGATTGGAGTTACCAATTACTTTGGTTCAACCTGCATCTGTCCTGGAGAGGCTGCAGTTCGTGAACCAGTTGGTAGGTTACTCTGTGCAAAGGCCATTGATTTGGCCTATAATGAGAAGGCTGGATGTAGGAACTCCCTGTTTTTAATAGCATTTTTCTAGCTCTTTTATTTTATATAGTCATCTTATTTCTTTGTGTCTACACCATCCAAAGCCCTTGGGTACCCTGAAAAAAAAATACTTTAGAACTATTTTAGTGGAACAAAATCTTTCAGTAATCTCTGTCATACACTGAGTTGCTTTTTACAGAGGAAACTTTTGATTCTGTCCATATTTTATGTATTGCAGCATTATAGGTCTTTTCATAAGAAAGTGAAAGGGACCTAGATTTAGTCTGCAAATCCACATATCTCATTACCATAAAATTTATGGATAGCCTGGCAAATGCATTTATGGGTACTTTTGCACTACTAATGAAATGGGAAGCATGTAAACTTGTGGTATTTAAAATATTCCAGTGAACATTTTTTACTACAGCACACTTGTGAACAGACCCATAGTAGGGCCGTGTCTTGCAGTAAGTGCCGTAGGAAGTTAAGCTGTTGTTCATATAAACCTAGATGAGACTGCTGTTGTGCTTTGAATACAGAACTTGAAAAACCTTTTTTTTCCAATTTCTACTCAAGAATCCCTTAGCCAGCATAGCAATTGATGAACTGGGCAGGGGGATTCTAGAAGTTGCCCCAAAATAATGATTCCAAGCTATTCTTTAAATTTGGTGCCTATGAATTTTTGCTAGGGGTGATTACATTTTCTTATCTATGCATTTCTTGAACTCTGCATTGCCATGCAGCATTAGATATCAAAGCTTAACATCTGTGATTGGGTATTAGAAGGCACCTTTCATGCTCAGAAAGCTGGCACTGTCTTAAAAAGTTTAGTCACACTAAATCATCATAAAAGCAATGATTTAATGGCCTGGCATAATTTAATCAAACAAAGTGAGTAACCCAGGTAGAACTAAATAGATGATTTACAAATGACTACTTATTCCATATGGTTCTCATCTTTTTAGGGTTTTGGCTTTTGATTGCAAAGGAAAATAGTTCTGTGAGGAGCTGATTTCTTTAGGGAAGAAGTTGTCTTTTGGTTGATCTGCCATGTAAAAAGTGCAGGTGCGAAGTGAAGTGATCTTAGGGTCAACACCACAGGTACACAGCAAAAGAATGTTCATATTCTCAGCTTCTGCAAGTAGCAGCAGGACTTGATCCCTGTTACTTCAGGCAGGATAAAGGAAACCTGTGGAAAAATTCTTCTCTCATTTTCAGCAAGGCCTCAAGAAACAACAACAAAAAATTTCATCAGAGAGCAAATGAGAATGCATCATTAGACCAGCCAAGGTTGTTGTCTTACTCTTAAGTTCAGCAGTTGTTTTTATAGAAAACATATATACCACAGCCTCACAAAAGAAGGCAAAGTGGTAAATAGCACAAGTTTTTTTTATAATGTCACAACTATAGGGTTGTAGAAGCTTAACAGTTTCTTGGGATATTTCATATCAAGTAAAGGTTTCTGATTCAAATAGTCTTGTGTAGTGTTTGAAGACCTACTTCATTGCTCTTGCTTTCCATGGTGATCTTTTATTTATTTATGGTCTTTATGTGCCACCCAACATATATGGCTGTGAAAGCTGGATAGTGAAGAAGTATGATAGGAAGAAAATCAACTCCTTTGAAATGTGGTGCTGGAGAAGAGTTCTGTGGATACCATGGACAGCCAAAAGGACAAATGAATGGGTCCAAGAGCAAATCAAGCCTGAACTCTCCCTAGAAGTCAAGATGGCTAAACTGAGGCTGTCGTATGGACATATCATAAGAAGACATGACTCATTAGAAAAGACAATGATGCTTGCCAAGATAGTAGGAAAAGAGGAAGGCCACTTTCTGGGTGGAGAGACTCAAGGAAGCCACAACCCTGACCATTTCCGCACTAGACTGTTATAGCACTATTATTCCCCTTTCAACATCCTATGGAATCCTGGGATTTGCATAGGATGTTGGAAGTGGAATAATAGTGCTGTAACAGTCTAGTGTGGAAATGGCCCCTGAGTTTGCAAGACCTGGGCAGAGCTGTTGATAACAGGGTGGCTTGGGTGATCTGTTATTTATAAGGTCACCATAAGCTGAAGCCATGTTAACATCAAAACTATGAAAAAAATCTCAACTCATACAAACAAGCTAAAAATAAGATCATGTGACAAACGTAATAAACATCCAAGCATTGGGAGAAGAAGTATGTCATTGTTTGGTGCCAAAAAGAGTACAAGGCAAACTCCTTGGAGAGGGCATTTCATCAATGGGGCATCACAACTGAGAAGAACCTCTCCCTTGTAGTCACCCACCTATCTTCACTCGGTGGGACAAGCTGCAGAGAGGAATCCAAAAATGACCCAAGAACCTGAGCAGAATCTTTCCTTCCTCTGTTTTGATTGATAAATTGTAAGAGTACAGCAGGAAGGCACATCTTTTGACTTTCACTCTTGTTTATGAAAGTATCATGGTGCTATGTGACAGCTAACCTCACAATTGTTTCAGCATCAACGGTGTTTTCTGTGAGTGTTCTGTGTTACTACATAACTTTTTTTTTCTGGAGCTCTTCTAGGCCAAGGGCTGATCTTCATACAAAGGTGGTCAACCGGTAGCTTTGTTACCCAGACTAATCTGTTTGAGTAAAATATTGCATGAATGTATTGACTTTGGTTAACATGCATATCTGTATTTTGTAAGATGCCAGAATCATTATAAGGCTAGAAATTAAGTGTACATACAAAGCCTGTTCTATCATACTACTTGGAAAAGTAAGAAGTGCTTAATTTTGAGAAATGGTTTTAAATGGAAGATTCAGTAATACTGGGATAACCAAGGTATGTCAAATGCATATAGATGAGAGGGCATAATTCCCTTTCCAGAGCCCATATCCATGCCTCTTCTAATGGATATGTCGCTTCTGCTTAGGTTACTGTATACAAGCTTTTTACTTACTATCTCATTTAGCTTCTTCACTACTATTATCATGTCTGAGCACATATATAGAATTGTGTAGGAAGCAGTAGTAGCTGTAAAAGGGACATATAATTCTTAATTTGATTTGAGGGCATTAACACTTGTACTGAAGAAAGTTTTATCATGTATATTGTGGAGAGCACAAGTACCACTTTGAGGATGCCTAAAACGCACGAGAAGGCCTCAGGAGTTTAACATCGGTTTATGGAAACTTGGTGTCAGATTCCTAAGTATTTTTAAATCAGCAGGATAAGCATTCAGAAAACATCAAAATAAAGAGAATGGTGTGTTTTATAGAATTGTGAGAGTTTGAAATAAAACTTCTGTCTGGTCCCAAAAGGACTGCTTTGGGAAACAGTGGGAAGTATATAACAAAAAAACAAAACAAAAACCAAACATGCTTGTTCCATATAGGAAGAGCCATTACCCATTCAAACACATGTGTTCATTAATAAGGAGTACATACTGTGCTGTGAATGCAGTGATATTTACTGCAGAAATTAAGTGCTGGAGCATAGGCAAGGTCATAGTGTGTTGATGGTGATGATGACTATTTTACAAACACTTTGCTGAATAGTAGCAAAGGCATCCAGCCTCATGCAGATTTGACTAGCCCTTAATTTGACACACTGAACTGTTCAAACAAAGCTTTGTTGTTGTGTGCCTTTGAGTCACTTTTGACTTACGGCGACCCTGAAGTGAACCTGTCATGAGTTTTTCTGGGGCTGAGAGCATGTGTAGTTAAAAAGATTGTGCCTGCCCCTTCTCAGTGAAGGTATAGCAGCACACTTCATGTCGATAGTGGTGGGAGACTTCCCCACAGAAGGGCTTCAAACTACTTCTTCTACTAATATAAGCACTAATTTGTGTAATCTGCCACCTATTGACTGAAGATGTATTGCAGGCTGCAAATGCATAGATACATTTAATTAAAATAATTAACACATTCTTAAAAATCAAATAGTTGCAAAGGATACATACCCTGGATGCCTTTCCTCTTTGTGCTATGTCACAGTTCATTGCTGCTTTTGACTGTTTCCAAAATCCTATGGAAGTGAAAAATAACTCTTGAGCTCTTTGTATATGACAGAAGACTTGGCAAAAAAAAGTAGTCTTTCTCCTTCCTCTGGGGTGTGTGGACAATTTGAGGATGCAGGAATGTTTTCTCACTTCTCGTTGAGCATGCAGGACAGACAGTAATCAGATTTATAGTCACTTCTAGCAGCTGCCTTGATGAATCTCTGTAGAAGTGGAAGGAAAGGACGAAGAACTGTAGATTTGGTAAACATTCAATCAAATCCTATTCATTCATGGATTTATTTTTTAATCCTGTGTAATATCCTGGCTCTCTGCCTTACATCTCTTCCCTGTAAAATCAAAATGAAAGCAATCTGCGCACATGGTTGGTATGAAAATAACCAATGCAAAGATCTCTAGCACTGTGTGCATGTATTAGATATTATGTCATGTGAGAGAGCTAGCATGATGTAGCTTTGAGCATTGAGACTGTGACTCTGGAGGCCACGGTTTGAATCCTCACTTGGCCATGGAAACTCACCGGGTGACCTTAGGCAAGTCAGACTGTCTCAGCCCCAGAGGAGGTCAGTGGCAAACACCGCTCTGAACAAATTTTGCCAAGAAAAACCTGTGATAGGTTTTCCTTAGGGTACCATAATGTGTACAACCACAACAAAATGTCATGCAAAAGAAGCCTGGTAGCTTGTTGGAACTGTGCTAGAAAGGATCTATTTTGAGGGCTTTAAGAGTCTATTAGGACTAATAGGCAAGGAACCACTGGGGAATTGTTTCTACTAAAAACTGTGGAAGTTGTTGCTTTTGTTTGTGAGGAGTGTGCATCTTTGGCCCAATTACTGTTTGTTTCAAGGCTTTACTACCACTAAATATGTTTGTATGAGCAAACTTTTATGGTCTGTTGGCAGTACTTAAAGCTGAAATGAACAAGAAAATTCTCATTGACTCTAGGCTACCCATTTCTCTTCTTCTTAGTGTGCCTCTGTTACTCCAGAGTAGTTAAACCAGTGGTTGGTGACTAGGGAGGTTGTGATTTTTCTTCCTTCTCACTATGAGCCGGCATAGTGGCTCATATGTCTACTTTCTGGAGGCAGAACTTGCTGTGGGTGAGATGTAGACATAGTAGTGTCTGGTAATTGCTGTGGAAATCTGTTAATCAACCTGATTTTAAATAACTAGAAAACAAGAGTGAGTGAATCTGTAGAAAGTAACAGATATGTTCAATAAAATTACTAAAAACTGCATGTAAGTCTGTTTACTTAAGGAAAAAAGGTGTATTACTATGTAAAATTATATATTTTCTTATGTTGAAGATAATAATGGACTGAGTTTCTCAGACTTTTTTTCCTTGATAAACTTCTTGTCTCTTGCACCAGCTCTAATCTTAGAAAATTCAATGGGTATTCCTCCCTAACTCTTATCCAGTGCTTGGAATGCTTATTGTTTAGATGGCAGCTCTCAAAATTCCCTATGCTATCCTGGACGTTCTGGCAGATATAGAGAAAACGAGTCATTGTTAGAAGCTCTGCCCTGAATCTTTTCCACTTCTGCTAAGTTTCTATGTATGTCAATTTTACTGCCAATAAGACCTTTCAAACCATATACCCAAACATTGTCTTATGTTCCTCTAAACCTCTCCAGCCACAATAACTACTGTTTAGTTCTTTTCTTGGAACTCCTTTAAAAGCGTATTGGTTCTTGACTTTTACCTTTTGTATAAAATTGCCTTTCTTTTTTCCTCATAACTTAACTAGCAGCTGAATTTCACTGGCCAGCTTGTGAAGGAGAACGCAGTATCTCACAGCTTGCATCTTGTGCTGTTTGCAAAATCTGGTTACAAAGAAAGAAGTGAGGTTGCATTTTTTTTCTTCTACACTGTGGCTGGTTACAGAGAGTGCTCCTTGACATTATGGCACAATTTCAGACTTCGACTATCATGGTAGCTGTTCCCAGTTAAGCACTGCAGGAACTGATACTGCAAAGGTAACTGTTTTGATGCAGCTACAGTTCTTATCTACTAATAGTAAAGGGAAAACAAAATGACTGAAACTTCTGAGTTGATTGGAGGACCATCTTAACTTCAACAGTATTAATAGTGCCACTATGAAGGCCAGGGATTAGACTAGACCAGGGTGCAGGGATTGAATTGCTAAGGTTAGGCATGTTGCTTCCTCCTCTGCTCTTACAAAACAAGATGTGAAGGGCTACACTATGAGCATTTCCTGTCATGCAGTTCTGCCTTTGAAGCGATGTCTTCAATCCAGGTCTACTCTGTGTGTGTGATGCTTTGAGCCCTTATCAGGACCTATGCCCTTATGGAGCTCTAATGAGCAAAATGGCAGGGAGGGCTAATGGTATGTGCAGGAGCTGAGGTAGCACGGGGGCGCGGGGGCTTGCTATAAGAAAGTCTGAGGCAAATTGTGTGCCTTCCCCGGACAATCTGGATCCAGACAACTAGGTGCTAGAAAGTAAGGTACCGGGGGGGGGCTTGCTATAAGAAAGTCTGAGGCAAATTGTGTGCCTTTTCCGGACAATCTGGATCCAGACAACTAGGTGCTAGAAAGTAAGGTAGCGGGAGGGGGGGGCTTGCTATAAGAAAGTCTGAGGCAAATTGTGTGCCTTCTCCGGACAATCCGGATCCAGACAACTAGGTGCTAGAAAGTAAGGTAGTGGGAGGGGGGTGGGGGCTTGCTATAAGAAAGTCTGAGGCAAATTGTGTGCCTTCTCCGGACAATCCGGATCCAGACAACTAGGTGCTAGAAAGTAAGGTACCGGGGGGGGGGGGCTTGCTATAAGAAAGTCTGAGGCAAATTGTGTGCCTTTTCCGGACAATCTGGATCCAGACAACTAGGTGCTAGAAAGTAAGGTAGCGGGAGGGGGGGGCTTACTATAAGAAAGTCTGAGGCAAATTGTGTGCCTTCTCCGGACAATCCGGATCCAGACAACTAGGTGCTAGAAAGTAAGGTAGTGGGAGGGGGGTGGGGGCTTGCTATAAGAAAGTCTGAGGCAAATTGTGTGCCTTCTCCGGACAATCCGGATCCAGACAACTAGGTGCTAGAAAGTAAGGTACCGGGGGGGGCTTACTATAAGAAAGTCTGAGGCAAATTGTGTGCCTTTTCCGGACAATCTGGATCCAGACAACTAGGTGCTAGAAAGTAAGGTAGCGGGGGGGGGGGGGCTTGCTATAAGAAAGTCTGAGGCAAATTGTGTGCCTTCTCCGGACAATCCGGATCCAGACAACTAGGTGCTAGAAAGTAAGGTAGCGGGAGGGGGGCGGGGGTTGCTATAAGAAAGTCTGAGGCAAATTGTGTGTCTTCTCCAGACAATCCGGATCCAGACAACTAGGTGCTAGAAAGTAAGATGTACCAAAAACAGTAGCTACACAAACACACACAAAGCTAAAGAGGAGAGGTCCTTCAAAGTTCAGTGATGGATGTACTTCTCAGGGACGTATCCGGAATATCCTGAACAAGTTATGGGACTCTCAGAAATCAATTACTAAGAGCCTTTCCACTGTACAGTGTTATAGTGCTATTATTCCACTTTCTGCATCCTGTGGAATTCTGGGGCTTGGAGTTCACTGAGGCCCAAGAGCTCTCTGGCTGAGAATTCTAAAGGCCCCTCCCTCAATTGCAAACCCCATGGGATGTTGAAAGTGGAACAATAGCCCTGTAGCAATGTAAGGCAGACAGGCCCTCAGTGTCTTCCATAACATGTTAGACTGAGTAATTCTATACAGTTAAATTGGTTGACATGAAATAAGTTACTTCTTTCAGCATTTCCTTTTCTCTCGGAAGATTCCACACTTCTTTTCTTCATTTTTTAAAAATATTTTTTTCATTTATTGGATACTCTGTTGGCACAGGGAAGATCTAGTCTCTCACTGAAAATAGGATTAATTGTAAATTCCTTGGAAATCTCTTTAAGTTTCAAGTCTTCCCATATTCATGGAGATGTGATTCGAAGTCACCTCAGAGAAAGGTTTCAGCTTACTCAGGCTAACATTCAAGGCTTGTACAATCTGGGCGGGGAGAGGGATTGGGTGAAAAGGGTACCCCAAGGCAGTCCTGTTAGGGCTAAATAGCAAGAGATGTTGGCTAAGAAAGGGGAGAAACCTCATACTCAAGTTGGGGAGCAGAATGTAGTGATCAGAAAGGAAGAAGGAGAGACAGAGCTATGAAAAGGATAGAATAAATCATATGACTGTTTAAATAGGGATTTCCTGAGTCATAGAAAGAAGCTATTTCAAAATGGTTTGAAAGATGTAAGTGAGAGCTGCACATAGATATCACTGGAGAACTGTGTGAATCTGCCCCACCCATTTCTGTGGAGAAGAAAGCTGGGGATATCAGAACACAATTTGCAGAAAAAGAACAGTTGTTCCCCAAACTTATGTTGCAAGAGAAATAATTGACTTCCTTTTCCTTGTGTAAGTATTAACAGAAGTTGTATTTGAGGCAAAGCACAATCTGCTAGGCCACTGGTGATGTGGCACCTGCATATGGAGTATCTTGCAAGCTTTGTAGATCCATGTTTTTTAAAAAAAATCTCCAGGGAAAAACTCTATCTAAATATCTAAATGACAAAACAGAACTTGAGATCCTGGTTCACATTTTGCTTGCAGAACTGGAAGCAAAGTACGCAAGCCTAGAAATGGCTCCTAAAAATGTCTTGTTTCTCTTGCTCTTTAATTGTGTTTACTGGGAAATGATGAATACGCTGCTAAAATTGGAACTCCAAAGAAGAATTATTTGGAGATTATTCTGTTGGCATCATTGGGGAGGGGAGGAAAAAAGGAGAGACAGAGAGAGAGACTGTTGAGAGGTAAGTAGGGCAGGAATAAAATGACCACTAGGACTGCATTAAGGCTTTCTCAATCTTTTTACTCTGGAGGAACTCTAGAAATAATAGGGTTATTGTTTCAGGGAAGTGCATAAAATTTTTATATCTATAGCTCATGTTTTTTAGAATTGCAGAGTCTCACAGAATCACTAGCAACCTCCCACAGAACCTTGTGTATGCTTGTGCGTGTGTGCACCTTTAGGTCGGCTCTCAACTTAAGGCAATCTGATGAATTTCAGAGGTTTTCTTAGGCAAGGCATAATTAGGGGTGGTTTTGCCAGTCTCTTCCTCTGAAATACAACCAAAACACAGTGTTAAGGAACCCTGGTTGAGAGACCCTGATCTCAGTTTTTTGGAAAGGGGCACAGTTTGCTTAGCTTAAGGGGCGGGGGAAAGACTAATGGAAAAACCTGCTGATTTTGGTTGTTTTTCCTTTCAAGGTCTCTCTGCATCCACAGCCAGAAGCCCTTTATGAGACAGATGGTTCTTGAAAAGGCGAGCAACTTTTAACAATTTCAATCTCCTCCCTTCCATTTCTAGTTTTCAGAAAGTTGTCCTCTTTATTTTCTTGACTTTCAAAAATACAGTTTCATTCTGAAGACAGGCAGCCATTTAGAGAGTACTGGCTGACTGTGCATCTGTTAAATGGAGAGGATATTTTTATCATGTGTTTGCACCTCATTTTCTCGACAGTTAGTAAAATTTATGAATGATTTCGCTCAATACATGTAAGTTACTGCTTTGTCAGCAGTCACGTTTGTTCACTAAAAGATAGAATTCCAACAACAGTAGAATACATTTTGCTTTAGTATTAGCATGGAATTACCATACTAGCTTTGTGTTTTTTTGTTAAATTGAAAAAGTATGAACCTTGTGACCATGTCCAGGTTAAAATGCTTAAGACTAAAGTTAACCTATGTAGATTACTGTGGGCTCACATAAATATAAATATAATATATTTGTATATATAGACCTTAAGTAACTGCTAGCATATGTACTTCTACATTAAAGATAAGCTTACTGCTTGTGAAAAACAGGTGTCAGCAGCAAGTGTAGCTGGATATGATTAAAGTTCGAATGCATGACATATTGCAAAACAAGTGACTAGGAAACATCTGGTATCAAATTCTGGTGGACAAAGATGCTTTTCCTGCTATTGTGTCACTGTGAGTTAGGGATGGGAATCATGCAACTTTCCAGATATTGTTTGATTGCAGCTCCCAGCACTCCTTATCATTAGTAGGACTGCTGAGACGTGTAGTCCAACATGTGGAAGGCAGCATGATTACCAGTCCTTCTATACAACTAAACCAACTAATTCTTCTTGCATCTATAGTATCTTGAACACATACCAGTCTTATCTGATTTTAGAAGCTAAGCAGAATTGGACCTGGTTAGTATGTAGATGGGAGGGTGCCAAGAAATTCCAGGTGGTGCTAGGAAAGGATCCTGTCTGAACACCTGACGAGCTGTTGTTACCAGTCAGAGGGGTCAGGGGGTCAGGACCAGTCAGGGGCCAAGACTGGACTATATGGACCAGCAGTTTAACGCAGTGCTTCCTATGTTCTATAACAGGGACCTAAAGGAACATTGTTTATGTGGATGTGATATATGATATATGAGGATCTCTTCCTGTCAAACAAATGAGTTTGAATGAGGATTGTAAATGGTTTGTTGGGTTGAAAGACCGTAATGTTTTTTAATTCTAGTTGTCGGTTTTATATATTTTGTGGTATATTTTTTGGATTATATAGTATTATATCTTGAATTGCTGTAAGTTGAGATATGGTAATCGCCAAAATTTGTCAAAAAATGTTTGAACTATTTCACTGTGAGTGTAGAAGAGCAACCACTAAGCTTGATGGAGCCATTGATGTATCCTTGTATAGTAGGGTGTTTGGCAAGAAATATTTGAGTTGTTTGCCCTTGGAGAATATGTGTATCTACATAAATTCTGATGATCACTAATGTTTGTATTAAAGTTCATTTTAAAATAACATTGTCTCTATTTCTACCAAACATCTCTGTCATATTCCTGGAAGTATGGAAAAGGCATGATCAATGGTGAGGAGGAGGTATTGCTGTTGTGTTCCTGGCTTTCTGCAAAATATTGATGGTTGTCAAACTGTTGACTATTCCAGTGAAAATACTGGCTTTTGTCACTTGTGGCAGTGATTGCTCTTTTGTTCATGGTTCCTGCTGATGCATTAAAGGAAGTCTTTTGTAAATTCACCCAGGTTCACTCCTTTTGATGGCTTTGTTGGAAAGGTTGGTCACAAGAACCATATCCGTGGCACACACTCTTCTCCTTGCCTTCACACTGTATCTCCAGCAATCATCTGAGTCCAAGGATGTACACCTACTCCTTTCTCCCTCCAAGTCTGGAACCAGAAGAATCACTTCTCCAAGATGAATTCCCTGTTTCCCAGTGTGCTGCGCAAATACACACAAAAATATAGCACTTCTGTTGTTCATCATCCATTAGGATTACCACATCTTCATCCTATGCTTCCTGCTGCACCCAATTTTCAACTCCTCTTTCCATGATAAACAATAAGCTTGTGGGGATTTTAGCTGGATCTTTTGTGAAGGTAGTTCTCATTTAAAACACCTAAGAGAGATGATATAAAATTGCAAGAGTAGTTGGTCACGGTTGGTTGTTGGACAAGGACAAGAGGTTAAGGCTACATATTCAGTCGCCTTCTGTCTTAAATGCTCTACTTTATTAATTGGAATGATTGGGAGATGCTCCCGCTCTGTTGACTTGAGCTGCAGCTTTATTTTTTTAAAAAAAAAATTAAAATATCTTTATTGATTAAAACATGAAAAAGGTAACATTATTTCTTGGCTCTTGCACATCTAAAAGATGCCAATTTTAAAGCAGTTCTGTAGTGGCTAGTTGTCATTTTCAAATCAGAAGACTTATTTTAGTCACAACTTTAAACAAACCACAGTATGTCACTCAAAGCTCCTTAAGCGGTACTTCCTTTTTCAATTATGTTTTCCAGATTTAATGTACCTACTAGACACAAAGCCATACATAAAGTTTTGTCTTCATTTTTTTAAGAAATGGCAACTTCATTTTTTAAAGTTTCTTTTGCACTTGATCATGATGTCATTTTCTGTGTAGACCTATAGTGGGAAGGATGGCAAAGTAAATCACTGAGTTTATTTTATTTTATTTTCAAAATAACAGTAGCTGTTATTTTATAGGAATGATGATGTCTGGCATTTATTTTTGTAAGAGCAGCTGCCCAGAACATCACCAGCAATGTGCTAGTAGACAATTGACGGGCAACACAAGCACATAATATTTAAGAGAGGGAAAAAATGTCATGAGTCCTTTCCTGACTGTCTCCTCCCCTTCTTACCAGCACTTGCTGAACTCCATTGAGAAAGCAGAAAATATATTTTATTTTCTGGTGTTTTTCAGTTTCTACTAACCAAAGATGAGAATTCTGGAGGACTAAGGAATGATAATGTACCCTTGAGAGTGAGTAGGTGTTTGCAGATTAAAAATGGTGAAGTGCTAGGTACCACACAGTAAGTACTGACCGCCTTTCCCTTTTAAGACAGAAGGGCCACATCACAATGTATGATTAAGAAACAACATTTTTCAACACTAACATGTATTATACATTATTATTTAATATTACTAAACACTGATGGTCACAGGTGTAGTTTCTTTTTAAGGAATTGCTCTTTATCTGGACTTGTTTGGTCACACTGGGGAGCATTAAAAAGCCACCTTTCATATGAACACAGGTTAATTTCTGTCCAGCTAGTTTTTCTTGTAATTATTTGTGTGTCATTTTCAGGTTTTCTGTTCCTAATATATGAGTGCATTGAATACTGCTACTCTCTTCATCAACCTTTCCATAGTTTCATGTAGAATGCTAACACATAAAATGTTCTGTTCGAAATAATGAGCCGCACACAGAATTGCTGTAAATATAACCCTAATCATGCAAATGAGTCATGATCATTTTTTAAAAATCTTGTGGACAGATACATGGAAAATATTTCAGAGTAAATGCAGCTTCTCCTATCCAGATGACACAATTTTTGGTCAAACCATCTGGTGGAAGTAGGAGTGTAGTGTGTGAGGTTTTGCTGTCTCAAGATTAATGCTGCACAACAGTATTATCCAGTTTGAATAGAGCAAGAGGCATTGCGACTTCTAGAATTTTCTTCCCATTCATTTTACAGTGCATTGTTATATATTTCTGTTCCCTACTGTGAGGTTGGCCTGTTATAAAGACATTTTCTTTCCTTGAATAGTGTTTTTTTCCCCCTCAAGTACAGCTGTAGTCTATTTGGCTGCATGGTCACAACTGTATTCTTTAATTGGTAACATTATTGTTAGTATTTGTTTACTGTTAGAGTTAGTATTTAGTTTTAGTAATTTTTTTAACTTTTAATTGCCTTTTGATCTCTGTGTTGAGTATATAACTTGAAAACAGTAGAAGTAGAAGTATCAGCAATTGAAACCCAAATATAATTGCAATGTTAAAGTATCTTAAGAGCAACAGAAAACAGTAATGTTTTGAGGTTCTTTCAGAAAATCAGTTTAGTGGGAGTCTGATGGAGGGTACAGGGAGGAGAAAGACATTCCAGAGCTTAGCCATCAGAATTGAGAAGATCTGGTTTTGTATTGTCATGCCACCCTCTTCACTTCTGAGGGGAAAACTCAGGATGGTGGGAATCTTAAAGGTCAAGTGGGCTTGTGTTACAGTTGCTAGTCCGTCCAGTTCTTCAGATGGTTTCAAGCAGTATAGGGCCTTAAAGGTTAAGACCTGAACTTTGTTGAGGCAGAGTAGCAAATTGGTAGTCAGTGCTGTTCTTTTTGTATTCGCAAAATACACTGGCTGCCATCCTGCAATTAGTGCCAAATAGGGTTTACTCATTCAATCATTTGTTAAATGGTGAGTCAACCCATAGATAAATCTAATGGATTCAGTGGGTCTGCTCTGGTCAGGGCTAAAAGAGAATGTAGGCCATTGGTTTTTTTTTAATAACATTTAGCCACCTAGCTGTTACAGTATAGTTGCTGAGGGCCTTCATAATGGTGACTCCCAGGCTACTGAATAGGAATAACTGTTGTTGTTAGTTTATTTATTTACTGCGCTTTCCCCTACTCTAGGATTCAAAGCAGCTTACAAAATTTAAAACAAATGCTAAAAAGGCACAAAGAAAGACAAAGAACATATAAAGATGGAATTTCCCTCTAAGGGACGGTATTATTATTGTTTCTGTTGCTACTGTTGTTATTCTATCTTGTCCTCACTGCTGGTTGCTTAAGGTAACTTACTAAAATTAAAACAGACACAGTTAATATCTCCTCTGTCAGTGAAAACATACCAAGTTAGAAGATAATTAAATTGTTGATACAGATAAAAGCAATTTTAAAATATATGCATTAAAAAGTAAGAAATAGGAACAGTGCAGTACCCTTTTAAAAACTCTTTCCTTATAATAAATTCATCTGCCAGCAGAACAACACCATAGAGTAGATCAATCTAGCCTCTGTAGGAAGGGAGTTCAAGAGCAGACATGCGGAATGTCTTCTCCTGCGTCCCTGCCAGATGTGCCTGTGGGGTGATGAGACAGAGATAAGGGTCTCTGCCAAAAATCTTAAAAAGCCTGTGCAGGCTGATATGAGAGACTATAGTCCTTCAGATACCCTAAACCTGAGTCGTGTACATGTCATAACCAGCACTCTGAATTGTGCCCAGAAACTGAGTGGTAGCTGGGAAGCTGTTGTACAAGCGAGTCACATACATCCTGTAACCAGCCCCGGTTAGCTGTAAGACTGCAGCTGTTTTGACTAGCTTGAACCACATCCTTAGGCTATACAAACTGAAAAGTATCTATTCTAACTGAAGAAGCAGGGGCTAAAGCTGCATCCATCTTTACCATCTTTAGCATCCAATTCAAAATGCACCCAGGCAATTTCATCTGTAAAACACTGGGCAAATTTTTCTAGTCTGAATCCTCCTCTCATAAGCTAGTAGACTAAACTGGCTTCTCCTCATTGTCCTTCAGCTATCCTTCACTTTTTTGATGGTCTTCAACAGCTAACTGACATATATGGACAGAGGTTTTAAATGAACAAGTTGGACATTAAAAATATTTTAATTTTTATTGATATTTTAATGTTAAGTTATAAATAGTTTGTAACATCTCTGTAAAAATAAATAAAAAACTATTTTAAAAATATATTAAATGTTCAGCTTAACTTGTATCTTGATATGTATAACTTGTATTTTAATATGTATACTGGTAACTTATTGTAGTTGTTGTTTTTATCATGTTGGAAGCTATCACACATCCCAACCATGAGAGGAAGAATGAATAGAAATCAAATCAGTGTATCATTCAGTAAGATTTTGGGGCATTTGCAATGTATAAACATCCTTCAAAAACAACACAACATAGACCACAGTGCAGTAATGCTGATGATGTGGTGTGTATAACTGATCAGATCTTGTGTATTCAAAAAAGGTGTTTCACAGGTGCTGTTAACATTTTCTGCTAGCAAAAGTATTTGTCGTGGCAGGTTGTGAAACATGGAAAGAATTTGTTTTGGTAGTAGTTGTGGGGGGCATCTTCAATTTGTATACTTTTGATTTCCTGGGACTTAAAGGAAAGCTTAGAAGAATGAAATACTGGTGTTTGAGGAGTATAAAGCAACAGCTGCCAACAACAGATTTATCATTTCTGGCTGTTCTTACTGTAGTCAGTAATGTATTTGAGGAAAAATGTAAAATTGTTCATTCATAGCATTCAGTGGAAAGAGGCTGTGAGCTCTTTTCAAATGTGTTTATGATATTTAAGAAAGCTTTTCATATGTAGGCAAAGGATGGATGGATCTTCATTTAGGCCATGGAGAAAAATGGTAAGGAAACATTCAAATAGCAGAGATGTGACAGGAAGAGTGGGATAGTGCTTTGTTTAAAGGAACCTGTAAAATCTAGTTGGATCAGATTTGGGATCCAAGGAGGAGTAATATTTCTGTCCCTAGTATTCTGATTTGCCTTGCCACTTTCTTGGAAGAACTCTGTTTAACTGTAGCCAACTATACAAATACAGTACAAACATTTATACGAGCATTGACAAATATATAACTAAAACAAGTTCTCCTTTTATGTTTTGCTCTCACTATCTAGTATTCTAGTATGGTCTAAAATATTTAGTACTAGCATATTTACCCGGCGTTGCCCAGGATTTTATTTTCTCATAGGTAGCACTTGTTAGAAATACCTTAGGAATTACCTTACCTTACCTTAGGAATTAGATGTGGTTGAAATACACAGATTTGAGCCCTTGTGTCTCTGATTCCCCAGACTGCTTTATCCAATACCTGTAACTTATTCACATATTCCCCAATCCAATCTGCATTGAGAGTTATTAACATACAGAGTTTGGGTTCCTGAGGGAATACGCTGGCCTTCTCCTTGCTGGTAGGCCTTGTCTCCATAGCAACCGGCCTGAGCTCTCTGGTTGAGAATTCTAAAGGCCCCTCCCTGAACTGCCAACCCCGGGATTCCATAGAATCTCTTCACAGCCAGACAATCCTATGAAGTATAGTAGTGCTCACGTGGATATTGTTTTCTTTCTAACAGTTATCTTCCAGTTTCATGACAACAGCTTTTTATGATGTTGCCATAAAGTGTCAGAATTGTGCTATGGAAGAATATAGGAGCTGTGAGGATGTTGGATTGAACAGTTGTCATCATTTAAAAGGAACTTTTAAGTATCTGCTATGTTTTTTCCCCTGGATTTGGTACACAGAAAAGTCAGGAAGTGCTGCGACAGTGCATGGCCTATTAGTATGAACAGTGGTTCTCCCAAAGGTTGGACTCATCATGATTATAATTTGTAATTTTCTGAGAATTCCTATAAATAATCAGCATGCTGTGTTTTGGTAAAAGGTGATGGAAGAACACTCTTCTGCACGTGTACTTCTTAAACTAGGAGGAGGAGGAGGAGGAGGAGGACTATCAACAACAGCATCTTTGTAAAAGGTGAAAAAAAAGCTGTCCCCCCAGGTTTTTTTCCAAAGGGGAAAAAATGTCAATTTTTAAAAATAGAAAATGCAATTTAGCAGCTTTTACAGGTTGAAAGTAACTTTGTTACTTTAGAATAATAAAAAGCATTATATATAACTTGGTTAGAGATAAAATTATCATATTTGATATACAGTCGGCCCTCGACATTTACGAATTTGGCTTTCATGGATTTGATTACCATATTTGTGAGTTTCTTCAATCCTTGCCCCCCCCGCTACTTCAGGTGCTTCTTTTCTGGGGGAACCTTCCCTCTTGGCAGCTCCAATGAAGCCTCACAGCCCTTTAGAAACCCGCCTCTGGTCCTCTTCCTTCTCCACCAGCTGCTACCTGACCAGCTAAGGGTGGCTCACAGCTCAAATTCTGAATTCCACAAACCCTCTCCCAATGTCTCACATACCCAAGGAAGGAAATGGGTGTGAGAGGAAGTATAGGGCCATCATGCTGACCCACCCCTCTTTCCTCTCCTTCCCTTAACCTGGTTTGAACCCTGGGTGTCCATTTCCCACTATTTCTCAGCCCCCTTCCCACAGACACACACACCCATTTTTGATATTTGTGATTTATTCACTTTTGTGAGGCTCCTGCACCCCTAATCCTAGCAAATGTGAAGGGCCAACTGTATTAGAACTTCAGCTTTTTCAAAAGATATTTACAAATGGAATCTACTTTCAAATTTCATTTTTCATTACAAATGGAGCTACAAGGTCCTGAACTGTAAGGAACACATGAACTATAAGGAATGTCTTTGGTTTTGCCAAAGATAATAGGAACAAGCAAACATATCCCCAATAAAAACAGAGGAATCAATCAATAATAGTAAAATTATTTTGTCTCCACTAGTTATCTATATAGAGCCTAAATATACTAAAGGAAGCAGATCCCATCTGATTTCTGAAGTTAAGCACGGTCAGCACTGGTGAGTACTTGGATGGAAGCCTGCCAGTGAATTCCAGGGGCTGTAGGCTATATTTCAGAGGAAGGAACCATCTCTGAGTGTTCCTTGTCTTAAGAAAACCCTATGAAATTCATGGAGTTACCATGAAGTTGACAGATGACTTGAAAAGACATACACACAGTTCTCCATGTGTCAGGCAAACATGACGTATCCTTAACTGAGAAAAGAAAACAAGACCAGGAATTGTAATGGTCTTACACTGTACATTGTTGTGTGCCTTCAGGTAATCTCTGATTTATGGTAACCCTAAGGTGAAGAACTTATCATGAGGTTTTCTCGGCAGAATTTGTTCAAAAGGGGTTGCCCTTGTTCTTCCTCTGAGGCTGAGAGAGTGTGACTTACCTGAGGTCACTAAGTGGGTTTCCATGGCCAAGTGGCGATTCAGACCCTAGCCTCCCAGTGTCTAACTCCAACACTCAAACCACTACATCACACTAGCTCTCATACACTATATATAGTCTTACATAAAAGTATTCCTACATAATGTTTGCTGGCCAGCAAATGATTTTGGGTCCGTAAATATGTGAAAACCTTGTCTTAAACATTTAGTCATCATTCTAAAAGAAAATATTTGGTAATTTTTCCCCCTCAGACGTTCTAGAAAAAAGACTTTGGAAGGAAGGAATATTGTAAAATGTTTTTTTTTCTCTTGATCTTTCATAGCTCTGATCTTTTCTAATACACTTGTGACTCGAGCTGGGTTAGACAGCTGTTGCCTTTCCTGTTTGCAAATATATATTGTTTTCCATATCTGATGAAAAGCATTTTGCAATCCATTTTCATCTCTGAATGTGTGAACTTGCCATGAGGGGAAGGAATGCAGTGGATGTGTGGTGTTTGGTTGAACCGAACTGCAATCTATTGTTTTGTAATTTTACTCATGGGAAGGATCCATAATTTACCTATTGTGCTTTGTTGCATGTTTTTCATGTTATCATTTCTTTAGTACTTGGTGTCTATACGTTGCAAATATTGTATTATGTACAATTTATGTTGTACAGGGGGCAAAACTCCAGTAAGCAACTAGAGGCGCGTAGAGATGAGAAACAAGGGAAACATAACATGAAGAGCTACATTGTGGACATGTTGTTGGGCTGCTGTAAGAAAAAGCTACATGATTAAGTGTATGATAGTATACAATCTGAAAAGGTATAGTGTGACATGACACTTCCTCCATGCATTAGGCAGCAATTCCAGTAGTTGTGTTGTGCATTAACATTATTTTTGGGGACTTGGCTGCACGTCAGTACATGGCTGACGTACAGCTGGCCAGCAGCATTGTGCTAACTGCATGAGTGAGTATTTATGGGCTTATAGTTGATGTAGAATTGACAGTGATGTGTTGCACATTTTATCCCAGATGACTAAAGGATAATTGGTGACAAAATTGTACTGTTATTTTTGCCTGTTTTACTCGTTAGTTGTTAACACTTGTATAGATGATTTGAGGAGAAAAGATGCTTGCAGAGCTTTTGTGCATTGACTTTCTCTTGTACTGACACAAAGCACAAATTGCAAGCGCTGCAGAATTAAAATTCAGGTGAAGAATAAGGGATGGAGGATGTACAGATCTGCTTGCTTGAGTAGTGTTTAAATCTTTTGATACTTCTTTCTCATTGTGTCTCTCTCTCATGTGGTACATAGAGTCATGCTCATTTACAGCCTTTACTAATCAGTTGTTATGGAGTAAATACCACATCTATAAATAAAGAGTAGACCTGTGTAAATCAAATGACAGGAATGATTTTGCTGCAGGGATCAAAATGCCTGTGGGTACTTGGTGACTTTTTGAAACACTTTGAGAGTAATGGATGTAATAAAATAAAAAAAAGTTTTCTGTCCCTTCGGGTGTCCTTTAGTAAAATATGGAATATTTGAGGCAAGATCCACTTTTAACTACTTAATATGATCGAGTCACTGTGAGGTGACTTTTATGCTTCAGTTTTGTCTGGTGGGTGGATCTGGTTTGAATGTGCCCTTTCATGGTGCCAGATGTGGAATTAAAGTGTCAAAGATCAGAATTTGCTTTTTTAGTGTGAATGCTTATCAAACAGTGTCTGTGGTGTTAGGGATGGGAATTGTACAACTTCCAGGTGTTGCTGAACCATGACTTTCAGCTAAAGACAAGCCTTTAGCAGTTTTTAAAATTCAGACAGCATATTTTGCTGTCAGATCTCTTCCAGCAAGTCATTCCACAGTCTAGGAGTGGCCGACGAGAAGTGAGTGACTGTTGCCAGTCTTATTTTAGACAGTTTAAGTAAATGGCCCCCAGAGGACCTGAGTGTATGGGGTGGATTGTATGGGAGAAGGCTATCTTGTAGGTAACTTGTACCCAAACCATGTAGGGCTTTAAACGTAATAACCAACACTTTGTACTTTGCCCAGAAACTATTGTCAGCCAGTGGAGTGATTTTTATATTGGTGTAATATGTTCACTCCTCAATGTACCCATAATCAGTCTGGCTGCCATATTTTGGACCAGTTGGAGTTTCCAAACTTGATACAAAGATAGCCCAATGTAGAATGTATTGCAGAAGTCCAACGTTGAGGTTACCAGTGTATGCATTACCATCTTTAGGCCATCTACTTCTAGAAAGGAGCACAGCTGGTGTATCAGCCGAAGCTGATAACAAGCACTCCAGCTTGCTCCAGCTCAGATTTGTTTATGTATAGTTACAGTGTTTTGGTAGACTAAAATAGTTGAAAGGCCCCTCAGTGCTAAGCCCGCTTTTCTGGTATACCTTCCCTCTCGTTTGTAATGATGAAGTTAGATTGTATGTGATTCTTGTTAAGATGTTGATGTTTCATTTTGAATATGCCTTGCCAGCTTTCATAAATGAAAAGGTAGGTTTTCAAACGTGTCAGTCTCTTATTTTTCAGCTTTGTTTTTCGTCAAGACTAGCATTCAGTTACAAATGTTCTGCCCCCTTTTTAGGTTTTCACTGTTGAAGCGTATATTGTGGGCACTACAGATCTTTTTGTGGAACTTTTTTCTTCTCTTTCTGTTTATTTGCCTGTAATGTTACATCAATTAAAATCTACTTAACTGTTTCAAAACACCTTCTCCAAGTTTTGCCCAGCAAGAACTTGCACATGTAATTGAACTTGACTTTAGGGAATCTGAAGATGCAATGAAAAATTTCTATAATACTGACCTGAAAAATTCAGGAATTAGAGAATCCTGAAATATTTACCATAAGAACAGATTGCACATAGAATTTAATCAGCTGGCTTTGGTTCCACTAATTGTGCCCTAACATTGCTAAATGATGCAAAACTGAGGTCAGGTTCTCTGTAACTTTGACATTGTTTTCATGTAAGAGGGTGAATCTCTTTTCCAGTGTTTGGTCCTCTTTTCCAGTCTTGCTTTTTTTATTTGCTAGTTAAATCAATGCACATTTCACATTTTGGGTGGCCTGTCTACTTTCACACAGTCACTTCCCTTTCACACTCCGTGTCCTGTTATAATTTGCTTGCAATGAAATTGACTGTGATCACTGTATCTATGTAGCTTGGATTTCTAAAGCTGTTATTATTACATTGACTAGAAACTATCTTTTATATAACTTTTATGTGTATGGTAATAAATATAGCAACCATTGTTTGTTCAGCATTGTCATCCCAATTAAACCTTCAAAGAACATCTTAGACACTTGTGTTGCAAGGTGTTTGTCTGTGATTTGTTCTCCCTGACTCAGTTCTGGCTGAAAGTAATGGAGTTGCTTGCCTAATGAGCCCTTTTTTTGGTGCACCCCCACCCAAATCAGTTTTTCAGAGTTTCAGCTTTTCATAGCAGCAGGGTTACACCTGACTGGTTTCTTAGTAGGAATAAATAGCAGAACAAGATGAGGATGTAATTTGGAGAGCATTTCCTGTTGAGGCACATCAATTTGAAATAAACACTAAAACTGCAGAAATGAACAGTAAATGTATTCGGTATTTTTCCCCCTCAGTTTTGAAGAACATGTGTTCGAAAATAGGAGCCTGGTGTTAAAATGGAAGCCAGTACTTAGGGATCTAAATGAACACTCAAAACTTCAACTGTAGAGCACTCCAGAGAAACTGCTTAAGTAACTTGAAATTACATAAGTTTTGAAAATGTAGTTATTCATTTTTGGGTTGTTAAAATCATCAAGTACTTTGGCTTTGGATGGTGTCTGAATGCAGGGAAGGGAGATCAAGGAGGCAAATGTCATGCTTAAGAATGCATGACATTTAAACGACAGTTGGAATAAAATGGTTTTCTTCTATAGGATGAACCTAGATTTCTCCCAGCTTTGCTGTGTCAAGGAGGGATTACATACCATAGAATCATAGAATCATAGAAATGTAGAGTTGGAAGAGACCACACGGGCCATCCAGTCCAACCCCCTGCTATGCAGGAACACCCTCAGAGCATTCCCAGCAGATGGCCATCTAGCCTCTGCTTAAAAACCTCCCAAGGAAGGAGACTCCACTACACTCTGAGGCAGCATATTACACTGCCGAACAGCCCTGACTGTCAGGAAGTTCTTCCTGAGGTTCAGGTGGAATCTCCTTTCCTGCAGCTTGAATCCATTGCTCCTTGTCCTGGTCTCTGGAGCAGCAGAAAACAAGTCCTCTCCTTCCTCTACATGGCATCCCTTCAAATATTTAAACATGGCTATCATGTCCCCTCTTAACCTTCTCTTCTGCAGACTAAACATACCCAGCTCTCTAAGTCTGTCCTCATAGGGCATGTCTTCCAGGCCTCTCACCATTTTGGTCGCCGTTCTCTGGACTTGCTCCAGCTTGACCATGTCCTTCTTGTCCTTCTGTGCCCAGAACTGGACACAGTATTCAAGATGAGGTCTAACCAAAGCAGAGTAGAGTGGTACCAGTACCTCCCTCGATCTAGACACCATAGTCCTATTGATGCAACCAAGAATTGCATTGGCTTTCTTGGCTGCCGCATCACATTGCTGACTCATGTTCAGCTTGTGGTCTATGAAGACTCCTAGATCCCTTTCACATGCACTGCTATCCAGCCACGTGTCCCCCATCCAATATTTCTGTATTCCATTTTTTCTACCTAAGTGTAGGACCTTACACTTCTCTCTGTTGAATTTCATTTTGTTAGCCTTGGCCCAGCTCTCCAATCTATGTAGGTCATTTTGAATTTTGATCCTGTCCTCTGGTGTATTAGCAACCCCTCCCAATTTGGTGTCATCTGCAAATTTGATCAGCGTGCCCTCTATTCCTTCATCCAAGTCATTGATAAAAAATATTGAACAGCACTGGGCCCAGGACAGAACCCTGTGGCACCCCACTAGCCACTTCTCTCTAGGATGAGAAGCAGCCATTCGTAATCACTCTTTGGGTTCAGTCGGTCAACCAATTACAAATCCAACTAACAGTAGCCCTGTCCAGCCCGCATTTTACTAGTTTCTTTGCAAGAATGTCATGGGGAACTTTGTCAAAGGCCTTACTGAAATCGAGGTATGCTACATCCACAGTATTCCCTTCATCTATCAAGCTAGTAACTCTATCATAAAAAGAGATAAGATTAGTCTGGCATGACTTATTTTTGAGAAATCCATGTTGACTTCTCGTGATTACCGCCTTGCTTTCTAAGTGATTAGAAACTGACTGCTTAATGATCTGCTCCAGGATCTTTCCGGGTACTGATGTCAGGCTGACTGGGCGATAATTATTTGGGTCCTCTTTTTTTCCCTTCTTGAAGATGGGGACAACATTTGCTCTCTTCCAGTCTGCTGGAACTTCTCCTGTCCTCCAAGATTTCTCAAAGATTATAGCAAGCAGTTCGGAAATGACCTCTGCCAGCTCTTTTAATATCCTAGGATGCAATTCATCTGGCCCTGGAGACTTGAATTCATCCAGTGTGGCCAGGTATTCCTGTACCACCTCTCTACCTATTACGTGCCTCATTTCCCCTGCTTCCTCACCTGCTCCCCAACCGCCAGGTTGAGTGCTTGTATCCTTCTGGGAAAAAACTGAGACAAAGAAGGTGTTAAGTAGTTCTGCCTTTTCCCTTCCCCTGTGAGTAATTCTCCATCTTCTGTGTACAGCGACCCTATCGTCTCCTTCTTTTTCCTTTTGCTGCAGACTTATTTAAAAAAGCCCTTTTTATTGTTTTTAATGTCTCTGGCCAGCCTAAGTTCGTTCTGTGCTTTAGCCTTTCTGACCTCCTCCCTACATCTCCTGGCTACTTGCTTAAATTCTTCTTTGGTGGTTTCCCCTTCTTCCATTTCCTGTACATGCTTCTCTTAACACTGAGCTCAGCTGAGAGTTCTTTAGTCAACCATTCTGGTTTCCTCAGATGCCTTCCATTTTTCCTCCTTATTGGCACAGTTTTAGACTGTGCCTTCAGTATCTCCTTTTTAAGGAACTCCCATGCCTCCTGAACTCCTTTCCTTTTCACTATTCTTGACCACGGAATTCCAACCAGCAGCTCCCTAAGTTTACCGAAGTCCGCTTTTTTAAAATCTAAGATGAGTGTTTGGCTACCCTTATCTTCTCCTTCCCACTGAATGCCAAATTCCAATAGGGCATGATCACTCCCCCCTAAAGATCCAACCACTTCTACCTCATTAACAAGGTCATCCCTGTTGGTCAGGATCAGATCTAGAATATTTGATCCCCTTGTGGTCTCTTCCACCTTCTGGACCATGAAGTTGTCTGCAAGACAAGCAAGAAACTTGCTGGACCTTGCTGCCTTTGCAGAGTTTGACTGCCAGCATATATCTGAGTAATTGAAATCTCCCATTATTACTGTATCTCTCCTTGAATGTGCAGTCATTTGGTTGAGGAAGACGTCATCAGACTCCTCAGCCTGGGTTGGAGGTCTGTAGTAAACCCCCACCAGAATATCCCTATTGTTTCTTGCTCCCTTAATTCTAACCCAAATGCTCTCGACTTGGCTTACTGGGTTTAAGTCAAGGATCTCTTCACAGGTGAAAATATCCTTGACATACAAGGCTGCTACTCCTCCTTTCTTGTTTGGTCTATTTTTGTAAAATAGGCTATACCCCTCTATTCCTATATTCCAATCATGAGACTCATCCCACCAGGTCTCAGTGATGCCTATCAAATCGTATTTATTTTGTTGTACTAGGAGTTCAAGTTCATCCTGCTTGTTTCCCATACTCCATGCATTAGTGTATAGACACTTAAGTCCCCGGCCCTTCCTGCAAGTCCTGTACTATTGTTTCTACTCCTCCCACCATTGGCCTCTTGTACTACTTGTACTTAAACTGTACACTGTACTTACATACCAGTGTATACAACATTGGTTCAGTTGTTAGTCTTGCCTCTGTGCCTTCTCTTCCAATAGCTTTTTATTTTGCAATTCCTTTCTTTTTATTCTTTTTAATCTAATGGAACAACTGCGTCAGTGATGTAAGATTGGATGAGATTGTTGCAGTGTAGGCTCAAGCAAACCAGTGCAGAGCATAGCTGGGTTTGGCTGTAAAATTACAGAACTGCCCCCAGCCACACTTTGTCTTAGAAAAACTAAGAAGTGAGTACACTCCAACAACTCTGTTGCTCAAAGACAGAAGCCTGAATTTGAATTTACCCTGTTTTTCTTAAAGCCATTTGTACCAAGGGTTTGCAGGCTGATTGGTGAGCAGCTTTTCAATCTGCTTGAAATAAGGATGCTGATAATCTTGAAATGCATTTTCATTAGCATCATACTCATGGGGATATTTTAGGAATTACAACAGGTGTATATACAGGCAGGTTTCAGGAAATGGAAGAAGCAAAAGCAAAATGTGAAATTTAAGACATGGAGAGAGAAGCTTCAGAAAAATGCGTAGAAATAAAATGGATACCAGAGTGACCTTTAGTGAAATGTGTTTACAACTTTGGTTGCTCTGGTGGCTGATTTATTCCAAGAGAAAGAGGAAGTGTAATTTTTCTAATCTCCAGCCGAGTTGGCCATAGCAAGCTGACAGATTGGATGTCTGGATTTGGGAACAATGTCCTACTCCTGTCCTATTTTGATGGCTTTTTCCAGAAGATGGTTCTGGGATATTATTGCTGTGCCCCACGGTAGTTACACCATTGTAGTTCAGAGCAGCTAAATTTTATCCCATGAACTGTTCATTGAGCATATACATAAAATGATTAAGTCATCCATAGATTTTGGTTCCACTGTTGCATCAAATTCAGATGAGGTTGAAGAATTGCTGAACTGGTGTCTGAAGTCTGTAATTGTCTAGTTGGGGGCCAGTAAATTGACCATCTGCAAAGGCATATCTTGGTAGTGGTTTGTCTTAGGAGGTGATATATAGCCTTTAAAAAAAATTACATCTCCCCTCTCCCTCTAGAAATCAGGTTTGCAACCTGGGTGTGAATCTGTTGTCTAACCTTTTACCTTTTTTTAAAAAAAAAAATATTATTTTGAGGGCCAATCAGTTCTTTTACACAGTACACATTTCATCAGCTACAGCTTGTTCCAGATAGAGATGCCAGAGCACAGGTGATGACACCCAAGCTAATGTCTTACTTACCTTATACTGATGCACTCTTTCCTGAGTTGATGCCAGCCAGATGTACATGTGCATCCTCCATCCATGTCTATGCAGTTGAGGAGGCCTGTTTTATGGATTGTACTTACGCTCAGTTTTTGAACTACTTGGAAACTTCTCCAATAAAAAAAAATACAAAAGCCAAACTACTGGCCTGAAATGAGCTGAAGGGAAGATGCTGTATTTGCCAGTGTATAAGATGCACCCGTGTATAAGATGCACCCATTTATACACAGGCAAATAATTAGGGATGGGACGAATCCAGAATTTTTTGAATCCAAATCCCTGGAAGGTTCTGGGAATCCATGAATCTCACAAATCTAAAATCTTTCAAATCCTTTTTTCAAAAAGGATTTAAAAAGCAAGGGAAAGAAGGATAATCTTGGGCAAGACACAGAACCTTTTTGCACGCCATTTCCCACGTGAAGTGGCCATGGGAGTACCACGGGATCACAAGGACAGCTCCACATGACGTTCTCACAATTGCGTGGCACTCCCATAGCAATCCCAAGGCAATCAGGGATTATATTATTTTCGGCTCTTTGCCGAAAATAATCCCGATTGCACATTCCTTCCTTGTCCCTCCCCCACTTACCTGCCGTGCTGCGGAACCTCAGCGCAATGGCCACACTTCCTCCCCCAGTGCAGCCTGGGAAAGTACCTGGCTGCACTGTGGAAGGAAGGGGCGGAGCTATCGCGCATCCTTCCATCCAGCACAGAGCTGATGCAGAGGGAAGTGCAGGGGATGCAGTTCCCTCCCACAAGAGGCTTTTTGCGCGATCCCCGCATGATGGAAGTGAGAAAAGGTAAGGTGCGAAAAGGGCCACACTCTCTCAGCCTTAGCAAAAGCCTAGGCAGAGGCAAACCTCCCTCTGAAGAAATCTGGCCAGGACAATTGTCATAGTTTTGCCTCAGATCTCCCCAGATTGAAAATGACATGAAGGCCCTTTCTACACAGGCAGGAAAATGTGGATTAATCCCGCATTTTCCTGCCTGTGTAAACAGGGCCACTTACTACAGTACAGAGATAATCCAGGTCAAACTGGATTTTCTTTGCATAGCTCCTTATGGCATCCTGGGGTTTGTAGTCTGATGATGCACCAGCACACTTTGACAGAGAAGGCTGTGACACCTTGTAAAACTACAAACCCCAGAACTGTGCATGAAAGAGCTTTGCAAGCGAGCTATGCAAAGGAATCTTTCAGCTGTCCTTGAATCTCAAGAAGTACCTTCCAACCAATCAGGCCTTTGGCGGGCCTGGAGGCGCCAATTTTTAAAAACAATTTTTCCTTTCTGCTACATGTGGTTTTTCGTGTCCTCATGAGAAACAATGACAGTTCACTTCTCATCCTATTCTAGCTATAGGTTTACAACCAGGCACTGGTCTTGTGGAAGGAGGCATACTGTCCTACATGTGGCAATCACTGGCTGAGATTGTGTGACCTTGCCCTCTCCCCCACTACTTCTGATAGGTGTCAGACCCACTGACCCCAGCGTTGATACGTGCTCTTGATTTTCAGCACAGAAAATAGTGCTGAGCTGAAATATTAAATGTTCAATTTAAGTATATTAGAATACAACCCCAGATGTAACTTCTGAAATTTTTAGCAAAGGCCATTATAACTCCAAGGGAAAAACTCACCTACTTGCCATCTCCCCATGTGTGTCTGGTTTCCCAGGTTTTCAGGTGTCCTGGTCTCCCAGGTTTTCAAGCGTTCCAATCTCCAACAAATTATTTAGTTGGTGGATTTGAAAGATTTGGTTTGCCTATTTTAGCACAAGGATTCGCAAATCTTGAATCCTTGTTGAGGATTTGAGGATTCACAGATTCGGTTGGCCCATCCCTACAAATAGTATGTGCCAACATGTAAGACACACTAGCATATAAGACGTACCCTATTTTCAAACAGTATTGTACGCCATCAAATACAGCACCTTGTCAGTTCTGATCCAGCCACACTGACTGCTAGTTTATTTTCTAAGCACAACATAAGATATCCTTGCTTCCTTAGAATCCTGTACTTGGATAGTTGAAGAACAGTTTTGTGTGTTGTGACATCCTAACTACAGAATGCTTTCCCCAGGATTCTGAGCTTGGTGACCTTTTTAATTTAACCAGATTTCTTGGAAACAGTGGCTGCTTCTGGTGCCAACAACAAGAACAGCAGCAGCAACAGCAACTTATACTTAGAATAATCATTTTGTTTTATTTTACTTTCAGTTCTTTTGTTTCTAATAATTTAATTGGTTTGTATTGTTATTGTTATGCGTTCTTAGTATAAGCCATCTTTGATAGTCTCAGACTACAAAGTGGCCAGTGAAATATTTGTAATCTAATAAATTCAGTTCATCTGTTTTGTCTACTTAGGTATTAACTTTCCACAAATGTTTGAGGCAGATTATCATAATGGAGGAAACTATTTCAGAAATCACACAACTGTCAGTGTTGTCCACATATTACGTGTACATTGGGCCTTGTTTATGTGTGAGAATTCTGTTCAAGGAACTTCCGTGAATAGTGGAATTTGCAAATAGTCATGTCCAGTTATATTCATTGGTGGCAATGTGCATGTGAATACGTCAGCACAGATGTCACAATCATTTTAGGTATAGGGACACAATGTTTCTTGTGAAGTGGAAATAGTGCATGCGGAGGTAGTAGGTAAGGAAGGCTCACTGTTTAGGTACTTGGCTTTCTGCCTTCTCCCCTCAAAGGAGACACATGTATAGGACTGGTGGAGAATAGTCAGAGATGAGCTTATACCTCCTCCACCTCATATTTCAAGATAAGCCATACATACTGCAGTGTAGATAAAATAATTGAGACAAACCTCTGTAAACAAAAAGTATTCCATATTTAGAGTCATGAGTAAAAACTGTGATTACAAGTACTTAGCAAAAACTTATTTATAGATTTTATACTGTTTTTTTTCATTGATAATAAATACCTCTGAGTATTCTTTGCCTAAGAAAACCCTATGAAATTCATGGGATCACTATAAGTTGACAGGAAGATAAGACGCATACACACACGCGCGCGAACAATATAAACTTCAAAAAGTAAGAAGGGAAGGATAAAGCGACAGAAGAGGCATCTTGATATATGAAGGAAGTTTTTGAGGAAAGGCAGGATATAAAGATGCTTTTTATTGTGTGCCTTCAAGTTGCTTTCAATTTATGGCAACCCTAAGCTGACCCTATCACTTTTGAGGGGGCAAGTTTTGTTCAGAGGGGTTTGCCATGTCCTCCTTCTGAGGCTTCAAGAATGTAACTTGCCCAAAATTATCCAGTGTGTTTCCATGGCCAAGCAGTGACCAGGGACTCTGGTCTCCAGAGTTTTAGGCCATTTCTGCCCTACACTGTTACAGTGCTATTGTTCCACTTTCAACATCCTGTGGAATCCTGGGGTTTGCAGTTTCGGGAGGGTCCTTTAGAATTCTCAGCCGGAGAGCTCTTTGGCTTCAGTAAACTACGAACCCCAGAATTCCACAGGACATTGAAAGTGGAATAATAACACTATAACAGTGTAGGGCAGAAATGGCCCTGGTCTAACACCCACATCAGTACACCCTGCTGGCTGTCTAGCTAAAGATGTTGGTAACAACAATAACAATGACAATTCATTTGGATGTCATTCCTAAGGCATATATTTATAAAGAGAAAAAAAAATCAGGGATGGACATCTGTATAATCAGCTGAAATGCACAAATGTCCATCTGCTGTTGCTCCTAATAGACTTCATTTTGAAGTCTGAAAAGGGAAATGAGGTTATTAGGCCACTGAATGTGTAGTGAGAAGAAAATAGCCACCCAGTACTGCAGTACAATTCTTTTCGCTGTTCTCATGAGTCATGTATATTAGCCATGGCATAGGTAAATTTCCAAGCACTGGTATTTAGTCTAATAATAGATGTTCAGCTGCAAACTTCAGATTTATCTCTAGAACAAACTGGATGCATATGGTGATCTCAATCCAGAGAGGGATCAGCCCAGGTAAAGACTAGGTCGTAGTGGCTGGAGATGGAAGAGCAATGCCACATCACCAGCAGTTTGTTCTTGGGGAATTGTGTTTTGTTTGATTGTGTTGCAAAAACAAAAAACAAAAACAATTTTGTTGTGTTGCAAAAGAATCTGACAGGTCCAGAAAGCAGAATATAATGGCAAGGGAAAATACTTGAATATCCCCCCGCCAATTCAGTAGCACATTTATGCTGCATGAGAGGCAACCTATATCTGCTGAGCTACTTTGTGCAACAATTTTCATGGATAAGAACAAGCATTGAAGGACTATGCGGCAAGTTCTCAGTTCCTGATGGTCATGTATTCCTTTGTGTTGAACAAAAATCCTACCATAGCTTCCAATAACAGAGGACATACTTTGTGTTTAATATATAGCTTTTTCCTAATGTAACTTTGTTCCATTTTAGGACCTATTTCTAGTTTGTGGCCACTATCTCATTACTATTTCATTTTTAAAACTTCTCTTGCAATTCCCAATTTTTCAGTCAGACTAATTGAGACTTTAATAGTACTGTGAGATACCAAACACTAGCAGATGATGGTGTTGTTTTCTGCTATGAGAAGCAGCACCTACTGATTTCTGCATACCACAATTCTGCTAAAAGCATAAAAGCAGGCCAGGACATCTTTTGGCCAGTCAGAGATGTCACTTAATAGGTTTCTACTCAAGAGTTTTTATTCCCAAGCATCCATAGTTATTATCCTCCCCCAATAATGTTAAATCTCTCTTTTTTTAAAAAAAGGAAACAAAAACTTTGATCTATATCAGTGGCTCCCAACCTTTGGTCCTCCAGACGTTTTTGGGATTTCAACTCCCAGAAGCCCCAGCCAGCTTGTCTACCAGTCAGGAATTCTGGAAGCTGAAGTCCAAAACATCTGATTGACCAAAGGTAGGGAGTTACTGATCTATGTAAACAAATGTAAACTGTGGAGTCTGAGCAGTGGTGATCAGCAGGCAAGAGGCTATTCAATGGGTTGCTAATTATTTAGCGGGAAAATGTACCGTCAGTGCTAACCAGTCCTGATTGTGTATTATGCTCCTAAATAAAAATCAAATGGATCTCCCCTCCCCACATAATAACTATATTTATTTTCACCTGGGACTTTTTACTTTCTTGGTCACCAGACTACATGTCAAATGCCCCCCACCCCTTGCTGGCCCATTTTAACTGCCACAAAACATTCTGGCTTCTCCTTCCTGAGGGATTCTAGCATCCTAAGAGAAGCCACTTTGGACTCTCTTTCTGACTGGCCTCCATTCTGACTGATCACTGTACTTCCTTCCAAGGAGGAAGCCCTGATTGTGATATAGGAAGCGCCCTTTCTTTTCACTGAAAATTTTGAGTTTTTAGTTTTCCTAAAGAGATGGAAAACTCCTTATGGTACGTATCCATGTTATACTCCTTTAAACATCTGTATTTTTATTTCAAGAATATAAAAGTGTTCTTGTTGCTTTCCTTGCTAGTTAACAGCTTTTAATGTGAGCGGTTAGTACAGAAAGATGATATTCAGGCCAACAGTTCTTTCTTTTTTCTTTATTGAATACATAAAATATAAATAACAACACCGTACAAAAGCATACTAACAGTAAAAATAAACAAAAAAGCTAGACTATCTATTCAGATTAACTATTTAGCACATTAACACATTAATATCAAATCTGCCCAAACTAAAGAGACAGTTAACAAAAAACAAAAAGAAGAAACGAACAAATACTTATGCATAATTCAAATTTATTTGCCCCTAAACAAATAAAACTGAGATTAACATATGTTGCATAATCTTAATTCAATAATATAACTAAAATAGTGAATAAATATACATATGTATTCCCACAGATGATTAATATCTTTAGAATAAAACTATAAGAATCTAAATAGATTAGTGAAATTCAAATATTTTTAGTATCTAGTATAACATGTATAATATGTATTTATAAGAAAAAAGTATTAGAGTATGACAACAAACTAAAACCATCTATAATTTTCTTTGACTCATTTTCTTGAATTATAAAAGGCCAACAGTTCTCTCTTAAAACAGTGATAAGATGCCATAAGCAAGATCTCCCAAGCCTGCTTCTGAGTGGCCTCCCTGTTTACTTAGCAAAACGGGCTAGGGGGATGTGATTAGCTCACTATCTCTTCAGGAGATTGCTTGTTGGCATCCTTGGGAGTCTGCCTGCTCCCTCTTCATGTTCTGTAGATGGAAGATACTTGAATGAGGTGTAGCACTTTATAACAAGTGTCTTCTGTATGTTCTAACATTCTTGTTCATGTCTGACCCTGGTGTTACAGTCTTTTCTATTACAGTGCGTGGTTATAAAAGAGGAAGTAGATGTGGCTTAGCTGCTGAAAACTTAGTGTAGGAAAGACTGAAGCCATTTTAATTCCCAGGTAAGCACAGTGTGGATCAAAGGTGTCCTGTCTATAATCTGTCTTAAATTTGTTGAATGATCAAACCAGGTATGATATTATTGACATCATTTGGCCTTTACTAGCTGCATTTATGAGAGCCAACGATTGAGCATTGGGCTACAACTCTGGAGACCAGAGTTTGAATCTCCATTCAGTCAGGGAAAACCCACTGGGTGACTGTGGGTAAGATTATACTCTCTCAGTCTCAGAGGAAGGAGAAGGCAAGCCCCCTCTGAACAAATTTTGCTAAGAAAATCCTAAGAGTTGCTGTAAATTGGAAATGACTGGAAAGCACAAAACAATAAGTTGCACTTATATCATGCCTTTTCCAATTTCTTTAAGATGATGCATACAATCAGACCTCCTTATCCAGAACCCCTGTGTGCATGATTTCCAGCTCACACAAAGCATCACATCTCTGTATCTCAAATGGCAGTGAGGTGCACTCATATGCACTGAAGCCTCTGTGTGCATGTCGCTGGCACTCAATATAATGGGATACGCGCATTCATATTTTTCCTTGTTCAAGAGAGTTCCTTAAATGGAACCCCCACATATACAGAGGGCCCTCTGTATAACCCTCTTTCACCTCTTGTAAGGATAACAGCCCTGTGACATATATGTGTCTGACTGGCTCCAGCTTTCCGTGCACAGTGTGAACTTGGGGTGAAATGTCCCAGATCCCAGTCCTGTACTGTTAACTCCTACAAGGCCTTGTATGGTTGGCCTTATTAAAAAAACAGCACTGTGCGAGTGGAGCGGATTGGATCATGGCAAAGGAAGATAATGATTCTCCTCTGCCCTTACCTTAGTCCTTGTCAGACTGAGTTGAGTTCCCTGTTATTTGCAATAGAAAGACTCCTTCAGGCACCAGTAGCAATAACAGCTGACCTAATTCAGATTGGGAATGTGTTTGGGAGTAAAGAGTTAAAGCCCTCTCCCGATGGCCCGGGATTTACTTACTGTGCTCTGCCTTGGAATCAACTTATGTAAACAATTTAGTGAGACATAAGAGCTCTCAAATGATAGTCTGATTTTAAAATAGCACATATATAAACAAATTTAGTACTTACTGGTAAAATATTTCACTAAACAATGCTATGTTTCAAATAGGTTATTACAAATGTATTGAAGGCTGGGGGAATAGAGCGTATGATGAGAAATACTGACACCTTAAAATTCAGAGTCCTTTTCATATTTTTCAGTCCAACACTAGCTTACATTTCCAAAAAAAATTTTTTTCTGAGTGATAGAAAACCAGGTTACTTCAGTTAATGTTCACCCAGATATATACTGTTACCAGATCTCTGTTTTTCCTTTTTTTCCTTTTTTTCTGAAGCTAATGTAAACTCTAGTTGCCACTCTCAGTGGAACCTTCAGAATGTTTTATAACTTTCCAATGAGAAATCATCTCAGCATCCAGCAATTTGTATATGGAGGCATATGGAGTAAAATTATATAGGCTGGAGTAAGGAAAGCATTGTAGTGGGAATTTTCTGTTTATGTGCTGTATTAATACCCTAAATTAGATATAAAACACAATATATGTTAACTTTCTATAAACAAATTGTCTGCTGAAATGGGGGATAAATCTACACATATCTATTGGGGGTATTTTAGTTTTCTTCCCAGTGAGAAAAAACCATTTGAACATTTAGAATTCTTAACTACTTTGGATTTTAGAACATAGATAGTAAATGCACCTCTCTGTGAGTTCATCTTATCTAAAATACTTAGCTTTGTAGTTCATGGTGGTTGATCTTGTTTCCCAGTGAAAAAGGTTCATGCTGACATCCATTCTGATTTTTTTTAATCATATACTTTATTAACAAATACAGTTGATATTATTAGGATTAATTGTTCACTTGGCTTCAATCACAGCATGATTCTTTATTATGAAGAAAACTATTTCATTTATTTGCTCTGTTCACAGGTGCATATAGATATCAACATAATGCTTTTCATATTAAGGTGTACAATATAAAACATCTGTTCTCCCCTTTTTTACCCACTGTTAAATCCAATGTAGATTCTAGTGATTAGCTGTTGAATGGGCATAGGGTGAATTTTTCTTGTTACTATAATTATGGTCAGGTCTCCACATTCACAGGGTTAACGTTTGCGGGTTTGATTATTCGTGGATTATTTGTTGCAGCCTTCACTACCCTATGACATTTTTCATAGGGACTTATAAATCTTTCCAAGTCTTTACTATCTCTCTGCAAAGCTTGTGAGACTTAGAAAAACTGCGAATGCAAGGCAAAGCTTCTAAGTCCTTACTAAAAATGATGTAGGGCAGCAATGGAGGTGGTGGCACTGTGGCACTATGATGGAACTGTGCAGCCTGAAGGCAAGACTGGGCAGCTGGCATGCTCCCCCCAGCAGGTTCAAATGTTTTGTGTACAGTACATATGAATTATAGTGAATTGAATCCACAGATTGTGCTGTACTTTTGTATGTGTGTTAAATATGGAAAACACAAATGTAGATATTTGCGGGGGGGTTCACTTTTGCAGGGGTCTTGCACCCCTAACTGCCACAAATGTGGAGGGACAATTGTACTTCTTATATTTGTCCTCTCATCCGCCTAACTGAAGTGTGAGTTCAGTTATCACTGAGTAGTTTAACAATTAGCTGACTGTCTTCCAGCAACTGATATCCCAGTCCTATAGGCAGCTGCAGTGCATCAAAAACAGCTTGTGTCCTGGGCTGGAAAAATCATTTGAATTCTCAGTATCAGCATCATATTTCTCAGAGTTGCTACAGCAAGAGACAGAAAATATTTTCAAACAACCAGTACTCGTCAACCAGTTTTGCTTCACTGATTTGTTTGTGGAATACTTGTATGTCAGGTATCAGCTAAAACAGCTGAGATCATATTTCCCTACTTGCACCAAATTTTTTTGAGCAATACATCCTCTACTCCATTCCTTTACTCATATAAAAGATCATATGCTTGACTGTGCAGTGTCTGTGGCCATAGAATCATAGAATTATAGAAATGTAAAGTTGAAAGAGACCACACGGGCCATCCAGTCCAACCCCCTGCCATGCAGGAACACCCTCAAAGCACTCCCGACAGATGGCCATCCAGCCTCTGCTTAAAAACCTCCAAGGAAGGAGACTCCACTACACTCCAAGGCAGCATATTCCACTGCCGGACAGCCCTGACCATCAAGAAGTTCTTCCTGAGGTTCAGGTGGAATCCCTTTTCCTGCAGCTTGAATCCATTGCTCCTTGTTCTGGTCTCTGGAGCAGCAGAAAACAAGCCCTCTCCTTTACATGGCATCCCTTCAAATATTTAAACATGGCTATCATGTCCCCTCTTAACCTTCTCTTCTGCAGACTAAACATACCCAGCTCTCTAAGTCTGTCTTCATAGGACATGGCTTCCAGGCCTCTCACCATTTTGGTCGCCGTTCTCTGGACTTGCTCCAGCTTGACCATGTCCTTCTTGTCCTTCTGTGCCCAGAACTGGACACAGTATTCAAGATGAGGTCTAACCAAAGCAGAGTAGAGTGGTACCAGTACCTCCCTCGATCTAGACACCATACTCCTATTAATGCAGCTGAGAATTGCATTGGCTTTCTTGGCTGCCGCATCACACTGCTGACTCATGTTCAGCTTGTGGTCTGTGAAGACTCCTAGATCCCTTTCACACGTACTGCTATCCAGCCATGTGTCCCCCATCCTATATTTCTGTATTCCATTTTTTCTACCCAAGCGTAGGACCTTACACTTCTCTCTGTTGAATTTCATTTTGTTAGCCTTGGCCCAGCTCTCCAATCTATGCAGGTCATTTTGAATTTTAATCCTGTCCTCTGGCGTATAAACAACCCCTCCCAATGATAACTCATGTTTCTGTTCTGACACTGCACCCTGAATCAACTGGTGGATTCTGGTTTGTGGTGTTGTGCCACAACAATACCTTCAGTCCTCTATTCTTATTTCTAATATCTAGTAGAAAGTGATCTACAGCAGTTATTCATGTGCCCATTTACCATTTTGCATGATTAAATTTGTCAGTAGAGAAAAGACTAGGTAATACTTCTTGAGCTTTAGAGATCAAATTGTGCACAACACATTCTTTAAATGTGCGTGGGTAAGAAAAAGACGATAACATTGAGTTCTCGGTAGAGAAACGTACTTTTTTGTTGGTTTTGTTGGCATGAAAATAACATCACTTGCTGTCCTGTGCCTTTTTTTTTTTATCTGCACTTGAAGCAACTTTTTGTACTTTATGATATAGTAAGACTCTCATTCTTAGTTCTTTCTTAAATGGATAAATGCTGTATAGCCCAATTTATGTATGCAAGTCCTATTTGTAAGTTTTTATTTATCTAAAAATTAGTATGCTGTCCTCCTGTCTCCAGAATGGACCCAAAAGCAAATATCAATAAACATAAACTGCAATAGAATAGGACATATTTTTACCATAATATATTATTTTTGTGCAAAGAGTAGTATAGAAAACAACTGCAGCAGAATCACATAATAAAAGTCAAAAGTGAATGCTCTAGCTTAATCAAAGACCTGTTAAAAGAATGGAGCATTTACCTTTTGGGGCAGGGATTGGATTTCCTAGAGCAAGGTATTGCAGTGCTTAGGTGCCTGTGCTAATAAGGCACCCTCGCATGTACTCCTCCAGCTTGTTTCTCTTGAAGGCAAGACATAGAGCAAGGCCTGTCTCCGCTACAGAGTATGGATATGTTTCTTAGCTTGAAAAAAAATCTCATCTTCATCTCCTAGAATCTTGTGATCAGGATAACCGTTCAATCTTTCACTTTCAGTGGCTTTGTGTTAGATTGTATTTATTCTATGGATTGTTTGCATTTTTTTAAACAATGTTTTATATATTTTTACTTAGGGGTTTCTTATACTTGTTTTAATTTCTCAGTATTGAGGCATACAGTGAAATAAGAATAGCAGTAAATTAACTTTCCTAAATAACCTAATGATACTAGATCCTGTCTGATCTTCCGAGCTAAGCAGGGCCAGCTGTGGTTAGTACTTGCACTGGAGACTGCTAAGGAATACCAGGAGCTGTAGGCTGTATTTCAGGGAGAGAAACTGACAAAATCATCTCTGAGTTCTCCTTGCCTAAGAAAACCCTATAAAATTCATAGGGTTCCCATAAGTCAGCAGACTTGAAAGCGCATGTGCGTGCGTACATGCACACAAACTCACAGCAGTAGTAGTAGTAACAGTAAGAATAGCAGCTGTAATCCAAAACAACTTTCATATGCACTGATATATTCATATGTAAGGAGGTGACCCTTTAAGAATTCTAATTCCATGCCGTTTAGGGCTCTAAAAGTGAATACTAGTACTTTGATTTGTGTTGATAAATATATCAGAAACCACTGGAGATAGTTTACAAATTAATATACAATTTAGGAAAACATTGTGATTATGTAGTTGTGGGTATTTGATTCTGTTGCCTTAAAAGATCTTTCTGAACTCAAATTTTGATGGGAAAATTCTCCATTCTGTAGCTTCTTAGAGTATCAGCCTCTCTTCTTCCTACAGAATAATATAATATGGTCCTACTGAGCCTATCTGATGTGAGGTACCACCAGTGTTTTCTGCCCACTCTGCCAGGGACTGGTACCAAATTTGCTCCTCTTGACAACAGTTGTCTCTTTCTTTCCTGGAAACTTGCTGTGGACTGGCAGCCAGCACAGTCAGTGGACCGTCACTTTGTGTAGTGCTGGTGCAATGTTCACCAAAAAAAAAAAAAAGTAGTGTTTTGCCTTTCTATATATTCCATAGATTCAGCACCAAAAGTAGTTCCATCAATAGACCAGTAAGGCAAGACAGTCCATGTGTCCTTCATCAAAAGGACTGAGGAACCTTTTGATGAAAATGTTTAAATGGTTTAAATGGTACAGAGGATTGGGGAGGGGAGGACAGAAGACAAGAAAGTCCTGTCCAAGATAGGCAGGAGGATGGTAATTGGTCAGCAGTACTAGAACCTTTCCTGGTTCTGCTAATGGAACTATTTCCTTCCATGGAATGTGGGGTTGCCAGGTGAAATAAGTACAAGGCTCATATACCTTTAGCGGTTGTAATAAAAGAAATTTCATCAGATGTTACTTGCATGATAGGGCCCAGTATGACACTTTGGGGCTTAGGCTGGGAGTACATCTGTGGCAGACTAGGGAAATTTGTCCCAGTTCCAAGAAAAAGAATACGTTGTGGGTAACCGTAATGTGGCATCTATTACTGAATAAATACAGGAAATATATTTGGGGTGGCTGTGTTGAACATGCAGCAAAATACAACAAAATCCACAATACAAAAACACAAAAAATTGGCCGACCAAAATGCACAAAATATGTCAGGCCAGTTTCCAAAGCTCCACTGACTTCTTCATTAGGCATTTTTAACATCTTTGCCTGATTAAGAAGCCAGTGAAGCTTTGAAAGCTTGCATGATATATTTTGTGTAATTTTTTTGACCAATAAAAGTATTGCTCTTTTGTGGATTTTGATAGATTCAGAAGCAAATTAGATACATAACAGCTGACACACTTCTTGGCGATGGGACATAGTTGCTGTAAACCAGTGGTGAGCAACCTGTGAGTCTCTGAAGTTACTAAGTTCAAACTTCTGGAAACAGTAATCTGCCCATTCTTTAGGAGCCTACTCAGTGGGGAAGAGTAGGGGAACAGAGAGATTGGGGGAGCGAGAGGGAGAAGGGATGACAGAAAGATAGAAAATAATGGATTTACCTACTTCAGACTGTTTACCACCAGATTGGGTTGCAGTCATTGCTGGAGTATAAACCGTGGCAGGTAACTTCCTCAGCAGAAATAAAGATTTCCCTATTTTATCCCTGCTTGTAAATAAATGAATAGGATTAATATCAGTGTTTCTGTTCTAAATTTCCAAGTCAGGCTGAGTTTGGCTAAAATGTGTGTTCAGTTGCAAGGTGTATGTATTTTATGGGTGTCTAGTTTGCTTTTGAAACGTCATCAGTGCAAGCCAATGTGAAAATCCAACAGGAACGCATTTGTTTAAAAAAGTGCAAACATATTTTCAGTTTTAAAACTTTATTGTGTTCTCTTCAGGTACACAATGCAATACAGTGTAATAGGCAAAAAGAACAGAACAAAGAGTATGCGTGGTGGGAGAGTCACAACAGTGGATGGGATAGTTGGGTATCAGGTAATAGGTGGACAGTTGTAGTCTGAGACATACAGAGATTGTTAGGGTTAGGTTTAAGTTTAAAGAGTGTTTTCTTAATGAATGTTCTACCTATTGCTTGTCACCCCTGTATTCCCCGAGCTATTTTGTTTTTCGCTGGCTAACTTGTATTCTGTTGTCCACTTGAAAATAACATAATAATGTCTTAAAATTTAAACAAAAGATGGAGGAGAAAAATTAGTGGAAAGGAGGAAGCAACAGTTTTTTAAAAAATCGTACTCCTAAATTTCTACAACCGTCTTAAAAGATAGGTTTTTTTATCAACTCCAGAAAGAGCTAATGGAGCAGATCTGACATATTTCCAGACGAAGGATTATGTATGCTTTAGAAATTGGCACCTGAAAAGAGCATCTAAAAGACTACCAGGAAAATATCCTCTGGAAAGCTGTTTTTATTAGTAGCACGTACCCCATGTATCAAATAATATGCATGCTTTTTAAGAGAGTAAAACAAAATCAGTTCTCTATGTACAGAATACAGAATTCTTTTCAAACTTCATCATAAATCATAGCATGTGTTAAAGATACAATAAAGAAGTTGACTTGAATTAGATCGTAGATGGAACTTTAGTTGCGGTACATGAAAATCCAAAGCAGATTCAAGTAGTTTTTCATGTTCAGATTAGAAAAGATACATGTCAAGGAAACAAAACATGTGTACATTGACAGTGATACAGCAATAATTAACTTGCTTTATTATGTGGAGGAAGGAACATGGCAGGCTGCATATAGCCTCTCACACCTCATGGCTGAAAGGACAGCTGAAACAAGCTGTATTTTCATAATAACAGGGTTCATGGGGAATGTGCACCTTGTTTTATAGCAGTGCTTTTCGTGTTATAAATATAGAGTAAATATAAAATAAATCTGATACAGGGCACTGGCAGTTACTTTTTCCAGTGTGCCAGAAGCCAGCACTGTATTTGTGCCTGTTGAGTCAATTTTTTGTTTCCTGGAAACTTGTTAGGAAGCCTCACTTTGAGTAGTATTGCTTTAAAGTACAAGCATGATCCTAGATGAACAGTTCTTAAAAACTCAGTGTGCCCTATTGTTAAACAGAAATGTAGCTTTTCTCTCCAGTTGCTGACACAGTACTGAAATTAGGTGACAAATGTGTAGCAGTGTGGAGGTTGGAGTGTGAAATTTGGCCCCTAGTCCTGTGGAAGCTGCTTACTTGTTTCTTTGCAGCGCTTTCTCTAAACTAGTGATTCCCAACCTGAGTTACAAGGGTACGAACCAGGACATTCAAGGATATGTGAAAAAAACTGAATAATGAAGGGAGAGGGCACATACATCAACAGACAAGAAACAAGTCAGAAGTTATGAAATTAATGAATGTTATGACAAGTGGTGGAGTAGGTTTCCTTTGTTATTTAACTTCAAGAAGAGCCCCATTCCCTCACATGGTTAGGGTGGGGAGTCCCTCTCTAAACCATGTTTTGTGAACATATCACTACAGTGCGCATGTCTGGTGGCACACCCCTCATGGGCTCAGTTATCACTCTTCTCCGCTTTGTGAACATTCGAGTGCTCTCATACCAGTACCAGTGTATATGTATAAGCAGGCGCTCACTCAGTCCTGTGAGCAGTGTTCAGTAAGTGCATTTGTCCAGGTCTTCTCCATGATACTTCTCTTTCTCTCTGTTTTAAGTTTTAAATTAATTAGTTTAATGAAGTTTTAAATCAATTTTTCAATTTGTATATTATCAGATATGGATCAATGGTTGAAAAACTGTTGACAATCAGTGGTTCTTGTGTGTTTTATGAATGTTATTTCAAAACATATTAAAGTTTTTCAGTTATTAGTAAAGTAACAAAGTTATTGTATTAATGTAATGTAGTTTTTTAATATAACCTATAATGTATTTATCTGAATTCATTCTATCTTTTGAGTTTTGAATGTAGGTATGCATTCACTGGCGGTTCACCTTATTATTCCATTGCTTTTTAATACAATTATTGGGCCATTTATTTACAGTTACAACATATAACTTTGAAATAACAGCAACTATTTTAATTACAAACATTTTGCTAATACGAAGGGGACAATTTATGTAAAAAGGTTGGGAACCACTGCCCTAAACTAGCACTTTTCATATGTATTATGAGATACAAAAAAAACAAAACAAAAAAACACTGGTAACATGTGCTGGTTATAGATTCTAAGAATGGTAATCCATCCCTCCTGCAGGCCATCAGGTTGGGGAGATATCTCCACCATGGAAAATGGTAGACCTTCTGGAATTGATAAATGCATACCTGAATACCCCCTGGATTTTTTTCTAACCTGTACTAATGAAAGAAGCAAGAATTTAAATGTTCTGGATTATGAGTATAAGCAAAAACACATTTTCAATTTTCTTTTACAGCTCATTTGAACATACTAAAAGCCTGTGCAAAGAAAGTCAGCGGAGAGCAGATGAGTTCAAGATAGTGACAGGGTGGCTTCCATTATTTCCTGCTCTCAGAGATTATTGCCAGATTGCTTTGGAGATGAATGGAGAACAGCAGCATGAGACAGGTACTGCAATTATGGAGCCTGGAGTCACAACAGGTATTTTCTCAGCTGGCAACGAAATCTGGACATAAAATCCTGGTTCATAAGTTTTAGCGTCCTTGTGACAGAATTGATTAACAGTGCAGTCCTGTGGACATATACTTAGAAATAAGTCTCACTGAGATTAGTAGATTCACTTTTGGTATAATATATAGGATTGTTTGAATCAAGGATAATGCCTAAAATTGTTTTAAAATAATGTTGACAAGAAATAGGACAAATGAGAATGTTCTTCATCAGTATATATGTTTTAAATGTATGCAGTCATGTTGCATATTGACTGCACAGTGCCCGTAGTCTGAAAAAAAACTGCTTGTTGATCGTAAATAATTTCCCACCTCCTAGAGAATCTTCTTATACCTTTCTTATTTTTGTTATGACTACGTGACTGTATTGAGATGTAATGATGAACAGTGATATATTGTTAGGAAAACCTAAACTTGCGTTCCTCAAGATCATATGCTCTTCCCCCTGCCTTTTCTTGAAAATGTTTCCATTCATACTGACCTTTTGTCTGAACATAGACAGACTATGGTTTGACTCAACTATAATTAATTTGTTTAAAAAATCCTCCAAGCCATGAATCGTGAAGTTAGCTTGTGCCAGTTTAGCCTTTTGACACAATGCTCAATTCATTTGACCTTGGAGAGAAAAATTTTCCAGATCCTCCTAAAAGCCTTACCAGAGGAGTGGGGAGTGCATGAGCCCCACTTGTTGTATACTTTCAGGTGGACTCTGTCCCTGTCCTAGGTGTTTTTGTTTGCTTGCTTGCTTGCTTGTTTTTTGGAGGGAAGATTCATGCAAAGTGGGTTTGCCATTAACTTCCTCTGTGGCTGAGAGAGTGTAACTTACCCAAGATCACCCACTGAGTTTTCATGGCTGACTCAAACCACTATTCTTATATGAACCTGCTTGAGCCCTGAGATCCTCAGGAGATTCTCCTCTTTCAGTCATACTGCCTTTACAGGCACAGCAGGTAGGCGCATAAGATTGAGTCTTCTTGGTCACTGCCCCTAGGTCTGGAACTCCTTTCCCAGAGAGGCCACAATAACTCCCTCCTTGCTGTCCTTTCTGTAGGCAAATCCCTTTTTGTTCCAACAGGTTTTTTAAATGGAAGGTTTTTAGAGAAAGGGTTTTAGTGAGTGACTGTTTTGTTTTTATTAAACTGTTTTTACTGCTTTTTATCCCTTTAAGGTTCTGTTACAAATTGTTTTAATATTGTGAGATAACCACTCACAATATTGATGTTGACCTTTGTATGCTTTTAGGAATATAGGACTTATTTTTAATGTACAGAGTTTGAAGCTACTGCTTCTTTTAATTTGCTGGATTTTATTTTTAATCCTCATTCGACGGATTTAAAAGAGTAATACAGAATGTCTTGTTCTGAGTTATTATTTTTTAAACACGGTGAGAGTTGCAGCATATCACAGAATATTAAAATGCACCTAGATCCAAAGAATAGATGTTCATATCCTAGAGATCCTAGAGCAGATCATTAAACTGTCAGTTTGTAATTACTTAGAAAGCAAAGCCATAGTAACTAAAAGTCAACATGGATTTCTCAGAAACAAGTTATGCCAGACTAATCTTGTCTCTTTTTATGATAGGGTTACAAGCTTGATAGATGAAGGGAATGTTGTAGGCATGGCATATCTTGACTTCAGTAAGGCCTTTGACAAAGTTCCCCATGACATTCTTGCAAAGATGCTGGTAAGATGTGGGCGGGACAGGGCTTCTGTTAGGTGGATTCGTAATTGGTTGTTGCACTGAACCCAAAGGGTGCTCACCAATGACTGCTTTTCATCCTGGAGAGAAGTGACTAGTGGGGTGCCACAGGGTTCTGTCCTGGGCCCAGTGCTATTCAACATCTTCATCAGTGACTTGGATGAAGGAGTGGAGAGCACGATGATCAAATTTGCAGATGACACCAAATTGGGATGGGTTGCTAATACCCCAGAGGACAGGATCAAATTTCAAAATGACCTTGACAGATTGGAGAGCTGGGCCAAAGCTAACAAAATGAATTTCAACAAAGAGAAATGTAAAGTCCTACACTTGGGCAGAAAAAATGGAATGCACAAATATAGGATGAGGGATGCGTGGCTGGATAGCAGTACATGTCAAAGGGATCTAGGAGTCTTGGTAGATCACAAGCTGAACATGAGTCAGCAGTGTGATGAAGCAGCCAAGAAAACCACTGCGATTCTTGGTTGTATCAGTAGGAGTATGGTGTCTAGATCAAGGGAGGTAGTGGTACCATTCTATTCTGCATTTGTTAGGCCTCATTTGGAATACTATGTCCAATCCTGGGCACCTCAATTCAAGAAGGATGTCGACAAGCTGGAACGCATCCAGAGGAGGGCGACCAAAATGATGAAGGGTCTGGAAGCCGTGCCCTATGAAGGATCGCTTAGGGAGCTGTGTATGTTTCATCTGCAGAAGAGAAGGCTAAGAGGGGACATGATAGGCATGTTTAAATATTTGAAGGGATGCCATGTAGAGAAAGGAGAGGGCTTGTTTTCCGTTGCTCCAGAAACCAGGACAAGGAGCAATGGATTCAAGCTGCAGGAAAGGAGATTCCACTTGAACCTCAGGAAGAACTTTGTGACAGTCAGAGCTGTCCGGCAGTGGAATATGCTGCCTGGGAGTGTGGTAGAGTCTCCTTCTTTGGAGGTTTTAAGCAGAGGCTGGATGGCCATCTGTTGGGAGTGCTTTGATGTGTGTTCCTGCATAGCAGGGGGTTGGACTTGATGGCCCCGGGGTCTCTTCCAACTCTGATTCTGTGATTCTATATGAGTAGCTGTCAGCCTTCCTTGTTTATCAAAAATATAACCAACACTAACATAACAAATTTGGGAGATTTTTTTTTTCTGTAAAAATAAAGCTGTATATGGCAGATGGTTGAAACTTCGGGACACGGTTTATATTCTTCATGTGACCATGTTGTAAAATCCCTACTTTATTGGCTTAGTTCCATGTGAATTCTGTGACAAAATATGACTCTGGGGGAACACACATCTGCTTGGATGAGGGTTACATTTTATGTGCTGCACTTCACAGAGCTTGTTCAGATGAAGCATAAGTGGTATGCCTCTTTCACATAAGAACTTGAATTTTTGATGCCTCTGCTTTATAATCACAAACCACACCGTACATTTAGAGCCTGGAACTTAACTAATGCCTATTGTGATTCTGTGGCCTGAAATTCTGTCAATTAGCTATTTTGAGCATGTGTGCCCTTTTTCTTTCAAGGAATAAATATGCTGACAAAGGGAGTAATGGCAGAATATGTGGGTGATGCAATCTGCCATAAATAGAGATGTGAAGTATTAGAATATTTCATTAACATTGGAGCTTGGCTATCCTCCTACCCACTCCACTTCCTGTTAAGAGTCTGCCTCTAAGGATGTGAGTACATGCAGTGGTGTGCATAGTGGTGATTCTGTATTTAATACCTAGCCCCACCCAGTATTTAGTCCTCAGGTATTATTGAAAATAATAATGTGCCTTTGAATTGTCAAACTGGACTATTTTACCTGATAGGCTGGCCATGCTGGGTAGTATCCCACTAAAGTGAATTGTAATGTGTGGGTCGACTGCGCAAAGTAATTGAAACTACTGCTATCATCCCGCAGTGGTGCATCTAGCATAAATAGTGCCTAGAGCAAGCATGGAAGTTGTGCCCCTGCCTTCTTACCCCTACATCTATCACCCTTTCCTACATGCATGGTTTTTTTGTGCCTCCTGGCATTGATGCCTGGGGCATGTGCCCTACTTGCCCCACCTAGATATGTCTTTGCTCCCTCACATTTTCACACAAATATGCTTACTCAAACACACACCATCAGTACCCATTCACACAAAGTCTCTTAAAGGATTAAAATAACACAAAAATCAGAAATGAGAACAACATCCCTATGATATATTGTTAGGGAAAGTGTATATTACACACACACACACACACACACACACACACACACACACACACACAGATGGTCGGCATTCAACATTCATGGGGGTTGGGGCACAAAACCCCTGGGAAAGTAAAAAAGCAAATACCTCTAGGTAGTTTATGTCTGTGGGTTTTACTCCAGAGTAAACCCATCAGCTTGGATCAAAAGCCCAGCCCATGTGCCTGTTTAAGGATCAAGATTATTAAACCAATCCTCCCCTCTTTCTTACTCTGGAGGAGTTCAGCAAGGCACTTACTCCCAAGGAAGCGCCCCACTGTGAAGGGACTAGGCTGAATGTAAGAAAATTGGCTTGCCTAGGGATTGGTGCTGTGCAGCTGAAGTGGAGGTAAAGTGGGGAAGGGGGTATGCATGGCAGGGCTTCATTATGAGTAAAGTGGCCTCACACCAGTCACACAAGAGGATCAGAGCCACAAGAGGCCAGCTTGGCTTTCCTTGAGGATGCAATGGCATGTTGCACTGCATGTTGAGTTTTACTCTCAAGGAAACTGAATGCTGATGTCTTCTGGGAGGGGGAAGGAGTATGCTCTGGTCTCTTTCCTTTTGTGAAACATGGCCACCAGTTTGAGTGGAGAGATTTCTATTTTTTTTCCTCCTCCTCTCTACTCCCATCACACTGGCACCTAGAAATTGGAGTACAGGTTGTCTTTAGCTGACCAGGCAATACCTGATGTTGGAGGGAGAGGACTGGAAGTGGGTTTTTAAAGGGCTGAGTAGCCTGATCAGAGTCACCAAGAAGGAAATTTCCCCCATGAAAGAAGCACTTGAAGTGGGGAGCAGTGGTTGGACAAGCTCCTGGATGATCAAATCTGTGAAGATGAAACCCAGAAACACGGAGGGGCAGTGTATATGTATGTGCATATCTATGTATGTCTGCGTGTGGGCGTACATATGTCTGTGTTCACAATATACACCTCCCCAAACAATAAATCAAAGGGATAATCAATGGTCATAATGCAATCTTTTTTTAAAAAAAGCTAATCATATCTTTAAATGCCTGGGAGTAGAGCTGTGTTAACATAATATCAAAACAATGATGCTTTTGGTGCCAGGTAGGCCTCACAAAGGAGTGCGTTCAGTTGCCAGATGAGCAGCAGTATTTTAAATCCCTTGTCACACAGTCTGAGTCTCTCTTGAAGGAGGTACTTGGAAGAAGGCCTCATGTTGATCTCAGGGCATAGGCAAGTTTGTGACCAAAAAACCTTTCTATTGGATTCTGTGCTGTTTAAGAGTTTGTAGACTGAAACCTGCACTTTTGCATTGGGCACAGAAGCTTACAGTAGAGACAGAATACAAGATGTTTAAAACTCAGATCTCTTACCTTGACTGAGGGAGAAGTTACTGTTAAGCAAACTGGCATTCAAAGGAGGCATCTAGATACCCATGAACTGACTGATACTGCCACCCAGTATACCCCCACCGTGATCACCCTGGTTTGGGCCCTGTCAGCTCCTCCCTACCGTGGGCCAGTGACCTCTCTTCTAGACACATGACTAACAACGTGCTCCAGGCAGTGCACAGCCTTCTGCCAGTTAATATCCTCAAAAATGGGATAGAAGAACCTGCTCAGGGAGAGGTTAGGGAGAGAGTCTTACACCACAATGGAAAGAGTTTCCCCAAAGGAGCAGGCCCCTCCCCATTTGGTCTCATACACACCCATAGGGCTGCTGCCATTCAAAGGAAAGGAAAAGGGCTTCTCTCCAAATTGCTGCATGTCAGAAATAAGCTGTTTCTCTTCTCTTGATGTTGTGTTGTTGTGATAGTAAAGTGGGGAAGAACAGTTAGGAAGATAAGGATTCTCTGAGGGACCCCAAAGCTGTTTGATTAGCATATCTGCGGTGTAAGATAGCAGTGCAAGGCACTTGTCTTAAACACTGGGCACAAGGTTTTAATATAATGTATTTCTCTTAGATTTTAAATTTAAATACTTTCTAAAATTGGTCTGACTCTGTTTCCTGACAAACCAGTATATTAGGAGAAAACATAGGAAGGAAAAGAAAGGCCTTTACACATTTCTCATTTTTCAGTGTTTGTGCCATTACATTTTTAACTCTATCTTAAATAATATAAGCTAAGGAATTATTGCGATATTTCTGAATGAAAGTTAGCATTCTGCATTGTGAAATAGGACCTTGGCCTTATCATAACCTTAAAAATAAACTTATAAACTTAGGGGGGTGTGTGGGGGGGTGATAGCTGTATTAAAAAGTTTTTCAGCATTTTGGTGGACTAGCATCAACAAATACATTAGTCCACTAAAATGCTGCTGTAAAACCTTTCAGCTTGTCAAGCATGTGGCAAGTGAGGATAAGTAGGAGTGATTTTGAACAAGGTATTTTCAACTGTTTTTAAAAATATTATTTGTTATTTGTAAAATTTTATAAGGTTGTAAGGTAATTTGTAAGACTGAATCCTGTATTGAGTTACCTGTGGGTCTTAAATCCAATAAACGGTTTAAATTGCCAACAGTCTTCTGTATAATATGGCATCAGTGTGCTATGTGAAGCGTATGTGTTTATCTCTGTGAGCTAGGCAGGTAGGTAGGTAGGTAGGTAGGTAGGTAGATAGATGCATAGATAGATAGATAGATAGATAGATAGATAGATAGATAGATAGATAGATAGATAGATAGATAGAGATAGGAATTAGTTCTTTAGGAAAGTACTTTTTTAAAAAAATGATAGATGAGAATTGTTTCACCAGCTGCATCTTCAGTCAGATAAGATTTCACAGAACTGTCCAAATGGTCTTCCATGAAGACCACAATGATATTTATGTGCTTGAGAAAGAATTGGCAATTCCTGAGTATTCCTTGTCTAAGAAAACTGTGTGAAATTCATGAGGCTCCCATAAGTTGACAAATGACTTGAAGGCACATAAACAAACATGCATGCGTTAAAGAAAGAGTACATGGCCAAGGCTAGTAAGTTACATTTTTGTTTAAAGATTGATCCAGTTAGGCATTAAATCTAGAATTTTCTCCTTGTAGAAATAAGCCTCAAGTCAAAGGAGTTTTAGAAAGGAGCTAGTGTTCTTTCTTTATGCACCTGCAAGTTGCTTCATGACCACCGCCACCTGTGCTTTCCTTGTAACTTTCTTTGTTTTCCTTCCCATTTTGTTATGGCTGGTGTTGGCTGGGTATACAAATAATTTAAAATGCAAAGAGTTTTTGTCTTTCATAGAATTGCCAATTAGTCTTGCTACATGTAGTACTTTAAATGGGCTTCCTTATAGAAGTACCCTCACAGTGTGTCTCCCTGTCAGACACACTGAATCAGCAAGGGACCTTTAGTAATTGACATTGTTGACTGCTGCTAACTGACTGGCAGGATCAGCACAGGCAGCATAAACAACATCTGTAGCATCAGATCCTCTATATGAGTTGGTGTCTTCTTAAGTACTCCCTTTCCATTCACCTCTGGGATTTATCATTGTTTTGTCTACATCTTTAACTCTGAATGTGCTATAGTCTGGAATTTTTTTCATTGTTTGCTTTTGCTCTCCAAACCAAACTGTGCTTGTGTTAACAAGCACAGTACCTATTTCTGTGTCTCGTTTGTAAAAATACATTCAGTTGTAATAAAAGTGTTAGTTTCTTTCCAAAGCAAAGCAGACAAACCTCTTCACAACTAAAGGATTTAAATTAGTTAATCATTTACCTGTTGTGCCTTTAGGCTAGAGGAAAGCACTTTGACTTTTCTGGTGTTTGTTGTAGATGCAAGTTCCAGTGTGGAAGAAGCAGAATTCAATTGGGATGACTATTTGGAAGATACAGGAGCAATCCCTGCACCTCATGGCTCATTTAAGCATGTAAGTAAGCATCTAATTGGTTTTTCAGAGAGATTGGTTCTGCCCTGAACCTTTTTTACTTTATTTACCTTGTATCATGGTCAAGAATTCTAGAGTACTTAAAAGGTTGCACACTGTTTCTAATAACTTTGAATTAACCTAATAAAGATATTGTTTTGGTATAGTATTATTTTTTTTACTAGTAGTCAGCAAAGCTATTGTTAATTTTGTGCAATTTAAGACTTGCATGCCAGGTGGAGCTTCAACCATACCCTTTACCAGACACATCTCCCCACCACTACACGCACTTTTTGTATTTTATATTTCTTTACATAATACGTACATTTAGGCAGAACTCAACAGCTCATTCTTTTGACTTCTTAGTGGTCCCAATAAAGGTGGTCTTGATATTTTGCACAGAGAGGTAATCTGTGGTAAGTAATGTTTTGCTTTTAATGATGTCATAAAATTCAAATTTCACAGTAGCTTCAGCTCATGGACAGTCATTTATTAAACACGTCAGATGAAATCACCTCCCCTTCTCCCTCCGCTTGAAACCTTTGGAATTTCTAGATAGCAAATATTACTTAAACTAAATGCTGGCATTTGAAATATCACTTGTTTCTTCTTTGTGGTCTCTTTGCCTCGCACAGCTAGGTTTGCACCTATGTGGAACCTGACATGCCACACAAAGTTCTAGAACTAGGTGGCTTTGGCAGGAACCCTGCCTCTTCCTGAACAACTGCTACACTTTGCTACACAGCTACTCCCTCTTCAGTTCTTTTTTGTCTATCAGCCAGTATACATTACGGATGGGTTCTTGCTGAATAACTTATTTTTCTTGGTCCTCTTCTTGCTGGTGTTTTCTTCTTTTCAAGAAAAATAAATAGTTTAATATTCTATCTCCCTCCTCCTCCTTCTCCTCCATCCTTTTCTTGCATTCCCTTGTGATTCCAGGCAGAGACGTGGCTAGGTCATGTATGGTCTCAAATGCACTTTTTAAGAAGTGCATTTCCTGTTCAGGAAAGATCTGTGTGTCTCACAGCTCCAGTGCCTTTTTTGCCTGGGAGAGAGACTTTGGGATGTACAGTATTATTCTGAAAAAGTTCGTTTAGACAGTGTATTTTATTTTATTTAAAAAAATTACTTTTGTTCTGAAACCAGTACAGATGGACTGGCAGATAAGCATGTGGCATGGCAGAACTAACATTAGTATTTATTAAGGAAAAGATCAGGGACCTTTACACAATTCTAGCAGTATGATTCCACTTTAGCTGTCATGGCTGCATTGTATGTCATGATGGGTTTTCCAGAGTTTTCTTGAGCACTAGAGTTCGATGGCTGAGAATTCTAAATATCCCTGTCTAAACTCCAAATTCCAGGATTCCATAGCTCATCACCATGCAGATGGAGTGGGAACATAGCACTATAATTGAGTAGTATGAAAGGATCTCTTATTAAGGAAGTGGCTGGTTACTGAATCAATAATAAATGGGGTTGTTGTTGTGTGCCTTCAAGTTATTCCAACTTATGGTGACTCTAAGGCAAACCTGTCACAGGGTTTTCTGGGGCTGAAAGTGTGTGATATGCCCAGTACCACCCAGTTGGTTTCCATGGCCAAGCAGGGAATTGAACCCTGTTTCCAGGATTGTAGTCCAACACTGAAATCACTGCGCAACACTAGCTTTCTGTTAAATGGTTTAGGAAATGAATATTGCTACACTTTCCTCTGGGAAGTAGCACCAGAATAAGATAAGTAGAGCAGCGACATATACACACAAACTTATGAAAGACTTTCAATTTAGAAGGAGGGAATTGGAGAGTACAAGGAAGAACAAATAGGCTTTCTCTTATGTATGAGGTTTGTTCTTGTGGAGGGGTTTCTTTGGGATCTGGCTACAATTACTGGTGCTTTACAACTTTTTGTTACTAGCTACATAAATAGCTAATCACATAATTTACGGAAGAAGCACATTGAATTTCCAACTTGACTTATTTTGTCTTTAGTCCAGCACAATCACAGGATCTTTACCAAAGATGGTTTTTAAATTATTGCTTTAAAAACTGAAGTCCTGAGTGCTGTTTGCAGAATGTGAACCCGGTTGGAATATTGTTTCTACATATCTGCAAATTATTCAGGACTGATTTTTGCACAGCTCTGTTTTTTCTTCCTTAAAGAACTAAGTCCTACCCAATGCCTAAATCAGTACGTTTGGTTAAACTGTATAAACTGCACTTGCCATGTACATAACTTTAGGAAGGTTTAATCGATGCAGATCTATAACACTATTAATGTTAATATTCTACAATATTATGACTGTGTTCTAAAGTTTTTTCTTTCAAAAATATTAGCTTATATTTTTATTTACTAAAAGAGTATCCTCTATATGATGCCAAATATTATACATGGAAAGATAGGATGAAATCCAGGACCTTGTGTAACATTTTAGCATCATGCTTTAAACAGATTATTTTTTCTTACAGTTGTTTTCAACTCAGTGAAAACAGTGCTGTGGGGAACATGGACAGAATAACCATCATCTAATATAAAATCTACCAATTAAACAAGCTAGCTTAACAGTTTTAAATTTTGTAGAATTGCTGCAATCCAGTTTGGAAATATATCTCAGATTCTTAAGCAGCTGGACCACTGCTCACTTTATTTTTATGTAGCTACTATTTCACAGTTGATACCCTTTAAAATAAAAGAAGAAACCATAAGACTAATGCTGTGTATTTACCTCGGAGTAAGCCCCATTGAACTCAGTGGAACTTCAATGTGAACATATATAGGATTGCATTTTACAGTGCTTCATTTCATGTTTCATGGTATTGCATTCTTACTGGACTACCATAAGAGGGTGCTGTTTGAGCACGAGAGAAAAATGTTATGCATATGTTGATTCTAATCCACAAATATTCCAACCATGATATTCCAAGACTGCTGTTTAGTAGGACCTGTATCCAAGTAAGATTGGTATTCGGTTCTGCATGTTTATATATTTTGTTGCTTGCATCTTTGTTTTTCTCTCTGTTTATGAATTCTACCCATTTCTGTTAGCTTGTGAATCCTTTGTGGGGAACAAAGTCATATGCCCTTTATTTTAATTTTATTTCTGTGACTGTCTTGTATTAGGTGGCTTGCTAGTACAGAGAACAAAATCTATTTGAACAGTATGTTCATTGCCTTACATTGTAGGATGTGCTACATTGCTGGCAGAGCAGAGGAGGGAGACTATCACTTAACAGAAAAAGAGGAAGTTCCTTTAATGCAGTGTGAAATAAAACTACATTTGAACAGATTTGAAGGTTCGGTAGGGAAGTAGTGGACTGCCTTTGTTTTCATTGTGGGGAACATATGCTTCATAGTTAATTTTAAAAGTCAGCCTCTCAGCCTAATTGGAAAGAAGAATGTTAGTTAGTTGCCCGACAAAAAAGGTACACTATTTGCTAATCTAACAGAAAGGGATTCTGTTTTGGCCTACATACACGTCTTACTCCCAGTGCTAAATGCATTTACTTCCCCAGTAAGCGTCATTTTGTTTCATTGTGACTTTTTCTAAACAAAGATTATGTCTAGTTACAGTTCACAAGTATATATTCAGTTCAGGTTACAGGCAGTGAAATTGTAGTTGTGATGTATTGCAGTGCTTGGAGGGAAACTGCACAAAGGTTTCCAAACTATATTGTGCAGTAGAGATACGTAGATTTATTTTCTGCCGAAAAAGCACTGAAGTATTTATGTTAAAGCTTCAGACCTTCAGAAGCTTATATTCCCTGTAGATCAGAAAAGTAATGAAGATAAATATAGTTAGTAATAGGTGTTGCACGTGTGTTGCATGACAAGGTAGAACACTTGACACTGAAATGCAATGAAAAAGTTCCTTCATTTTTCTGCCCCCATCCCCCATGGCCCAAAACCAAATGGGATTAAAGTGCTAGGTATGGTTATGCACAAACAGTTGGCCTTTATCAACTAAACAGAGGCAGTGCTGTAATAGTATCATTTAAAATATTTGTTGCTTTTAAGCAGCATATTGTCTTTCAGATAATTATGAATTGAACCTTTTAACTTGCTCTTCTACTGGTAATTTGAATTGGCTTCTCCTGTTGTTGTTTTCAATAGCCCTGTTTTATGATAATGTGATGTAGATTGCCTAGCTCTGGTCTCCATTGTTTTTAGTAAAATGTGGAAGGAAATCTGCAGTCCACTTTCACCATGAACAGGTGCCTTAATTTTATACGTCCTTTATCTGATCATAGTTGCCAGTAAGGTAAAACTGGGTACTTAGTAGGCTATTACTCCCATCTTCCTGTGTGCATGATGGGAATTGTAGTTCAAAACATCTGGAATATACCAGGTTAGAGGACAATGTAGTAGGCAGTACCATTTCAGTTTGCTGCCCTAGTGCTGTATCTGCTGTAGCCTCAAACACCTTTCTCTCAGAACAAGGTTGAAGCTCTCTTTCTGATTTTTCATTCCTAATCCCCACTTGTTGCAAATTTAGGTCTTTTTCGTTTTGTCTTTAGAAGAGTAGAACGTTATAGTTTCTCAGTTAAAATGTTCTTTAATTTTTATATGTTTTTTTCACTTGGTTATTAATTCATTAAAAAGCTTCACTACATTCTCATTGGTCTATTAATTTTCCTGATGTTTTTACTACATTTAGAAACCGTACATTGCAGTATTCACAATTCTTAACAATTGTTTTTAATTGCCATCTATTAACATCTACCTTCATTAATTATGTTAAGGTGGACACTAGCCTACAAAATGGCTTTACCCCAGGCATGAAACTGGAGGTTGCTGTTAAACCTGGTCCTGACACATACTGGATTGCTACAATCATTACAACCTGTGGGCAGTTACTTCTTTTGCGATATGATGGTTATGGAGAGGACCGCAAAGCTGACTTCTGGTGTGATATCATGACAGCTGACCTGCATCCAGTGGGATGGTGTGACCAGAATAAGAAGACACTTAAAGTTCCTGAAGGTACTCTTACTATAGATTTTTAGGGCAGATTTTCGTTTAAGCTTCCTATGTAGCCTTTTGTGCTAAGATTTCTTTAAAAAAACTGGTCAGAGTGGTTTTGCCTGAATCTCTCTTGTCTGCCCTCTTGTCAGTTTGATAGACAACAGTATTTGTAAGTCAGCTGTACATGAATCCTTTTCTTTTTTTTTTAGAAATTTGTCAGTGTACATTGTTGGGCCTGTTACTATAAATAATGGAAATCTGTCTTTGTGTTCATAATAATTTATCTTCTAGTTTCCATCCTAGGAGTGGCTTCTAGCCTTGAACTCCAGGATATGGATATTAAACACACAGAATTATTATTAACTGCAGTTTCTGCTTCTGGACATGTGAACCTGGCTTTGGCCTTCCCAGGATAAATATCATTCTTCCTGACACTTTACTATTATCAAATGGCAGAGTTAATGATCTCTGGTAATTTCATCTTTCTTTTAGGCATCAAGGATAAAATCTCTAACCAGGTAGAATTTCTTCAGCAGACTTTGAAAGGAGCATGCAGTGCCCCTGCCAATCTTCTTGAAGGGGTAAGTGCGCACAGATTGTAGCCGTAAAGACACTCTTACCTTTTATTGTCATACCTAGTGTTGAGGAATGCTGGTTTGGGGTATACAGTGCTTGAGATGGATCCTTTCGGTAGATGTTAAACCACAGATTACTTTTCTAAAAGGGAACAAACAATAGTTACTTTAAATGAGAATTTAGTAAAAGGAATTTGGCCAGGTTCAGAGATAATGATAAACAGTTGTTTATCACGAGAACAAGCTTTGGACCCATGTGTAGGGAGGGAGGAGGCATTAAAGTAGTCTCTGTTTCAATTAAAATACAAACCAGAGGCTAACTTGGGTCATTACACTCATCTTGTATTTGAGGTGACTTTTTTGAAACAGTTTTCATGTGAAGTTGATACAGATTGAGTGGTTACAGTTTTGAAGAATTATGTTTGCATAGCCCTTAGGAAAGTTTTACATGACCAAAGGCTTGTGTTTGTTTTCTTTAGATATAGTGCCCATGAAAGTATATTAAAATCCTTAACATTCAGAAATGTCCTTTTCAGGTAGTCACTAATGTCAGAAAAGCTTCTTTTATATAGCTAATCTATTCTTCTGCATGGTCTCTGTGAACTCTCACACATGGGCCATCTGTGCTTGCGCAGTGTGTGTTTTGGAATCTTCTAGAGCAGTATGACATGTTTTGGCAGTAGCCTTGCCCCTGCCCTTGCCCTATATGCCTATCCAGCATGTTTCCTGCTTAAAGCCTCAATTCCTTTTCATTCAGCTTAGCTGCAGCATCAGTTAGGAGCCTTTCTGTGTCTTGACTTTGATACTTATCTGATTTGGCTTATAGTTTACACTTTTCAGCTTTTCCTTTGCATTTTGATTCTTTGAGAGCTCTGATTGATTTCAGTTAACTTAACTCAGCTTTGTCTTCAATTTTCAACTTGTTTTTTTGGACTGGTTTTGGTGATGTGGCTCTCCCACTTTGCTTTAGTCTTTATTATTTTATGGCCTCTACAGCATTTTTCAAACTCTGCTCCTCTTGTAGAGATAACATACCAGACAAGGACTGTCACTCTAAGTGCCTCCTTTGTCTCAGGGAAGGACACAACATTGGTGCCTGCCCCAGTGGCCAAGCCTTCACTCTGCAATCCAAGTGGAACTTCTCTGCCAAGTTAAAAATGTTACTTTGGAAGAAAGCCTTGACCAGTTTGGATATGGCCACTGAGAACAGAGATCTATGCACAGGTTTGGTAACAGCTGCTAAGCCCCATCTTCATGAGCCCCTGTGCTAAGCCCCATTCTCATGAACTCCACATCTGATCTGGCATGCAGCTTTCGCTATCTGGACATTGATCACATCCTAGCCTTTTTGCTGAACACACAAGCTTTTCAGGATATCATAGAGGCTTTTCCTCTGCTACTTGTCTAATAGGAAAGGACTGCCTGTTTCATCTCAAAGACTGTCAAAAAATAGATAGCAGTGACTATTAATTTGGCTTCGCAACTGGCTGGCAAGCAGCATCCTACACATCTTAAGAGCCTCTTGACAAGAGTGATGTCCATGTTGGCTGTTTTCCTTAAGGGTGTAGGCTTGCTACCTGGTCTCAGCCGTCAACATTTACTTCTCTTTACAGACTGGATCCAAAGTCTAGGGCGGGGGCTGCCTTTGGGAGAGCTGTACTCTTTTTCCTGTGTGGGATGACACCCCCTCTTATGGTTAGTAGCTTGCTAGCTTGCTATTTGTATGAGTCACAGAGACCATGAAGAAGAACAGGTTGCTTACCTGTAACTGTGGTTCTCCAAGTGGTCATCTGTGAACTCACACAATCCTGCCTTCTCCTTTAGTCCTTGGCTCCTGCTTCAGCATCCATGGAACTGAGAGTTTAGGTGGGAAGCAGACTGGATAGCCATATAGGGAGTGGGAGAGGCTGCCAAAATGCATATCATACTTCTCTAGAAGGTTCTGAAACACACTGCACAGACACAGATGACAAGTCAAAAGAACCACAGTTACAGGTAAGCAATCTGTTCTTTTTGCTCCTCCATATTTTCTTGTTTAGTGTAAAACAAAGTTATTCAGTCCCGTAACACTGGAAAGAATATTCCCCGTGTGGCCAAGATGCAGGGAATACCTTGTTTCAGAATTGAATTAGCTAATGCTGATTCCATCACTAGGTTTTCCTTTAGTGCCTTCGATTGTTCTGAAATGCAAATGCTTTCATGCATGTCTTGGCAGAGGCATCTCAAGAAATAATATACAACATAATATATTTAAAACACAAGCTTCGTATCCTAGGTGGGTGGGTGTCTTGCCCTGGATAACTCGCAATCCACAAACTCCACTCTGAGGTAGGCAATAGTGTTTATTTGTAGCAGAGCAAGCAAACAACACAGCACACTTTTTCCGAAGTTGCTGAGACTACAGCACCCATGGAGTTTGCAGGTTTTATATATTCATATACAAATTTTAGACACCAAAGCTGTGATTGGAGAGGATCATAAATTTAACATCATCCTACATCCTTAGACATTTCCCAGACTCCCAGTTGTTTACTTTTCTTTCATCTTTATTTCCTGTCCCTTATCTTTAGATATTTCAAGTTTCCAAAATATCTTTTAGTATTTTCCTTTTCACCCACTGTGATCTTCTCCCTTCACCAATACATTGTAGCAGTGGGCAATAAAGCAGTTAACCATTTGATACGTTGGAATACACAAACAAGCTTCAAACAGATACAGTTGTAGCAACCAACAGTTACCATGCACTCATGTATAAGACGCACCCCATTTATACATTGACAAATACTATTTGCTGACGTGTAAGAGACACTAGTGTCTTTCAAACAGTATTTTTTGGGGGGAAAAGTGAGTCTTATATGCCAGCAAATACAGTAACACTCAATAGTCTGTAGCACAGTAACTATAGCATTCCCTACACTGACTGCTACCACATTATTTCAGTTCACATCCTGTAGATTCACTATGCATCCTGACAGTGGGTAATGTGGAAGCACTCCTGCATACTAGTTTAGACAGGAACACACTTAATCAGATGCAATAACTCTAATCCCAATAACTAAGTCAGCCAGTTAATATAACCAACCAAGCCAATGAGTTAACACAATCAATTTCCTTAAATTAGGTGGGAATCAGGCAGCCCTCCATACACTGGAGCTGCGTTTGAACAGTATTTGGAGGGGTGCACAGTTCCCACCTCTGCCCTTAGAGGTCAGTGTGGGAAAATGGTAGGAGATGATTAATGCTTGCCTACAGTGATCATGAGTATGGGTAAATAAAGCCATCCCATAGGCAATGGTAACAGAAAGACAGAAGGTAGGGGATACAGTTATGCTTTATGGGCAGGACACATTACATGATCCTATGTTTTGCTGGGCAGATGTAGAGGGTGAACTGACTTAAAAGTGGAGTCTCTTAAAAGGATTTAGCAAAAGTACATGCTAGCATTCTGTTATAGCTAGTAAGAATTTTCAAAGTCTACTGTAGGTCATGTTTTTTCAGCCCTGAATTGAAAGGGAAAATGTCTTGACAGGAAAACATGGAGACAAATGGGGGTTCCTGCTTGCTGTATGAATTACAGATTATCATGATCTTGGCTTTGTATCTATCAAAGAATTTTAGTGGAAGCTGCTATGGTATGAATTGGAAATAAGAAGGCATTTTCCTATCTTGCCTAGATCTCTGTTTTGTTTACACTGAGCTAATGGTAAACATGGTAGATGTCTGCATAGAATTCAACAAGAGCAACAAAGGTGGTGAATGTTATGTCTTTTCAAGATAAGTGAACTAGGGGTTGCTATTAATCCTTTTTTCTCGATTTTGCTTTGCAGCTCCATCGAGGGAAGAATCCTTTGGATCTCATTGCACCTGGTTCAAGACTGGAGTGTCAGCACATGCAGGATACCCTGGGAGCTTGGATAGTTAATGTTCTGGAAAATATTGGTGGAAGACTCAAACTCCGTTATGAAGGACTTGGAAATTTAGAACAGTATGACATATGGATGTTCTACTTGGATCCCTTGCTTCACCCTGTGGGTTGGGCAACTCAGCAAGGATATATCCTTGAACCGCCTTTAGGTATAAAGCTGTATGTTTAATTATACACTAAGACTGCAAGCTTTAAAGAAAGAAAGCATCTTGCATTCCTTTAAAAAATGTTGTTTCTTTGTGAGTCTTGTTAGCAAGCTGTAAGTCAAAAGCGGAGTCCTTTTTCAAACTGGCAGATGGATTGCTACCCCAGTAACCTTCTGGGTGCCACATACTAACAGTGATTGTGGCCAGAACTCACAGTTGTCATTGTCACCCCAAACACTTACCTTTCTTTCATGCCTGCATCCATATACTCATTCTTTTTTTTTTAATTTATATTTTTACAGGGACAAAGATTCAATATGTAACATAGATATCTATATAACCTATATAGCATAAATATTGATACCTTATAATGTTCTATATTAAGGCATTGACTTGTGGAATCTTATGCACAATTCTTTTTATATATCAAAATAAGAAAAATGTCCATACAAACATTTGAAGGAAAAAGAACAACTCTACACAGGCATATACGCATATTTCGGGCATATTAACAGCACAAACAGAAAATTTGGGAAGTAGATAATTGCTAGTGTAATGTAATGCATAGCACTGCACTATGAAGAAAAATTTTGAGTACAGCAGCTTTGACAGTTAAGTACATATATCTCATCATCTAGAAGAATTCCAGTATGGTATTGTGGAAATAACATAATATAATCTGTGTTATTGAATTTGGTTGAATCACTGAAGTTGGAGCGTTATGCAGACACCAAATGAATGACGTGGTCAGTCTCCTTAAGCTTTCTGTTTTCTTGTAAGGTTTGTTTTAAGCTGCATTCTTAAACAATTGCCGTAATAACAGAGGCAAATTGATCTGCTTCCGTAGAGTTTGTTCTTTCTTTTATTGTCTGTAAATAAATTTAGAGCAATTCAAATGATATGAGTATATGGTGGACGTGGAAAGTGGGTGCCACTTTAAGATACATATACGTAGCACCCCAGCCAAGTCACCAAACTGCCTCTTATTCCCTTAATCTTAAATTACTGCTTATCAGCAACTGCCCTCTTGCCCCCAGCCAAATCACCAAACTACCTCTTACTCCCCTAAGTGCAAGAAGCAATTAAGATTTTGCTTAAGAGTTGGTAAAAGGGAATCTTAGCAGAAAATCTTGCTTGTACGCCTTGAGGGCAGTTTTAAAAATCTTTCTCCATGTGACTCAGAGAGAGTTCTGGTGAGAAGGAAATATATATTGTAGTCTTTTCATGCATAAAGTAACTTGTGGTTTTCTTAATTCCTGTTCACGACACAGAAATAGTATGATGTTTTAAAGTGCTGTGAATTACTCATAAAGTGAGTATTCTTTTTTTGAAGCTATCAGGCAGTTGAAGACTGAGGCAGAATGGCA
>CAOKZL010002619.1:0-174161 GCA_948472985.1 Iguana delicatissima | reverse complement strand
TGCCAGAACTGATTTGTTTAGTCATTGTTTTATCTGTGTAATTCATGCAAATTTCCACATGCTAAGTATTAATTTGATAACAAAGTGTTGCCCAGTTTTCACAGGCTGGACCATTTCCCCGGTTTTCTTGACCTTGAGCAGTTGCTGACTCCTTTCCTGACCCTCTCACTTATATCAACACCCTTTTGTTCTCAGAACACCCTTCACACCCATTTTCCTTGCTTTTGCTCTCCAGCCCCCCTCTCTGTTAACAGGTGTGTTCTAGTGATTTGCTGCTATATGTATTGCAGGTGGCTTCTCATACATGAAAGCAACCATAGCGTTAACATGATATATGATATATGTTGTGTAGTGTGTATGTGTGACCACGTTCTCCTTCTTCATGACTGCTGTTGTGATAGGGAAGTATCATGACCTAATGGGGGGAAGGAAGGACTATAACAATGCACAGCTGAGTCACTATGTTACATAACCACTGTACTAGTAGGATGGTCTGGAGTCAAAAACAGTAATCATTCGTTCCCTACATTCCCTACATGTCTAAGGCCATCCTTAACATGAGGCTCAATAAGCAGCTGACTGGGAGGAACAGTTAAATCCAAAAACTCTATCCCCATTGGTCTGACTTCCCAGTTCCATCATATTTGCTACTAGTGTCAGTAGTAGGTAGCTGCTTACAAATCTCTCCAAGTGGGATGTGCAACATGACAATGGAATACTAAGAACATTATATTTGGGGCCATAAAATGGCAGCCACCTGTTGCCATTGCTAAGACCAAGCAAACTGCAACTAACTGAAGGTAGTGACTACAGCAGCAGCAGTAAGAAGTAGCTGCTCTCAGGGTACCCCATTGCCGTCTTTAAAAAAAAAGGCAAAACACTGCCATCTACTGGATGAGGTAAGTTGTCATTAAAGCCAACATACATTAGCAGTAGGTGTCGTGAACAATTCCTCTAAGTTTTCTCTTTACACAGTCTCATACTACATGCATCCTAGCTTAGCACTGAGCTCCATTGTACAGGCATTATAGGGCACTTCACAGTACATTCTTTTCACAAAATGATCAAATACATACCCTTCTTGCATGAAACATACAGCAGAGATCAGGTCTTCAAAGCAGCAAGCAATGGCTATTTTATAAAATTGGAATGCACTCTAGCCTGCTAGTAATTAGCCAAAACTAGTTTATCCTCTTCTTGCCAATAGTTTTACTGATAATTCATTTGTGAAGGTTTCAGTTATGATCAGAGGAGAGGTGCTATAATAGAATGGGGTTATCCCTTTCTCTCATGCTATGCTCACATTAGAAAAAATCACCTTTCAAGCTTCTCTTAACTTTGATAGAGATAAAGAATTTAGGTACCAGTAATGTCCCTCTTTTTATGTGTCTTTTGTTCTCTTCTCCCAGTGAAGTTAAGCAACTTGGAGGGTATGGCAATTTAAAATAGGAGAATAGTGAGACATAGAAGGTTAAAATCTCTCTTGCAAGACTGTATTGCTTCAATCAGAGTCAGGGCCCTTATGCAGCTGCTTTAAAAGATGGAACAAAGTCAGTAGATCCAGTTACAGAACTCTTACATCCTTCTGGCTGTTTAATCCCCCAGATTCTTCAACATGTGAAATAAACAGATAGATGTTAAAGCTGTCACATTGATGATATCTGCTACTCAGAAACATTATTGCTACCCATAGTTGCATTGAGTCAACCATTGTTTTCATGTATTGTTTGTTTCCCTGAGGAATCATGGGCTGTTCTCTGTGGAATCATAATTTATGTGAAGTAGCCAACACTAATTATAATGTACTTTTCATGCCTCACCGTTATAAATGGCTATCTGATATGATGTGCATTTGTCAGTGATGCTTAGTGTGCCTAATCTAGGTATGAAATATTGACTAACGTTAATTGCACTTTTACAGAAAAGATGCAAAAAGAACACATTAATACAATACATTACTTTTACGATAAAAATAAAATAAAATCTTGAAATGATTGAATCTATCCTAATATCTAAACAGGTGATATCTAGAGGTAGATATGGAGGTGCTAATTCAAAAGAAATCTTCATTAACAGACCAAGCTTCACCTTGATGTGTCTTTCTTCTCACAAACTTAATACATATATTGGGGAAGGTGCTATATTCTAGGAAACAAGAACAAAGCATATTTTGGGGAGAAAAAAGAGTACTGTCATGCCAATTAGGAACAAATGCCTTACTATTTCCAATCTTGCAAAAAGTGTAAGGTTATATTCATAATAACAGATCTGATCTAAAAGATACAAGATACAAGTAAGAAACTGAGAAAACTGTCAAGGTTTGTAGTAAAGTGGAAATCTTGTGGCCCTCTGTTGTTGAACTACAACTCACAGTGCTCCTTGTTATTGGCTATGCTAGTTAGAGCCACTGGGAGCAGCAGTCCAACAACATATGGAGGATTGCGTAATCCCCTGCCCCTTCTAGAGCTGTTTGGTGAACTGCATTGTTTGCTGAAGGATCTGCACTGCCCTCTAAGTGAACAGGAATCTGCATTCAACTTTGGGGAAAAAAAGATACAATTCAAATAATTTAAATTATGTTTTTATTCGTGAGATACAAAGATCATTAAGGAAGACTCTTAATGGTAAGCAGCTGGTCTCCAACCCCACACAAGTTTCAGGCAGCTAACAAACAGCAAGCTGTGATCCGAGTCCTTTTTCCTATTCTCAACAGAAATAGATGCACCGCAGGCATACACATAGTTTCCAAACCCAGATCACCTCTGCTGTGCACAGGCAGCTTATGACAAATGCTTTCTGACAGCTAGGTGGTCAAACAGACAGTAATAGGGCAACATGTTTAATGCTAAAATCATCTTAAAACAAAGTTTCTTTTTTGATTTTCAAACAGTGTAATTAGATCACCCCTTCCTTCACTCCCTCACCCAAAACACATCACTAAATAAATGTGATAAAACAAAGCATTGAAAATCCCCACTGCTATCATGTGAGAACAGAGTACATGTTAGTGTAATGAAGCATATAATTTCTATACAGAGGATTTACAAATCCTAAGAAGGACTTAGAAGGACTGAAGATTAATTCTGTATTCCTCTATTTGAGGCATATTTTACAGTTTTCAGGAGAGTACCTCTGAGTCACAACTCACTCCTGGAGTATGCTCCTGATTTATACTGATAGGCCTGATTACTACAACTTTTGTCTGAGAAGCCACAGCAAATATTTAATCCAGAGACAAAACTGTTCAGCCAAAACTGATGGAAAGATCATAGATTGGATTTCCTGCATTACTTTGCATACAGAATATCTGGAGTTCAGTCTCTGGCGTTTCTAATTGAATTGCAAATCCAGCATCAGGTAAGCAGGTGGTATGAAAGACATCTTTTTGAGACTTTGGAGAGTTGCTGCCAGAGAAATCAACACTGGACTAGATAGTCTGATCTTATCTAAAGAAACTCCCTACATTCCTAAGTGATAGCATGCCTATGTGCGTTCCTATAGCCTCATGCAAACATAGGTAAGAGGAACTATTTCACTGAAACTCAGCTGGAAAGAGGACATCATCTTGCGGTTCTCAGACTTTAATTCTCCAGGTGCTTTGGATTTCCACTGTAGATTCTTCTTTATGGTATCTGTGACTTGCACAAATGGGTTTTGCATTTGAGCAGAGAACATGGCTAGAAAGTTCTAAAACTGAGTAGTTTGATGGGAACTCTGCCTCCTTACCATAAATGCGCATGTACTAGTCTGTCAGAATTGTTCTCTGTCCACCATGAGATGACCATCATTTGGTTATTTCTCATTGCTGAGTAGCTCTTCATCACTTGATTCTCCTTTTTTTAATTAGACTTCCCTTCCCTTCCCTTCCCTTCCCTTCCCTTCCCTTCCCTTCCCTTCCCTTCCCTTCCCTTCCCTTCCCTTCCCTTCCCTCCCTTCCCTTCCCTTCCCTTCCCTTCCTTTCTACCACATTCTAAAAACAACAACAAAACAAAACCCCACTGAACTTCCTTCCCCTTTTATGGCTTCCACCTCTGTTTTTAAACTCTGTTCTGCTTGTGAGAGATCGCTCTCCTTTCTGATAGACATCCTCTATGGCTGTCCTCTCTTAGGGAGACTTGTGTTCCTCAACAGTGTTCTGTTTGCCAAGGATTTATATTGCAGGCACTTCACTAAAGGTGTCCCTGGCTCCCTCCTTTTCTTCCTTGTCAATTCTATTTGAACAGATTGTATCTTTCAGTTGTTAAACTGCAATCATGGGAGTCAACCCCAAAAGTCTTTGTTATACTTATAAAGTCATATTTACCTTCCTGCACTAGGATTTCAAGCTCATCTTTGTTTCCCAGTCTCTGTGCATTGGTGTATAGACATCTAAGGTCTAGTTTGTTCTGATCTTTTATGAGTTTTACTTTGGCTTCCAACCTCTACTTGAACTTCTTCTCTAGAATTCACATCTTTTTGTTTAGAACTTGCTTTTGGACAGATGTTTGAGCTATAATCTCCAACCTTCCAAGGACATAGTTTAAAATGCTCTTGATCAGATTCACCATGCTTTTGTCAAAGGCATTCTTCCCAGTCTTTGTGAGGTATAGCCCATCTGTAGCCATTGGTCTTTCATCTAAGAAGTCAAGACCATGGTTCCAGAAGCCAAACCTCTCTTGTTCACACCATCTGTGTAGCTAACCATTCACTTGCAGTATCTTCCTGTCCCTGTGTGATCCTCTATCTTTCACCGGTAGAATAGTACCTGTGCCTCTAAACCCTTCAACTTCTTCCCTAGGGCTTCATAGTCCAAGGTGATCTGGTCAAAGGTATTCTTTGCAGTGTCATTGGTGCCCATCTCAATAAGAGAATGGAGTATGGATCTGTGTTCTTGATGAGCTTTGGCAGTGACATCTTGAATGTGTGCACCAGAGGAACAGCACACTTTAGATTCATCTTGTCAGGCTGGCACACAGGTGCCTCTATGCGTCTAAGTCCTTTACCACAGCACCTTTCTTTTCTTCTTGCTGCAGTTATTGATACATTGCTCTTTCCTCAGTTTGCAGTGACACTTGTTCCTGATTTCCTGTTTGGGCATCATCGCTACAGTTCTCTTCAGGAAGATGTAGGAAGGAATTGCTTAGTTGGAGTGGTTTTCAATCTCTTGTGTGTGGTCTCCTCCTGATAGTGACTGTACCCCAGAGACCTACCTCAGTGCTGCATTTTCCTTGGCAGTTTCTGCCTTTTGGTTCTGTAGGATGAATTCTCCCTCTTGTTCGATCCGGGAAGTCCTTGTGTTTTCTGCTGAAATGTGCTGACAGTCTCTTCTAAAAGATTTTGCACTAGTTTGCATTTGCTGCAAGTGTAGCCAGAGAGGTTTTCCAGCAAGAAAATAAACATTGCACACACATTGAAGCAAATGACTATAGATCTTCCATCTCTATTCATACTCCACATCCATCAAAAGTGGTTAACCTTGGGATTTAATTATATTTCTTGAAACTTTCCTGACTTTCTACAGGTCAGGATTAAAGATGGACAAATCTATCGGTTTCACTTTCTCCCTCATTCATTTTTAAAATGTTAAAATATCAAATTATTTGCATTGAATTTATGAATTCTTATGTCTTGTTGGTCAAATTCAATAGGCACAGCTATTCCAGGTACAGAGGGTACTTGTTTGCCACATAGTTGTTCAGATGAAGAAGTTTTCAGAAAAAAAGAGATTGTGACTCTAATTCAGCACCGTAAACACTGCTGAATACACATAAGTTGACCCAAGAGAAGTATCAACAATTGCTAATCAAGGATTGATTTTCCTTTTGTGGAAGAAACACTCATAGTGTTCTCACGGTGTTGTGAAATGGGCAGGATCAAGTGATGGCTTTTCACAGCAGAATGTAGTGGAACTGAGAAGGGGACACTCTCACCCTTCCCATCTTAGCTTGCTGAGGGCTCTAAAACCAGTATTCATGTGGCACAGAGGGCTGCTTGAGGGTGGTGGTTGGAATGGGAGGGAAAAATGGTGTTTTTGACCACTTGTGTAGTGTTGGATTCAACCTATGTTCTGTTAATGATCTTACCAAGATAGGACAAGTGATTTGCAAAAGAGAGCAGTACCAAACTAATATATTGGAAAAAGCATTAGCATTTGTATATATTCAAGAACAGGTGTGGCATGAATAAATCTATGTCTAGTTGCTGTTACTTTTGCACATATGTCATTTTGAACTAGTTTCTGCAGAAATTAGCAATTGTTTCTAAAACTCTAAAACTCAGAATATTAGCTTTTCATGCATATTTTTAAAAGTATTTGTCTGCAAAATGCACATCTGGAGTGTTGAAGAGTTACTTCCAGATTCCATTGACTATGCTGGCTGAGGATTTCTGTCTGTTGTAATCCAAAAGAGTAACTTTTCCAAGCTCTGTCTGGATCGTGAAAAGAGGGATTGCCACTAGAGCAGTGGTTCTCAACCTGTGGGTCCCCAGATGTTCATGGACTTCAGCTCCCAGAAGCCCTGAGCATTGGCCATAGTGGCTGGGGCTTCTGGGAGCTGAAGTCCATGAACATCTGGGGACCCACAGGTTGAGAACCCCTGCACTAGAGGCTGAAATGCTGGGTAGCCATTTTAACACCTGAGTGATAAGTTAGCAGTTCGAGATCATGAATGTAACATAATTTTTCTCTTCACTCAGCACTAATTTCTGTTCTTCTAGATGCAGATAGCATTTTCAGGAATCTCAGATACCTTAGGAGGTCTATTATAATGACCATGAGTTATGTGGAAAGATCTTCGTTGTTATCTCTCTTTCACAGTAGAATAAATTACAGCTCATCACCTGTAGATAGGAACTGTTCATGGAAGTACAGTCAGTCAGACAAGCAAACCCTGGATAGCTTTTACTTCTTATCTCTAGATGGACTTGAACACTCTGCCATCAGATGATGTGAAGTACTGAGAGGGGATGTATGTTGCTATTTTTTATTTTGTCCAGACCACTCATCCTTTCCGTCACTTGTGAATCTATGATGCGTGAACCCTTCTTGTTTTTGAGTTGCTTAGTAGCCAGCAATTTCTTCTGCATCAGGTAATCATTTTATAGACCTCCTAAGGTATCTGAGACTCTGGAAAATGCTGTCTGCATCTGGAAGAGCCTCATTACAGGGTTTAGTGCTTTGCAAAGAGAAAAAGTATTGCATTCCTTTCCTCTAAATGTCTGTTGTGCCACTCCTTTAACTATTTTTCTAATCATGTTGGTCCATAGTTCCATTCAGTTTTTCTGACCTCATTTGGAATATTACATTTCTTTAGATGGCAGTCTTGTGTCTGATGAGCGATGAGTTAAAGAGAGGGTGGTATAGAGCATGAGACGGAATGTATATATGAGGAGACTGAGAGTGTGAGTGAATGCTGTTTTGATACCTCTCCGTGCCAGTGAATTGATTAAAATAAGAAATTAACACACACCATCAAGACAGAGGTGGAGTTGTTTGAATTGGATGAGGGATTAAAAGGAAGACTGTCCAGACAGTCTGAAGAGGTGAATAAGTCTCAAGCCTGCACTCTTTTCTCCTAAAATATTAATGGGAACAAGAAGGTGTTGTGAGAGGTTTTCTACCTGCTGTCAAGCAGCTGAAGGGGAAAGAGAGAGAGATTCAGTCAGAGACTGCAGGGATCTGCTTCTGCTGCCACCACAACAGAACCTCCTGAAGCCGTTCAGCTGAAACAAGCCAGCAGGTGCCTCATGCACATAAATTGTTTTAATTTTGGCTCATTCTTCTTGTCCTCTTGTTGTCCCTCTCACATTCATTGTCTTCTGCCCTCCCTGTGTCTCCTGTGTTTTTATGTTCCTCTGTGCTTGTGTTAAGGCATCTGTGCCAATTTAGCCTAAGATGAAACATGAAAAGGGGAATTGTGCTCTACTGCATTTTGCAAATTTGGCTAGTAGGAATGCAGGTTTTGAAATCTGTGGCATCCTGGAAGATTCTTGTTCACAGAGGTAAACGATGCAGGAAACAGCAAAAGCAATAATACCCTTTATATTTTTCTGAAATAGTTAAGAGCACAGTGTAATACTAAGATTTTCATGCAGCCTTCAAATAATCTTACCGTTTCCCTTTCCAATTCTCCTTCAGAAGCAGTTGTTTGTTTTTACATGCTGTTTTTCAAATATGGAAGTCCAGCTAACAGAATGAAAGAAACAGGAGAAATACAACTACAGAAAATGAATTTGTTTGCAGGGAAATTGTGTGATAGGCTTGCAGTATTGATTGCTCTTTTTATTATGGGTGGCTGCTCTTTTATTATGGGACGTTGAAAATAGCAATTAATATTTCATTTTTAGTATGGTATCTACATCAGAAAGCTGGAAATAATGCCAGAGCAGGTGGTTAATTTGCTGTTCCAGTTTGTTTATTCCTCTCCTAAAAAACGATTACATGTTTTACATCCTTGTTACATCCCAATATTTTCTCGCTGCTTGTGCTTTTTTGAGAAAAATGTGCTTTTTCCTCAATCATCTGTAGGGTTCAAATGAGTTCATGAAGAGGGCCTCCCATTAATTCATCTTTCTTCCATCTATTTCATGGTACTAGTTTGAGCAAGGAAATCAGAGACATGATAAACATGAATCTGTATCTCTTTTGTATTCTATTGTGCAGAACTCTCCACTGATGGATTGTATTGCTTTTCCAGTGTTGGTGTAGAGGATTGTAAATTATTTTTAAATTAACTGATACCTTGTTAATTCTGAACCCTTATCATGATAGGACAGAAGGTGAGCTGCAGTGTGAGGCAGGTACTCCTACCTATAAGAGCTCTAGTGAAAGAGCAGGCTTATGAACACTGAATATAAACAAGCAGAATTCAGGTCCAGTTATCTGTATGTGTTTGCGCAGTACGTAGGTCACTAAAATCAATTACATTTGACTACACACAGCCAAGTTATTTACATACTTCTTAATTTTATTGGTATCTTTCTGCTTTCCCTTGGTCCTTGCAAGAAAACAGTTGAGATTTTGGACACCTTTCATTTAATTAAAGGCATTTTTTGAGGCCAACCCCCACCCCCAGTCCATTTCTTATGTAGAGGCATGCCTTAGTGAAATCCCCTCTTTACAGCAGGAACTGTGAAATACTTCCTGTCAGTACCAAAAGATTTTTCTTCCCAGATGGGATTATTTTTCTTCTTAGCTCAGTTTTGTGCTAACTGTATTAAAAAGTAGCAGAAGCATTTCTGCCACCAGTGTGTTCTTAATTTTTAATTGGTATAGACTTTATGCAAGTTCTGAGTGAAAATATCAGAACACGGAAGATCATGGTCTGTTATTTCTAAAGTCCTTGTTTTTTTTTTCCCTCCAACTCTCCTAGCTCTCCTGCCCAGCCCAGGAAGCATGTCTGAAGTAACGAATACCTACTGGCCGTAACATTTGAGTGTGTGTGTAGATTTCTGCACACTTATGTATGTACACCGAAGGTTGGACTGTGTAGTGGTGCCATGTCATCCTTTGGAAAGCTCACAGAGTACTTCAGCCTTAGGAAGTCCAGGAATGAATTTCGATCTGATCGACGGAGTAGCAGGAGGAGTGGCAGCTACTGCTGTAGTATCACCGAATGCAGGTAATGAGAAAAATTCCTCTTCCACCTATATGTCTGTTAGCTTTTGTATATGCATGAGTAAATGGGATAAGGGGTGCATTTGTCATGGTTTGGCGTAAGGAATTTTAAAAATAGAAATTGTCTGTAGTACTGCATATTTTATCCAAGCATTGAAAATTTCATGATAATCTGAATCTCCTAAACTTGTATAAACTTTCTTTTGTTTAGGTTTGTATTTTCTTCTGACTTTTGTATAAAACTGCGACCCTTATATAGGCAGTTAAACGTAGCAATAGGAGATCTTGGATTCTCTAAACTATGGCAATGTAAAATAGTATTATTGTATTTTCCTGTAGAGCTTCATGTACTGGAATCCATAATGTGTAAAACTTAACATGAAATCAAATCTTAGATTGAATTTGCATGGTGGTATGACTATTTCTGCAGTTATTCATTAGCATGTGATTTTATGTCTGTCTTATTTAGAGATATTTTGTGAGCTGGAGATGTCAGTATTTTTTTAATATGGGAGAGTAGTGGTCAGTGAAGTTGTGATGGGATGTCTTGAAGTTCTTCTTGGCTTCAGAGGGTTGCCAATAGTTAGATTCTTATATATGAATTATTTTGAAGAGGAGTCTATGCTGTTGCTTTCTTTCCTCATTTGAACTCTTCTCTGTTTATGAGGTTGTGCTGGATATTGTTGATTACAGTACTGATTGCTAGATTTGACATGTCTGTCATCTTGCACTGGCTTTTCTTTAAGTCATCCATTTGAAGCTAAAACACCCAGATTCCAGCACTGAGGTACAAAGGTGTAAAACGGCTGAGGCATTGTCTGAGAAATATAGTCCTCAGTGTTATATATTTTTATTCTAAAGGAGATGTGAGTGTCTTCAGACCTAGGTAGCTCATCGTGCTAGATCTACTGGGTTAACCTTAGTCTGTGAAGATTTCAGTTCCTGATATGGACCAGTATATTACAGGCTATGGCCAAATAAAAATGATCACAGTTAGCTCTTTGGAATATACACATACAACACAGTCCCAGTTTAGTTGGTCTGTCTCTGATATTAGCTAGGACCCACAATTGCCTTGTAATATAGGAAAAATGTAATGAAAAAATGTGATAGGCCCTTATATTAGTAAGGTTAAACAGTGTAATTCTCAGTGATACTACAGAATCAGTAGATACTGATCAGCAAATAGATACTTTTTCACTAGGTTCAGAATCTGTGGCTATCATGCTGGTTGGACAGCCATGTTTAATTCCTTAGATAAATTATTAAGAGAGCATTAGGTGGTGAAAGAGCATCATCTGGAAGTATAAAAATCTCTTCTAGAATGGTTAAAGTCAGTATCCTAAAGTTGGGGACATTTGACATTTGCTTCTTTTCATTCCAAAGTGAAAATGGTCACTTATTCCCCCCCCTCTTTTTTATATAATCCATTTACAAATTACTTCCTGTAGAATCTGCCAACACTGTTAATATATATTAGAGTCTTAAAATAGTACTATTTTACTGTTGCTAGTTGTGTTTAGATATTTTATAGAATCATAGAATCATAGAAATGTAGAGTTGGAAGAGACCACAAGGGCCATCCAGTCCAACCCCCTGCCATGCAGGAAAACCCTCAAAGCACTCCCGACAAGTGGCCGTCCAGCCTCCGCTTAAAAACCTCCAAAGAAGGAAACTCCACCACACTCTGTGGCAGCACATTCCACTGTCGGACAGCCCTGACCGTCAGGAAATTCCTCCTGAGGTTCAGGCGGAATCTCCCCTCCTGCAGCTTGCATCCATTGCTCCTTGTCCTGGTCTCAAGAGCAGGAGAAAACAAGCCCACTCCCTCCTCGACATGACACCCCTTCAAATATTTAAACATGGCTATCATGTCCCCTCTCAACCTTCTCTTCTGCAGGCTAAACATACCCAGCTCTCTAAGTCTGTCCTCATAGGGCATGGCTTCCAGGCCCCTCACCATTTTGGTTGCCCTCCTCTGGACCTGCTCCAGCTTATCCATATCCTTCTTGAATTGGGGTGCCCAGAACTGGACGCAGTATTCAAGATGAGGTCTAACCAATGCAGAATAAAGTGGTACCAATACCTCCCTCGATCTAGACACCATACTCCTATTGATGCAACCAAGAATTGCGTTGGCTTTCTTGGCTGCCGCATCACACTGCTGACTCATGTTCAGCTTGTGGTCTATGAAGACTCCTAAATCCCTTTCACACGTACTGTTAGCCAGCCACGTGTCCCCCATCCTATATTTCTGCATACCATTTTTTCTGCCTAAGTGTAGGACCTTACATTTCTCTCTGTTGAAATTCATTTTGTTAACCTTGGCCCAGCTCTCCAATCTGTCCAGGTCCTTTTGAATTTTGTTCCTGTCATCAGGCGTATTAGCAACCCCTCCCAATTTGGTGTCATCTGCAGATTTGATCAGCGTGCCCTCTATTCCTTCATCCAAGTCATTAATGAAGATATTGAACAGCACCGGGCCCAGGACAGAACCCTGTGGCACCCCGCTAGTCACTTCTCTCCAGGATGAGAATCTGCCATTGGAGACCACCCTTTGGGTACGGTCAGTCAACCAGTTACAAATCCACCTGTCCAGTCCACATCTTACTAGCTTCTTTGCAAGAATGTCATGGGGAACTTTGTCAAAGGCCTTACTGAAATCAAGATATACTATGTCCACAGCATTCCCTTCATCTATCAAGCAAGTAACTCTATCATAAAAAGAGATAAGATTAGTCTGGCATGACCTATTTTTGAGAAATCCATGTTGACTTTTCGTAATTACGGCATTGTTTTCTAAGTAATTAGAAACTGACTGTTTGATGATCCGCTCCAGGATCTTTCCAGGTACTGATGTCAGGCTGACTGGGCGATAATTATTTGGGTCCTCTTTTTTTCCCTTCTTGAAGATGGGGACAACATTTGCCCTCCTCCAGTCTGCCGGAACTTCTCCGGTCCGCCAAGAGTTTTCAAAGATTATAGCAAGAGGTTCCGCAATGACCTCTGCTAGTTCTTTTAAAATCCTAGGATGCAATTCATCTGGCCCTGGAGACTTGAATTCATCCAGTGTGGCCAGGTATTCTTGTACTACCTCTCTATCTATTCTCTGCTGCATTTCCCCCACTTCCTCACCTGCTCCCCAACCGCCAAGTTGAGTGTTTTTATCCTTTTGGGAAAAAACTGAGGCGAAGAAGGTGTTGAGGAGTTCTGCCTTTTTTCTTCCTCCTGTTATTAATTCACCATTTTCCTACTGTACCAACACATTTGTCCAGATGTTCATCCTCTACATAGAACTGCCGTTTATAGAAATCTTTTATATAAATCAGTTGTGACATGAGGACATGTTAGAAATGATTTAACAGTAGCATTTCTCATGAGAGGAATGAAGGCTTGTGGGGGGGAACCCAGAAAAAGTAGGGGAAAGTGAGTTTTGTCCCTTTTTTTGCCAAAGCGATCTTTTTTTCCAGAAAGAAAGAGAAATGGATTATTGGATATTTTCTTTTAGAAAGATGCATAAAATATTTATGACAAGGTATTGCTATATTTGTTTCCCTCACATTATTTCTAAAAACTATGCAACAGGTAGACTTTTAGTTGAGACTGTGTATATTATGTCACATCATTGCAGTCATTGATCATGGTTTCTTTTTCTCAGGTTTATTTTTTAATGGAAATGAGTGCTTTATGTCTGCTTGGCACCATAGAATCATAGAATCATAGAAATGTAGAATTGGAAGAGACCACACGGCCATCCAGTCCAACCCCCTGCCATACAGGAACACCCTCAAAGCACTCCCGACAGATGGCCATCTAGCCTCTGCTTAAAAACCTCCAAGGAAGGAGACTCCACTACACTCTGAGGCAGCATATTCCACTGCTGGACAGCCCTGACTGTCAGGAAGTTCTTCCTGAGGAAAACAAAATGGAGGAGACAAAATAATTTGCTGTATTAATATTGATGGCTTCTGGTTTTTATTGGGGCCTCTTTTTGGCCTTATTCACATAAACTGGCAAAACCAAAGAGGTTCCCTGTTGCTCAGATTGAGGACCTTGTAGCTCCATTTTAACTACAACAGCAACAACAACAGTAACAGATTGCGTATTTTACATAGCATATTTTTTGTTCCTGTAAAAACAAAATAACTTGCATCCTGTTGTTGTTGTTGTTGTTGTGTGTAGTAGTATACCTTCAAGTTTTTTCCAACATGTGGCAGCCTTAAGGCAAGCCTGTCATGGGGTTTTCTTGGGCTGAGATTCTGTGACATGTTCAGGGTCACCCAGTGGGTTTCCATGAGTAGGGAATTGAACCTTGGTATCCTGGGTCATAGTCTAATGCTCAAGCAATTATACCATGCTGGCTCTCTTTTGAAACTGTAGAGAGTACTAATATTGCATTTTTAAAATTTTCTGAAAAAAATCATTTTTTTTCTGGGGGGAAAAATGCCTTTTCCCCATGACTTCAAAATTTCTTGAAATTTTGCATCTCTGCTTCATAGTATGATACATTTTTCACAAATCTTTTTTTCCTCATTGTAAATCAGTTCTGGAAATAATGAAATTTTAGAACTATTAATAAGGATTTTATGGAATTACATAAAGACAAGGGAAGATTGATATTTTGTACCTTCTCTTTCACATATTGCTGTATCTTTTCCACTCAGAAAGTTTTGTCATTTTAAGCCTTTGTAGCATTCTCACTTTCATAGCAATGATGAATATGCACAAAGAAAATTAGTACTCATAGGAACATGGCAGTTTTTGTTATACTTGTAAAAACAGAAATTGGGATGTTATACTTATTTAATTATCTGTCTAATAGTTACCAATTTCATAGTGAACATTTTATTATAATTCTTAGCTAAACTGTTAAAGAAATAATTTGTTACTGTCATACTGGAATGGGAATTCCAGCGTCATACTGGGGTTCTTGCCAGCCTCCCAAGGTTGACTCTCATCCCTGAAAAAGGCTGGCAATTTCCCCAGCGTTATTAATTCTTGCTGCCACCACCCGCTGAATTCTGAAGTACCTGAACAGTACAGCGGGAGCCTGTTCAGTGGATTACCAATCCTTCCTTCCCTCTCACGTCCCCCTTTCTGAGTGAGAGAAGTCCTATCTAGCGTGTGCCAAAGACTGGCGTGGGAATGGAGGGAAACAGGATTTTAGAGAAAGTATTTATTCAAGGCATGCAAGTAACCAAGACAATAATACACATGAGAGGCTCCCCCATCTCAGGCACGCTTAAGTTACAAGTAGTTACAAAAACAGATATAAAAGCACAGATACATTCTTAAGATCAGCCAACTCCAAAATAATAAAAAGCCCTAACGCGGCTAACTACTTTATTCTAGTACTCACAGATGTTCATGGTTTAGATGTTCTAAAAGAGACGAGAGGGGCCGGGAGACGAGGCATGGGGCCTCCAGTCTACGACTAGCCCAGATCCCATCCCTAGGATGCTCCTTTGTTCTCAGTTGTTTCTCTGTTCTCTCTCTGGCCACATGGCCTTCCAGAAGTTTTATAAACTCTCCCAAGAAGCATCTCGAAGCATTCCGAAGATGCTCACCTCTTTCCTTCTTGATTGGTCAGTTCTCACCCTGTGACCTGTGATGCTGACCCACACTAAAATGTAATCTAATCCCAACTCTTCAGTAACCCTTGGTTTACCAGGAGAGGGAAGTATCCCCCTTTTACTAAGTCTAGATAATGGGAAGCCCCATTATCACAGTTATTGATGAGGAATATCCATACCACTTATACTCATGCGGCAAAGTACTAGAACTCTGCATACCTTGCAAGTGTCTGAGTACTATTTATCCAGATTTCTGATATTAAAGGAAAAGTAACATTTATTAGTGTGTTTCTTTAAGTTATTACTTCTATCTTCTTCATCTTAAGCGAAACCTTTTAATATTAGTTTTGAATCATACTAGAAGATGACATTTTGGATCATCACACTTTGTTGAGGAAAGTTTGTACCTTTTAAGACAGTGCCTTATTCTTGTCCATTTGTTGCAAGATGCTACTTAGTACAGCAACCCAGTGCAGCCCAGTTTCCCAAAATCTGGTTACCTTACTTATATCTTACCATAGGCTTTGACAAGTTTCTGTTCTTTCCTACCTTAACATTCAGGCTTACAGAAGCTCTCAGAGTTGTTTTCTTCTACCAGTTCTTTTGGATCATGCAATAATAACAATAATAACTGTATAGATAGACTGTATAAACTATGTCTGTATAGACATAGATTCATGGCACACTACCTAAATTAACACAAAAGTACATATAGCAAAAGGATTCTTCTCAGAGAGAGTTCTGAATCTAGGGAAACTGACTTTAAGCACATTTATTGCTTCTTCTTTATGGTCTCTATGAACCACACCTATGGGGTTATCAATGCTTGAGCAGTGTGTCATTCGGAACCCTCCAGAGTTATTAGCTAAGCATTTTGGTAGTAGCCCTTGCTCCACGGGTACATGTAACCAGTGTGATTCCTCCTCAGTCTTTCAGTTCCCTTTCCTTTGCTGCTGCATCTGCATTGAAGGAACTGTTCATGTTATTTGGTTATTTGGTTCATCTTGATGGTTATGGTAATTTTTGACTTGGTTTTCTCTTTGACTTCTCTTTGGATTGCATTTTGGCTGGATGTTCAGACTCTTGGTTTTCTGGCTTGACGTATGGACTTGTTTGACCTTAGTAATGGACTGTTTTGGTTTTGTTGGTTCTGGATGGCTGATGTGCCTCAGAAATGGCTTCTTCAGCTTCTTTTAAGAAGTGTGCTCCTTATGTGGCCAAGATCCCCCTCCTAAATATGGCCATTCTCATTGCCTGTTATATATGGGTGATGTGAGGGCCTGCTATCATTGCCAGACTTTCAACCCACAGGCATACCAGAACTGCTCTTCGAGACTCAAAACTCTCCTTTGGTTGCCTCAGACCATTTGTTGGTGACACTCCTATCTTTCTCAGTCCTGACTGCTTCTGGTTCCTCCATCTGGGTGGCAAAGAAGAGATCTCGTTAAGAGAGTTCACCCTTTTCAGAGAAGACTAGGAAAACCAGCAATTGTCTTGTCTTGGAGTCTATCACTTGATCCAGAGTAACATCAATGCTGGGTAGATCAATTGATGTGGAGGTTCCTGCATCAGTAGGGCAAAAGATGCTGAAGGAACTCATCCTCGGCTTCAGTCTCCTCCATCCCAAAGACCTAAGTGTTCCCTGTAGTCTTCTCCATTAGGACTAACTCAAGAGAGGGAACCCTTGGCCCAGATTTCCATTGTATCCAGACATTTGGCTCTTTTAGTGAAGGCTGCAACTTTGGAGTCACAGGCCAGCCCTGCTAGTACTGTATCTGAGGGCAAGATAGAGTAATCTCTGAAAACTTGTGTCCTTCAAATTGCATGAGGTGGTCTCTTCCCTCTCTTCCACCAAAGAGGGATCTTCCATCTTGTCCATCTGCAAGATGTCATTACTCAATTTCCAAGTCAGAATCCAGCAGCTACGGAGGTCTGGGAGTCATTTCCATCTCATTCCCATGGCTCTTGATTGAGGTCTCCACACTGTTGGTACCATTATGAGTCTGAGTGCTGTCAGTTGGCCATAGGGATCTGGACAGATACAGAGACTACTCGCATAGGATTTGGTCTCTGTATTATAGGTACTGTCCACTCTCTATCCCAATTTGCTTATGAGGAGGACAAGGAGGACTGGTACTGCTCCAGGGAGTTTGGTCCTTGCTTCCATTGTCATAGTCAATATTGTAGATCAGAACCTACAATGATACTGTATGCTTCTGGCTTGCTCTAACTCCTTGCACTGCTCCAACTTGGGAGCAATGCAAGTCAGTGTCAGCTTCAGTGTATCCCAAGGCTTCCAGCCATTGCTCACCTCTAGTTTTGCTGCTTCAATTTCACCCACAGTACTATTGCCAGACCAAGGAGGACATCACTCCCTTCCGCTTCACTAGTCCATCCAGGGGAAAGTTTCATGAGGAATTGGAAGAGTTGGAGGAGCTGCCTGAGTCTTCTGCCTCTTCCAAGCTTCTGCTGATGCACTCACTTTTAATGGTTCTGGGTGAGCATGACCTGGCCTCAGCAACTGACAACATGAGGACCAGATATTGAAGATGGCAAAAGCCTTAGACTTGGAGGTAAGACAACAAGAAACAAGCCCTGTCATCCTGTATACTGGCATGTACAAAGTAAGGTTCCAGCACCAGCATCCATTCCTTTGCTACTGTCCCTACTGTGAATGGCATGAAAGTCCTGGGCTTCATCATTGTTGATGCAGTCCACGTCTAAGAAAATAGATGGGTTGTTCAGGCGGGATCAGATTAGCTTTTGCACAACCCTAAGCAAAGCTTGATCATCGAGGCGGTGGTCCAGTCGAAGTCCTTTCAGAAGAGACACATTACACCTGCTGACAGAGAGGACAAGAAACTTGACAACATGGTGCACACGTCTTATTCTACTGCCCTCTCTATCTGGATTGCCAATAACAAAGCTTGTGTGATAGCATACCAGCAGCTCCTGTGGGAAAAAAATGTCCCATATCTTGAACAGCTCCCTGAAGATGACAGATGGATAGCCATTATTCTTTAGGCTGAGATGCACAGTTTGGTAACCCAGGAAATAAATATGGTGAGGCACTCTGCAGACTGCAGAGGGAAGATGCTGGAAGGAACCATTGCACTGTGGAGGCATGGATGGCTGCACTCATTGGGGCTATCACACCAGGCAAGAGTAAGGAATGAAGACCTTCCACTCAATGAGAGCAGCCTCTTTAACACAGAAACAGTGACGAGCTTGAGCATACGCACAAGATCTGCGCTATAGCTCATAAATTCAGCTGCCAGTCACAGGCTCATCTGTCTCTCATTCTCACTATCCCTGGACACAATAGTCATCCATGTCCAAGAGGTCCTTTAGTCTTCCAACATCTCACCAATGAAGAGTGGCTGCTCTTATCTTATTATCACAGGAGGCCTCTGTCATGCCCTGCTTTGAGGACTGAGACATAGACTCTGACTCAGAGACTGAAACAGCAGAACCTGCTGAACAGGAGGAGACAGTACCACCCACACCAGAGACAGAACAGGGGACAGTGCCAGCCCCAGCAGAGAGCCCTGTTCCTTCTGACATGGAAGATAACTTATTGATACCCACCTTCATTGAGCATAGACACCAAAAGGAAAACCTACGCTGATCTCAGCGAATTTATAAAACAGTAGTCAATTAAGTGCCAGCTGTGCTGATCTCTGAACCTATAAAAACTAAGCTGTTCCCCTCCAGAACTTGTCAGTGATTAAGTGACTGTTTCTCCTGCTGTGTCTCGGACTTAGGATTGTATTGATTATCTTTGATTTATGAATATCACAGGGACCGTTGTTATGCTTCATATTTGTTTCGCGTCTGTTTCCCTACTAGATTAAAATAAGGAATCACTTTGTTGAAAGAACTGCTTGCTGTGTGCTTCTAATCCTTATCAGCTGCCCTTTGACCCAGACTGAGAGGGGACAGCTTCTTGTCTGCTAGGTCCCACCTGCAGTTCTACAGAAAAAGACCTCAAGAAAAAGGCATGCAGCACCTTTGAATTCTCTGCTGGCCCTCTTCCCACATCCACTCCACTTTTCCATGACAAGCTCCAGAATTACTATCATGCCCAGGCTGCTATCACCACAGACTCAAGAGTCCTTGGCACTGGAGCAGGTGTGCAATGAAGTTTTGGAAATACCCATGTTGGGCGTAATTGACATCACCCCCCAACATACTTAACGAAGAGATCAACACTCTACTCTCCAAGGGAACTATAAAGTCTGTCCCTATAACAGTGGGAGTTCTTCTCCTCCTACTTCATTGTATCCAAGAAAGACGGAGGACTCTGCCTCGTCTAGGATCTCTGGGGCATCAGTTTCTACACAGAACCCAGATATTTTGCAGTGGTTTCTATTGGCATTCTGCCTCTGTTGAAGAAGGGGGATTGGTTTGCAACACATTACAATCCAGCCAGCATTTCCTTTGCTTTGCTGTGCGAAGAAGGGCCTTCTTTTTGTGTCCTCCGATTCAGACTTTGACCACTCCTTGGGTCTTTACAAAGTATATGTCAGTGGTGGTGGTATGGCTCAGGCAGTAAGGAATCATTATTTTTCCAGACATCATTGGCTGGCTCCTTGTTGCCCATCCTTGAACTTTCCTTGTCAAAAACATCCATCTCATGTTTTGCCTGTTGGACTCATTGGACCTCATTGTCAGTCTTGAGAAATCCCACCTGGAACCATCGCAGCAAGTGAGGTTTATAGGTGCCCTTTTAGGCTCTTGATTCCTGTGACATTTCTGCTCGATGATAGGTACCAGGTGCTCCTGAGGGCCATGCTGAAGTGCTGGCTCAACCACAGGACGTATGCAAGAGATATCCAAGTCCCCCTTGAGTTCATGGCTTCCACAATCTCAGTGACACCTTTCATGAGATTCAGGATGAAACTTCTGCTGGCTTTGTTTTTATCCTGCTAGAGTCCTCTTGTTGACTCTATTCATAGGCATCTTACTATCTTGAGGTATGTCCATTGGTCCTTGGCATGGTGGATTGATGCCAGAAACATAGAAGCCAGCATGCCATTTCTTCCCAGGCTATGGCAGTGTCACCATAAACACTTCTATGAGTGGATAGGGAGCCCATTCCAAAGAACTTTCTGTGAGAGGGTTTGGTCATTAGATGAGAGTACTCTACACCATCAGTGCTGGCAGTGGAAAAAAGAGTTTTTGAGCCTTCGTGCTTCTTCTGCATGGCAAGGTTGTTCAGGTAGTGAACAACACCACAGTGGTTTAATACCTGAACAGGTAGGCCATAATGAAGTCTGATATTCTGCTGCATCTTATGTTCCATCTATGGAATTGGTGTGCCTGCAGAGGCATCTCCATCTTGGTGATCCATCTTCTGGGAGAGGAGAATGTCTTAGCAGATGCTCTCAACAGGATGTCAGTCTCTTGCCACAAGTGGAAGCTGTATACTTCAGAATGTCTTCAGGAGTTTAAGCACTCCAAAAGTGGACCCCTTCACTTTGCCCCAGAACAACAGATTTTCTGCTCTAGGGCCCATTGGGAGAAGGGCTCATGTGATGATGCCTTCCTTGTTCATTGGGGAGGCCCCATCATGTATCCTTTTTCTCCATTTCCTGCCATCACCAGGGCGATAGCCAAAATTGAGATGTGTCAACCAAAGAGCAGGCTGTTCACTCTGTGTTTGCCTAGGCAGCTATGGCTGACTCCTACATTTGTCTCTGGGCAACTGTCTCAAGCTAAAATATTGTCGAGAGCTCCTGATGTTTCACAATGGCCATGCGGAACACCTGGACTTGAAGACACTCATGCCAACCACCTGAAAGTTATTCTAGGCCTCCTTACCTGATGCTTACCTCCTTACCTGATGCTATCCAACACATCATTGCTGATAAACATAGACCTGCCACCCAGCGCTCCTATACATACAAATGGAAGAAGTTTCTCTCTGTCGTGTCACCTCAAGAGATCTTTCAGGCTGAAGCACAAGTCCATCATGTGCTGAAATTTCTTCTATGCCTGTCAGATAGAGGCCTCTATCTCTCTTTCTTCCATCAAATGTTACTTGTCAGCAATCCTTTCTAACTTGCAATTAAATGGGAAGCCTTCTGGTTTTCCGCACCCATGGTCAAGAGGTTTCTGAAGGGCTGTAAGAACCTCCACTGTCCAGTGTCAGGTTCCATACTCCACTGTAGTCTTGAATTAGTCCTCTCTCAGCTAGCTCTCTGAACCAACGGCATCATGTGATATCAGATTACTTACATGGAAGATGGCATTCCTAGTGGCTATTACATCATTCAGAAGAGCTGGAGAGCTCTGCGCTCTTAGAGTGGATCCATCTTATCTGTGTTTTCAAAGGGACAAGGTAGTTATCTGTTTGGACTTCTCTTTTCTGCCAAAAGTGGTGTCAGCTTGTCACCTGAATCAGGAGATTATATTACCTGCACTGATGAAGAATCCAACCTCAGAGTTTAAATTGCACTCTTCATTGCCTGAATGTTTGATGAGTGCTAGCATTCTATTTGGACTGGACTGTGAGCTTCCACAGGTTCCAAAGACTTTTCCTGTGCTACACCTCTGAAAGGAAAAGACTGCCAGTTTCCTCTCAGTGCTTCTCAAAGTGGTTTGCTTCAACCATCCACCTAGCCTACAAACTTGTGAAGCAAGACTGTCCTACTCATGTATGGAACCATGCCACCAAGGCTATGGCTTCATGTTCCACATATTTGAGAGTCTTTTCACTGGGGAACATAATGCAGAGCAGCTGCTCAGTCTCAGCCTGTGAACTTCATCTCCCATATAGACTGGATCCAGGATCCAGAGTGAAGCTGGGTTGGGAGAGCAGTTTGTTTTCCTGCCTCACATCACACTCCCTCCTCCTGTGCTGAGTAGCTTGCTAGTCTCTCATTTGTGTGAGCCACAGAGACCATGCAGAAGAAGAACAAGTTGCTTAACTATAACCATAGTTCTTTGAGTGGTCATCACATTCACATAGCAACTACCCTTCTTCCCCTCGTGTCCTGCTCTCCTTAGCTCCTTGGCTGCTGCTGTGGCATCCAGATAACTGAGAGACTGAGCAGAAACCATGCTGATCATATGTACCAGTGGAGGAGGAGCTATCACCAAAAGGCTCAGCTAATAGCTCTAGAAGGCTCTAAACAATTCATGGTGCAGATACAGATAACCGCATTTGTGTGAGTTCACAGATGAGCACTCAAAGAACCATGGTTACAGGTAAGCAACCTGTTCTTACATACATCAGCACTAACTGACCACTCTAAAGATCTGGAAGACCTGTGTAACCTCATCGAGCACTTGGAAAATTTAGGTGAGGGACATGATTTGCATCTTTCTGGATCCTATTACATTCTGTCCCTCTCTCACAAGTGTATAAATAAGTTTTATACCTGAGGCTTTTATACCACTCAGCGCTGGATCTTGGGTTTATATCCACAAAAGCTCGTGCTAAAATAAAAACCGATTAGACTTAAAGGTGATGCTGCATTTCTTTTCCCCCTCCCCCTTCCTTCCTCCTTTTTATGCTGCAAAAGACTAACACAGCTGTTTATTTGACAACTGTACAGACATGTGTTTATCTTCATTGGTCTAGAACCATATGTCTTCTTCTCTGCTTCCATAGACTTTACTAATGTTTTGTTGTTTTTGTTATTACCCCAGAGACATTAAGCTTTATAGTATTTGCAAGAATACAGTTTCTCAAACATGATATTATATAGTATATAATATTAACATTATTTTGTAAGCTTCATATCTGGATTTAAGCATTATTTTTACTATGGGTTGTGCACTCGTGTCCTTTGCCCTACATCTTTAATAGTGTGTATGCTGAGATTGATACACCTTGTAAAATAGGAAGGGGAAAGTGTATTCTACAGGCTGCATGTAGCCCCCAGTTTTATTTTTCAGCCCCAGGCTTTCACCACCTTCACAAGCTTTGGCTCTCCTCATTTTGTGGTCAAAATCCCTGAGTCACCCCTGCATGGCTGGAGCCCTCCTGGAGTGGTGATTTGTCATCCTAATCTTCCAAACTATCCCTAACCCCCAACTTCCAGAGAACCCCAGAAATCCTAAATGGAAGTGACTTTTGAGATGGATTTTCCACTGATTTTCAGGCACTGTGATGTGGCACAGTCTGCTGTAGTGCTCTGCCCTTGCTATAAAATATAAATCTCTCTCTGATGAATCACTAAACAAAAGATGTTCTATTTAAGCAGCCCCAGTGATGGTATCAAGGGAAATAATGGCATTTTGCTTTGGTTGCTTGACTGAACTGCCTAGGCTTTGCATATTAAAGTACTGTACAAGGCTTTTCCTCCTCAGTTGCTTCCTGTTTTTCTGTCATTCATTTTCAATCTGTAACAAAGCAATTTTAAGGGTGGGTTGGAGAATGACAGCGCTGAAATGCAAGGACTCCTTCAGATTTGATCTGATTTTTCTTAGCATTTTGGATGATGATGATGATGACGATGATGATGATGGCGATGATGATTGTGGTGTTCTTGATAATGGTGATATTTTCCATACTGGTAAAAACATAATAGCACAAAGTGCTTCTACAAAATCAAGACCAGTGTTTGACACTCTTATTGCTGTTGCAACTTTAGTCTGGTTGGTGGAAACCTGAATACATGAAATATTCCACCTGAGTAAGTGAAAGTAAAGAAGGAGTGCTTGGGAGCATTTACCAATACCCACTCATGTACTTCAGAATCCAAAGTTAGTGGATTAGGTGCTTTCTTTCTTTTTCTTTCTTTTTCTTCTTTTCCTCCTGCTGCAACTCTCCATGGTATCAAAAACTCACTCCAGCAGGTTTTCCAGACCCTGGGGCAGGTTTTTAGGCTACTCAGTTAGGGAGAGACTGTTCATTCTGGCTGAAACAACAGGACCCAGCAGAAGTGCACAACTGGATACTGCTGGATTTGCCAGCAAGGCTGCTTTTAAGGAAAACAAGTCATATTTATGTTAGTGAATGCATAGATAATGATGGAGGACAGGAGTGTACTGGAAATGAAGGAGCTGGAGCTCTTTCCCCTCAAAACATACTTAATCCTATTCACAAAACTGCATTATACTTTTTTTCTATCCTTTTAATTGATTGAGTACAGTTTTAGGGATCATATGAGGATGTAAATGCAGTTAAATACCACACCATCAAACGTTGTAGCCCCATATGTGGTAATAGCTTTCAAAATACATTATTTTGCTAGTGTGTGTACTTGTGGGGGAATATTTACCTTAACTGAAGGTCAAAACAGCAGTAATATCAAGCGTGTGAGTGGCCCTTGCATGTTTTGTTTGTGTTCAGTAAACTGTGGCCATGCAGATTGTACCTTTCTGGAACAAGTAGTGGGTTATTGTAGTGGGAATTTGAATCAGTCCAGCACCCTCTCCCCAGCTGCCATTTACTTATAAGCTGTCCTCTGAAGATAATGCCCTTTTAACATATATAAATCAGCAAGTGATGAAAGAGATCCAGGTAAATTCCATTATTCTTTCAAAAATAATACGATGTTGGGAATTCCTAGGGCATTTGCACACTACACTGTTATTGTGCTATTATTCCGCTTTCAACATCCTATGGAATCCTGGGGTTTGCAGTTTAGGGAGGGGCATTTAGAATTCTCAGCCATAGAATTCTCAGCCAGAGAGGGGCATTTAGAATTCTCAGTAAACTACAAACATCAAAATTCTACATGATGTTGAAAGTAGAAGGCCCTCAGTCTTGGAACTTCTACATAATGTGTAGTTTGATTCTACAAACTATACTATGGGAATTTGTTTGACCAGTTATAACAGCAATAATTAGCACTTTTGCTATTAGTGATTAAATATAAAATATAGTTCCTGGAACTGTATCACTCGAAGAAATAAACTTGATAATGTTCACTGACTGTTGGGGTAGGTGGAGGCAAGCACATGTCTGCATGTCCCCTTATAGCTTCCAGTAAATACAAACGTAGTTCGGATAAATTAGAAGTAAGCAGTGGATTATAATGGCTCTTGTATGTGCTAAAATTAGTTTGTAAATGTTCTGTGAATCATTTTCCTTAAGATTTAAACCGTGTAGTGGAACATTAGGTTTCTTTGTCTTGACAAGAATTCCAATAAAAATCATTATGAAAAGATTTATTTGAATCTAATAATCAAATCACATTTAGTATTTTTAATTTATTCTTATAATCAAATATTTCAGTTCATTTACTAGCAGATTTAAAGAACAAGGCTACTCTGCTTACTACACAAAATATTCAGAGGCGCATAACTGGAGAAAAGGCCATAACTTTATTGGTTACAGTTGTACTTAGGCTGGTGCCAACATAGGTCCAGATTTGGACACTGACCAACCTGCCTGTTGGTCAGTAAGCCAACACGTGAGCCACTTGCTGGGCAGCCCCAGGGACAGATCTGGGATTCCACATATGAGGATGCCACTGTGTGGATCCCCTGTCACTTGGGGAGTGAGTATTGGAGTATTGGAGTGACACTTCTTTGAGCTGGGTGTGATCCATGTTGCCCTCACCCCCAAAGTCATTTCCTGCTGATGCCTGAACACCTGCTTCCTAGATCCAGATTCATACAAACCACATACACAAAAGGTGTATAGAGGCTTTGCCTCCTCGTATTCCATCAGTGTGCTTTAGTTGCAACCAGCAATACAACCCACAGAACACAGCATACAACCAAATGTCCTGTCCTCAATCTCACAAGTGCACCCTGGTGCAAAACATCCTGGTGCAAACCGTCTCACTGAAAGGAGGGGTCATCATAATGAATCTATGTTTCTGCCATAGCAAGAGCAAATCCCCCATGGACTTCATGACTTTTCAGTACATCATATCTAGTTTCTCAGGGTGGCATGTCCCCTTTGAGCAACACTGCTCCTATGTGGCTAACCATATCAACATTGTCCTAGGAAAATGTGTTGCCAGCTCACTTGTGTCTCTCTTGCCTTTGCCCAATAAGTTCAGCCTTGTGCAGGCCCCAATATCATTCCCAACCAACTGGATGACAACAGTGTCTGGTGGTGCCTTATTCTGAGCAAATCCTACAATCATTGGCAGCAATGAGTCCCACAGCATTGCTCTCCTGTTCATCCAGGTGATGTGTATAGGATTGTCCAGGCACAAGTGTTAATCCACATATTCCTGCCCAGTAAATACTGGCCTTTTCTGCATTTTATATTTAAAACGGGGCTGCACATACTCCAGTGAGGATGTTTACACTTGGGGGCGAACTGGGTCCAGACTACTTAATGTTTGTCTGGACTTCAGCCCGCTTCGGAACGCCCAGAACTGGTGGTTCCCCGTGCTATTGAAAGACCGATTAAAAGAGGACTTTCAATAGCCTGGCGCACCCCAGTCTGTCGCTGCCCTAAGTGTAGATTTGCAGGCTCGTACCAGTGCGAGGCTGCAGATCTTCCGGGGGTGGGCTTCCGGCTGGCGAGCTTCTCCAGTTGGTAGAGAGCCTCCACCAACCGGAAGCCTCCATTTTCGTCTCTGGAGAGTGTGTAGCGTGGGCGCGTGCTGCTCCGGATCGTCGTGGATCGTCAGGGGAGCATGCCAGTCCGGTGAGTAACGGACTGCCCCATTTCCCCCTCAAAGTGCAGAAAAGCCCAATGTGTGACCACAAATCCATCCTGTCTTGTGCTGGTCTGAAACTAATACAAGAATCAATTAAACATGAATGATTAAGTCTTGAATGCCTGAGACTTCCATGTCCTTAGACACTGTATCTCCCTGCTGGTAGACTGCTGTCTGAAGCTGATGTCCTTATCCTGAAAGAATGCCCCCCAAATTCAGCTACCAGCAACCCTAAAACTGCTAGACTAGCTCTGAGAACAGCAGCAAATTGGAAGTGGGTGAGAGTGGGAACTGAACAGTTATCCCCTGTAGGGCAGATGATTGTGAACAGCCTTAAAGCCTTAACTGGGCAAGAGCAGGAGCCTTACTGGCTATGAATATAAGTTCAGACCTTTGACCCCTTTGGTCATCCTTGGACTGATGGACCCACAGAGCCCTCCTGAAAAGAAATGTCTGTCACCTGGAGAGCCCAGTTGTAGTTGGAACTGGCCATCAGCTTTCCCATACTGAGGGCCTGAAAAATGTAGTTGCTAAAGCTGTTTCAAATAACTTTTCCTTGAATTCTAAATGGCAGATGCATGGGAATAGTCTAATCATTTTGCCCAGAAGCTGATAAATGATGACTCAAAATGGAGATGGTCTTTTCCAGCTTTCTACAGTTTTACATACCAAGAGTGTAGCACAGATTTCACAAAAGTCCCTGGCCTTAACTACTGGAAGACAAAGAGGTATGTGTGTGCGTGTTTGTGTGCGTACAGCATGTACAATTTTTTCTGTGTACTTTTAATTTTTCAAAAACTGAATATAAATAAAATGTGATAAACCAGATCGAAGGCTAAGTATGATATTAGGAAAAAAATCTGATTCTACACTTTTAAGAGAAGTAATATCACTAGGTTGGAGGTTTGGCTCTACCACTGGGTAGACTGAAGCTGTCTTCCCGCGTCCCTTCAGCTTGATACAGGCTGTATACTGATTTGAGTTTCATTTGTGAAGTTTAAGCCCCAGAAAATGTAAATAATACAGATACAACTCTTGCAGCCTCACCCAGCCGTCTCGAGGGTTGGCAAGATCCCTAATATGTGTGAGCTGGTCATCTTCCACAGCAAGGAAGAGGATAGACATAGCACGCCTCGTTGCCGCTGCTATCTCCGCAGCAGTCCCCTGCAGAGTCGGGGGAGGAGATCAAAAAACCCACCAGAGGCATTCTTGCCATCAGTAGAAAAAACTCACATCCGAAACTAGTCAGCAGTTTAACAGTCTTTATTGCGGGCAGTAAATTAGGCTAAGGCAATTAAGTCACAGCGAAACAAGCCATTTCTAACAGAGCAGACAAAAAAAGGAATAAGGGGACAGCCTGTTCAGAAGCCGTGTTTTAAGTAAGCATGTTCAATAACAAGGAGCCTTTCAAACCATAACATATGAACACAGCTGCATGTTCCAGATTACATTCGACATTCTCATGGGAAACACTCTATCCTGCTAGCCTAAACAAATCCTACAAGCGGTTTTGCTTTCTCACCCTCTGGCGGTGGGAAATGTGCAGCAAGGAGTCACAATACACCTCTACTTTGTGACAGTGTTTATAAGGCATAAAATATAAAGCAGAAAGTTGTGTGTATTGTAGAATGTATGTGTGTTACTGGGAATATAGACACACATCAATTCTGGGCAGAAAGCCAGCATAACTATAAAACTATGATAAGGGAATGTCAACAGTGAGTTGACCTATGGTGAACTCAAATCAAGTGCTGTGTTAAAGAGTACCAGCTGATGCAATCAGATGGCTGATGTAATCTGATGAAGGGGAGCCAAGAACTAACTGTACCTGGTGTTATGTCACATCTAGGAATCATAGAATCATAGAAATGTAGAGTTGGAAGAGACCACAAGGGCCATCCAGTCCAACCCCCTGCCATGCAGGAAAACCCTCAAAGCACTCCCAACAAGTGGCCATCCAACCTCCACTTAAAAACCTCCAACGAAGGAGACTCCACCACACTCCGTGGCAGCACATTCCACTGCTGGACAGCCCTGACCGTCAGGAAATTCTTCCTGAGGTTCAGGCGGAATCTCCCCTCCTGCAGCTTGTATCCATTGCTCCTTGTCCTGGTCTCAAGAGCAGGAGAAAACAAGCCCGCTCCCTCCTCGACATGACATCCCTTCAAATATTTAAACACGGCTATCATGTCCCCTCTCAACCTTCTCTTCTGCAGACTAAACATACCCAGCTCTCTAAGTCTGTCCTCTTAGGGCATGGCTTCCAGGCCCCTCACCATTTTGGTTGCCCTCCTCTGGACCTGCTCCAGCTTATCCATATCCTTCTTGAACTGGGGTGCCCAGAACTGGGCACAGTATTCAAGATGAGGTCTAACCAAAGCAGAGTAGAGTGGTACCAGTACCTCCCTCGATCTAGATACCATACTCCTATTGATGCAACCGAGAATTGCGTTGGCTTTCTTGGCTGCCGCATCACACTGCTGACTCATGTTCAGCTTGTAGTCTATTAAGACTCCTAGATCCCTTTTACACGTACTGTTAGCCAGCCATGTGTCCCCCATCCTATATTTCTGCAGGAGACTAATTGTTTATATAAATGGGGACCAATAAAATGTATCTTATCTCACTGGACAAGATATGACAGCTGCTTAGGCTAGGAAAGATAAAAGACAAGCAGAAAGGAGACAGATGGAAAGCAAATGCCTCTGTCTTCTACACAGATGTGACTGTTAGCCCAAAGTGACAGTACTGTTCCTGGCTGATAAAGACCAATCATGCTGATAAGAGAGAAGGGAATCTCTGCTCTCAGTTGGGCTTTGCTAAATAGCAATGTCCAGGAATATTAATTTCTTGGATACCTGTGAGTTCGCAGATGCCTGTTTAGCAATGTATAGTTCCTTTACAGAAAAGATGACATTCTTTAGTGAATAGACAGATGAGTTTTATTCTTTAAGATGGTAATGTTCCTCTGTGTATTAGCTATAGAGGAACCTCCTAATGAGATGCAGATGGTTTAAAGATTCAGTCCTTATGAAATAACACCTTACCTGCCATATACTGAAATGTAATGAATGTATGATGCCTTACATGCAATATGATGTAATTAAAGCAAGATGTTGAGACATTGACATGCTTCTGCTCTTCTCTAAGGAAAGTGTGTGTGTTTGTGTATCTCTGACTGCATATAATAAATAGTCTGCAAGACTAACAGAGAAGCTACTCATTTCCCCCTATAAATAACCTAAGATTCCAATATTTAAGATACTTAAGTGAGTGTTGATGTTACTCTGCTTTTCTGGATTTTTCTGTAGGTCATAAGTTGGATACTCATGCAAGGAGAAGGTGATAAAAGGGACCTTAGACAGATATAAATTGGCTGACAAGTGTCAAAGAACCCTCAGTCCCTTAGTCTAAAGAGATGGGGTTGGAGAACCATGTCGGTTTCCAGACTAGAGACAAAAGGCAATGAAGGACAGGTAATAACATTTCAGCTCCATTAGCAAAAGAACAGTAACTTCCCTTGATATTCAGGCTGTCCCTATCCTATGCAAAGCTGACTGCTCCTTTCTTAGCCAGATTACATTGAGTTTCCCAAGAAATCTCTTTACTGTTACATCTGAAAAAACCTTTAGGTGCTGTATGGGTAAACCTTGCCAATTGTAATCCAAATGAAAAAGTTTTACTTTTGTTAGAGGTAACAACCTAAATTCTTACTATATTTGCTTCTGCCATAGGAAAATATGTTCCCCCTAGGAATCTCTAGGTCTTCTAGCATTCTGTGGTCCACTCCCACCAAAAGTGGACCATAGGGTTGCTCTGGAAGGATCTAGAGATTCTTAGAGGAGTGTTCTCAGGTTAAGAAAGCATAGCATTTGCAATTTTTATTTTTATTTGCAGTTTTTCTACTTTTTGGGGGGTTCTTGCGTTCTTAAACCCAACAAAAGTGGAGTGCTGACTATAGTTATTTTCCCAAAAATTGCAATTATGATAGTAATTCATTCCCTGGCCCAGTAAATGCAAACCGCTTATTTTTTAAAAGTAACTTCTCATGTTTTTTTCCTTGACTTTTCCCTGGATTTGTAATAGAACTTTTGTTCTCAGATGAGCAGAAATAGTTTGCAGATGTAGTTTTTGTCTCAGCATCAACTACAGTATTATGAATTATTTTTTATTTTGTGCTGCTAGGTAGTTGAGAAAGAAGACTATATTGGTATTAAGGAAAGTGAAACCAATAGCATTATTGGCAAAAAAAAAAAAAAAGGAGAGATGTCTTGTTTCAGTGCAAAGAAAAAAAAGAATGTGAGTCATGGCTGCTCAAATGAATATTTGTTGCTCAACCCACCCACTGCTTCTGTGCTGATTCACTGCTGGGTGGGTAGAAGATTGCCATCACTCTTGTTCTGGAGGCAGGTAGATGGAAGGAAGCAATTTTACAGTTGGGATGTAAATATTAGGAGCTTTATTAGAAGTTGTTGCTGAAAGAAATGTTCCTAATGTCATAGCTTTGTGGGGGGGGAAGGCAGAAGAATTATCAATGAAACAGAAGGGTAGGAATTTCCTTCTATTTGAAAATGTGTTCTCTTTGTACTGAAAGGTTTCTTTGGGTAGAGTTGTATCTGAGTGGGGGAACACATGTTTTGCATTGAGAAGGTTAAGTTTAATCCCTGGCATCTGGGACAGCTGCTATCTTCTGCTATATTGACAGTACTTTTGACTTTTTAAAAGTTTTTGCATATTACAAATCTCATCATTTTCTATGTCTATCAGTTGGCAGCAAAACAGCCAAAACAGACAGCAGCTTTCAAAGCTGCCTTTTCAAAGACCAAAATGATGGTGATGGTGATGGTGATGGTGATGGTGATGGTGATGGTGATGGTGATGATTGATGGTGATATACAACACAGTTTTCAGCTGTATCTTGTTTTAACTGCTTGAGTCCTTTGTTGGGAGAAAGATGGGTTATTAAATAAATAAATAGTGATTGATTGCTCGTATACACTCTTTTATGGACTGAGATGTCTTTCACATGTAAGAATGTGTTTTTCCCCTCCAACGGAACATTACAATACTGAACTTATTATTTCACATTATGAGTGATACTTTCGGGCATTTTTTGATCCTGGTAAAAAAATAAATATACTGCAACTTCTACAGAAATTTTACAAGGAGTATTCCTAACATTTAAAAGGGTAGATCATCATAACTTAGCAAAGCAAAAGAAGGTACAAAAGGGACAAGCTGTTCATATGTGTGTTGTTTTTCAAGAAAAGGATACTTGATTTGAATTAGGTGAACGTAAACTGTAGTGTTTAGAACAGTATTTAGAAGTGAAACATCAGTGGATTCACAGCAAATTCAGAACTCCTGGGTGAGTGCTGGTGGAATGCATTGTGCTTTTGATGCTTCAGTGAACATGCAGGTACCTAGCGCAGTGATCTTCGTGACTCTTGCAGTCAGCTCATTATGTACTTTCATTGTCCACCTCATTATTTACTATGAGTTGGCCTCATAGTAAACCACCCACTTTGCTTCGAATTGAAAGCCTGTCCTTTGTCAAAATACTGACTCTAGTCTCCATTTTTTTCTTCTACCTGAAGAAAAGAGAAGAACTTCATATTTTTAACGAGGTATAGGAAGAAGCAACAAGACTTTGCATTGTATTGAATATGAGGAATAATAGCTTTTATAAGATGTTAAGGCTTTGTGCCTTTTAAACAAGAGTACACAGTATCACCGCCAGTGTATATATTTGTGAGTCATGGAGTTCTTGGGAAGAAAACTGAGCAGTTCTTGGACATGTTCAGTTTGAAACAACAAGAAAGCTTTCAGACATGCTTCTTAGATACGGTGCAAGTTTGGATAGAGGGAGGAAGTTCTGGTGTACTCAGGTATATCTCTGTTAGAATCATCAGTACCTAGGTGGTATTGAACTCCATGAGATTTGAAGATACCCTGGGATAGGACATGATAATCATCTTTAAATACTAAGGACTTCAAATATTTAACACGATAGCCATCTTTAGGTGTTTGAAGGGATATCAGATACAAAACCGAGCACATTTGTTTTCTGCTGATCCAGAAACTGGAATGCAAACTATGGATTCAGCTTACAAGAGGTTCTGCTTAAAAGTAAGGAAAAACTTCTTTACTGCAATGATGTATTTAAGTCTTTTAGTCCAAGTCTTAAGTAAAGTCTCAAGTCCTCAAAGATACATTCAAGACAAGTCTCATGTCAAGTCTCTAATCTAGGAGCCAACTTTATACCCCAACCTATATACCAGAATTTCTGGACAGAGTTGAATAAAGTCAGTTTTAACAATTTAAGCAGAAGTAGTGATTTTGTTCTCCGCAGCTTCAGAAGTGAGGGGGAATGAGATCCTTCTACTTCCCCTTCCCAAAGCTGGAGGCTTTAGTGCCAATGGGCAAAAAAGACTCTGAAGCTTTGGAAGTGGGAAATAGGATCCTCCCTAATTCCCGTTACTGAAGCTTCAAAAACTTTAGAAGGAAGGATTGTTCATCCTCAAGCCTATTGCCTAACGCATTTGCTGTTCCCCTCTCAGAAATATACCCTGCACTCTAAGGATGAGTCTTCTGCTCTTATGAAAAGTTTTAGAAGGCTCCTTTGATATGCAGCAGAGACAGGCTGCTGAGCAGACTTCAAGCCTGCTGGAGGGCCATTGCTTAACCTCTGTGCTGTTCCTCAATGTGCCCACACTTTAGACTTGAGAGAGATCATCATGTGACCAGTAGGCAAAAGGAGATGGAAGTGTTGTTCAAATTCATAAGGTTTCTGGATGAATGTGTTATGTTACTAAACCAAGAGCAGCAAGTCAGTCACTAAAAATATACAAGTCTTCAATCAAGTTGAGTCAGTGCATCATTTATTGCTGAGTCGAGTCCAAGTCAAGTCATTGAAGGGACTTAAGTCCGACTTGAGTCCGAGTCAGTCAACGACACCAGTGCTTTACTGTAAAAGCTGTTCAGCATCATCTTGGAAGGTGATGGGTGCGCTCCTTCTTTGGAGGTCTTTAAACAGAGGTTAGATGGCCACCTTTAGCTGTATATTCCTGCATGACAGGAGTTGAAGTAGATGGCTCTTGCAGTGCTTTCCAAATCTATGATTCTGTGAGTTGCATAACATCTGATAACTATCACACCCAATTAGAGACAAAGCTTCCCCCAGCAGAACACTAAAGTAATGTTTTGTAAGTAGGAAGAACACAGAATTACAAACCTCTAAGGTATAAAGCAAGAGGTAGCTGACAAGTGGAAAAGGATGAGAACCAAACTGATAGTTTTAGATTTGGTAGTGACAAGAGTGTGTAATTTTAGGAGTGATGTGCAGGGGGTGAAAAGAAAAGTGGAAGGTATCAAGAGCAGAGGTAATCTGGAGGCATTATTTCTCAGTATCTCTGTATTTACTTTGTAACTGTGAAGTACTAGTGTGATGTTAAGAGTACTGGATTGGCACTTGGGAGATCCATGTTTAGTTCTTCACTGTATCATAGAATTTGCTTGGTGACCTTGGGCTGTTCACTTTGTCTCAGCTTGTTCTATCTCACAGAATTTGTTTTTATTATTTATTTATATTTATATGGTTATTATTTGTTGTTGTAAGGTTTAATTGGGAAGGAGGAGAGCTGTTTATGCTGCCTTGAGGTCATTGGAATACAGACGGTATATAAATGTAACTAATAATTATAAGTAACAATAAGTTAGTAACTGCTGTTTCACCTTAAATTAAAATGAAAGGAAAGTAAAAAAATTCTGTTTCTTGGTTGTTATTTTGTCAAGGGTTTCCAATGAAGTAGTTGCTAGCATGCCATCTGATCTGTATTCCATGTTCTGGGATGTTGATGAGCACCAAAAGACTTTTGTGGCACTTATCAGTTCATCTAGAAACCTTGATATCTGTTTGAATGTCTGAATTCTTATGTTTGTGGATGCTGGAAATGTGTGAAGAATCTGATCTCATTCCCAGATTCGTAGGGATGTAGATCTTAATTTATTTCATTCTTGCATGTAAGAACAAAAAAATCCAGAACTTCTGTTTCTTCTGGGTGAGATTGTAAGAGCTTTTGTGCATTTTTATAGGGTTTTTTTGTATTTCAGGGTTTTTTTTACTGGACATTTTATGAACTTTGTGCATACTTTGTGAAGATATTGTGAGACACTTTTAGGTTTTCCTGTCAAGGATGAGAAAAGAATGCAAATATTTGTAACATCTCTTCTCTTATTCTAATCTATCTGCGAGTTGACACAATTTGAACTCCTTTTCTAGGCATATCTGGCGAAAAAAAACCCCTTCATATTTGAAATATGCACATAGAAAAATGCCCAGATTTCATAATAAAAGGGAAGAATGCATTCAAGCCATCCAGACAGTTTAATCAAAGGGAAGAATGCATTCAAGCCATCCAGACAGTTTAAAACATGTGCATAAACATGCATACATTTGACGGGTGAGAAAACAAATGGAAAGATATTTTCTTCCTTGTGGGAAAAAAAGTGAAACCGGAGATGGACAGAACTTGGAGGTGGACAAGGGAGGACTTCTGTGGATCTGAACTGTACAGATGTACACATCTCTTGTGGAAGGAAGCAGAAAATATTCTAGCAAAAGTGACTTGATCTGATCAGCCCCATATTCTGCACATTAGCTATGTGGAAAACAGCTTTGTGTGCTTTGCTTTGATTTATTAGCATGGACTAACTTGAGTTTGATGTACTGAGACATATTTACTTAGTGAGCTCCAGTGTATACAAACTAGTTCAGATGGAACGTGCTGTGAGTAGCTGTGGTTTCAGCAAGTAAACAGTATGATAACTTTGGTCTGAACGGAGGTAGAACGCTGTTGGGATAGGACGGGAGAAGCTGAGGGAATGATTGATAAATCCTGTACACAAAAGCAGACTGAAGGTAACAGAGTGCTGAAAATTGAAACTGATGACTAAGACAAGGTGAGATTAAGACAGAACAAGTTGCTCCTAGTTTCTGACAGTTGAAATACAAAAAAGATAGGTTTTGTTATATTTGTGTTGAATTAACAAAGGCTGAGCATTTCCTGTTTATTGCCCTTGATTCAAAGTAAATTATCAGAAAAGAGAAGACAGACTGTTTTTTTAAACAAGATTTGATGCTCTATACCAGTGGTTCTCAACCTTCCCAATGCCGTGACCCCTTGATACAGTTCCTCATGTTGTGGTGACCCCTAACCATAAAATTATTTTCATTGCTACTTTATAACTGTAACTGTAGCTGTAACTTTATAACTGTAATTGTAACTATAACTTTATAACTGTAATTTTGCTACTGTTATGAATCGTAATGTAAATATCTGATATGCAGGATGTATTTTCATTGTTACAAATTGAAGATAATTAAAGCATAGGTTTGCTAATGAAAAAAATATATTACAGTAACTGCATTAATTCAAAAGAAGATACATGCCATAGTTCAGTCAATACAGTTCATTAAAGTATATGTTCAAACTGAAACAAGAAATACAGTCAGACAGTCTAAGAAGCACTGGTGTAATGAATCCTGAGGGGAACATCTAAGATCACACAAGCAACCAGTTACTCTGAAGTTCTGTCCTTGTGTCAGTCTGGAGTCATTAAGACTCCAAATCTCACCAGCCAAGAAGGGCTGCAACCCAACAGCTGGAAGGTCATGATTTCTGACTCTTGGCTCACACTGGCTGGCAGCAGCTCTCTTTCCCAGCCGTACCCGACACTGAGGCTATTTCTGCACCACACTGTTATAGTACTATTATTCCACTTTCAACATCCTCTGGAATCCTGGGGTTTGCAGTTTAGGGAGGGACATTAAGAAGTCTCTGCCAGAAAGCTCTTTGGCCTCAGTAAACTACAAGCCCCAGAATTCCACAGGATGTTGAAAGTGGAAGATAGCACTATAACAGCGTAGTGTGGAAATGGTCTGAACCTGGACTCTTTTGCATGCAAAGGACAGACTCTTTCAGCAAGCAGTTACCTGGCTTTGAATGATCCATTCTTCCCCGGACATGCAAGCTTCGAAAGAGGGAAGGAAGATTCCCTCACACACACACTTTGTAATCCTGCAAGATAATGTTTAAGAGCAAAGGGATCTTCAGTATCATGAGAGAAAGGGCCATCTTCACTGAGAAAATATGTTGATGTTTGCAGATGGGGTGGATGAGTAATATCTTGTATTATGGGACTGACAGGCTGGCTGGCTGCCCTTTGAAGGCTTCTTCCTCCTTATAAAGAGCCTTTAGGGCTCGTTTCATATTTAGCTAACGCTGGGGGAAAACAAAGGGCATTTCCACACTAGACCGTTATAACACTATTTTTCTACTTTCAACATTCTATGGAATCCTGGGGTTTGCAGTTTAGGAAGGGGCAGTGAGAATTCTCAGCCAGAGTGCTCTTGGGCCTCAGGAAACTACAAACCTCAGCATTCCACAGGACAGTGAAAGTGGAATAATAGCACTATAGTAACGCACTGCGGAAATGGCCAGGTTGTTGCGTGTTACACGTGCCGAGATCTCTGTTACAAGGAATCAAAAGGATCCTGCCAAGCAGTGAAGCGCGTGTGGACCTTCGAGCTGCCTGTCCACTTGCAGGGAGCCCACGGATGGATTTCATGGGGTTTTCTCGGACAATGAACACCCACGCGAGGGCCCTGCCGGTTCTCTCCTCTAAAACGCAGCCCCCAGCAGGGTGGCGGGGCGCCTGCCTTGCTTCCACTTCCTCCAGAGCCACCCCAAGGGGCAGTGCGCTTTCCACTGCTCTGCGTCTGCAGGGCCCCCATGGCGGGGTGGGGACGCTCACCTAGGTGGAAGGCGCCACCACCGAGGGAAGCACAGACCGTTTCCGCACGGGACTGTTATAGCACAATGATTCCACTTTCAACATTCTCTGGAATCCTGGGGTTAGCAGTTTGGGGAGGGGCCCTGATCCTCCCTAAACTGCAAACCCAGATTCCAAAGGAGGTTGGAAAGGGACTAGTAGCTCTATAAGAGCGCAGTGCGGAAACGGCCGGAGTGTGGCCATGCAGCTCCCCGTGCTGCCTGCTGGCCTGCCGGGAGCAGAGCGCTTTCCTGCCCTCCCCTTCCCGTGACTCACCAGCGAGGAGCCGTGCCGGGCCAGTGCTGAGCCGCCGGGCCTGGCCGTCTCCGCAGCTGGGCCATGCTGGCGCTGCGCCGAGGCAGCGGCGGAGGAGGAGGGCAGCAGGGAAGGCATGGCGCGGCCCACTGCAGCAGCAGTGCTCGCCAACCTGCCGATGCTGCCGCCACTGCCATCGCGGGACCGCTCTACAAAGACGTGACCGGAGCCGGAGGGCAGCACGAGAGGCCGAGGGCGGAGGTGGGCCTTCCCTACCTCCCTCCCGAAAGGGCCCGGCCCCGGCCCAGCGTCCCCGGCTGAGGCAACGCCGAGGGGAAAAGGCACCCACCCGCCTTTGTGCGTGGACGGAGGAGGAGGGCGGTGGGGAAGGCACGGCGTGGCCCAACGGGGGCGCCCGGCCCGGCCAGCTGCAGCAGCAGTGCTCGCCAAGCCGCCACCACCGCCACTGCCACTGCCATTGCGGGGCCACTCCACAAAGATGCGGCCGGAGCCGGAGGGCAGCATGAGAGACTGGGGGCGGAGGTGGAGGTGGACCTCCCTCCCTCCCTCCCTCCCTCCCTCCTGAAAGGGCCCGGGCCCGGCCCTGCGTCCCCGGCTGAGGCAATGCCAAGGGGAAAAGACGCCGAGCAAGAGGAGGAGGAAAAGATGGTGCCGAGCAAGAGGAGGAGGTGGCCCAAGTGAGAAAGGCCGCTGGTGGGGGAGAGGTGGCGGCGGCGGCGGCGAGGGGGAGTGGCGACCCCATGAAAGGGTCATTCAACCCCCAAGGGGTTGCAACCTCCAGGTTGAGAACCGCTGCTCTATACTTTCTCATGTGTTTCTAAAACCCCAGTAATGGACAATCAGCTGTGACAGTGCCTGCAAGGGAAACTGCCGTGTGAACAAATTCACTCATCCTTATTACTGATTTTAAAATGTTGATTAAAAATAAGAGACTGAAAGCTTAAAGCTTGGTAGAGTAATATATTCTCTCTGCCCTCCCTCCCTCCCTCCCTCCCTCCCTCCCGCCCACCTTCCTTCCTTCCTTCCTTCCTTCCTTCCTTCCTTCCTTCCTTCCTTCCTTCCCCTCTCTCTCCCTCCCTCCTTTCATCCTTTGATAAATAGGTTCTGCAAATTATATGAAGACTGTATTGGTAAATACAATTGGTTAACAAATAGGTTCCTCAGACTGCTTTGTTTCAAAAGCAATAACAGCAAAAAATAGTGTGTGTGTTGAGGGTAGGGGAGAGAGAAAATAGCCTCTCCAAGCCTCTTTTCCTCTGTCCAATTTTCCTCTGTCCAATTTTGTGTGATTCCTACTTGCTCAACTGTAGCAATCTCAGAACTGAAATCAGTGGTTTATATGCCACAACCCCAAGAAGATCGTTCCCCTGAGTAGTTTAGATCCTATCAGTGTGAAGTGAAAATGATATTTTAATATTTTTACAGTATGCATCTGTTTACATTTTCTTAATTTTTTTGTGAGTTTAATTTCTATTCACTTTGTTCAGAGGAAATTATTTTGTAGCTCTTTGTAAAGCAACTAGTTTTCCACTATACTGAATAAATTTGATATCATTTCAAAAAATCTTATTTCATTACTCAGATATCAGTTCTTTTTTGTGGTCTCTGTGACTCACACAATTTGGGTATCTGTGCCTGCACAGTAGCCTCTTCAGAACCTTCTAGAGCTCTAGGCCTAGCATTTTGGTGGGAATGCCATCTGCTCCCCTAGGGCTATATAAGGCCTCTTCCCATCATCGTCCTCAGTTCCTTTTCTTCCGCTGTGTGAGCTGCGTCTCTAGGAGTTTTCTATTGAGCAATGTTTCTACTTTCGGTTTCGGTTTCTTGTTGACCTCTGATCCTTCACCTCAGCTTCACCTACTGTTTTATGGCATCGACAGCCTTCTTTAAGCACTGTTGTTCTTGTAACACCAAAATCCCCAACCGTGATGGGCGCTTGAATGAACTGTAACTTGCATAGGGGAGGCTCACAACGTCTCCACTTGCAAACCACATACAACTTGTGACTTATTTCATGGAAGATTGCCTTTCTAGTCACCATCACCTCTGCCAGGAGGGCAGGTGAGCTCTGTGCTCTCCATGCAGATTGCCCTTACTTTCGCTTTCATAGGAGAAGGTGATCCCCAGGCCAGACGTAACCTTCCTGCCAAAGGTTGTTTCTACATTCTACCTCAGTCAAGATATAATTCTGCCAACCCTCATGCCTAACCTCTCTTCTGACTTTGGATTGCAATCTACAGTCCTTGGATGCTCGGCATGCTCTCACCTTGTATGTGCAGCTCACTGCAGACTACAGAAAATCTCAGAGACTCTTTCTTTGCTACTCTTCAACCAAGAAAGGACTCTCTGTATCATCCCAGAGACTAAGTGGGTAGCTTCCACTATCAGATTGGCATACGAGCTAGCTGGCCAACAGCCCCCAACTCAGTTGAGAAGCCACACCACCAGAGCTATGGCCGCATCCGCAGCTTTCCTGAAAGGGGTTCTTTTTCATGAGATCTGTGGGGCTGCCACATGGTCATAGCCTACCACCTTTATTTCTTATTATAAGGTTGATAACAGGTCTTCTAAAGATGCTATTTTTGGGAGGGCTGTGTTGTTTTCATTTTTTCATAGACTTGTCACACAAATAAAGTTTCATGTATTGAAATGTCATGTTCTATTAAAATAGCATTCTATAACGATAAAATTGTCACCTTGCTGAAGAGTAACTCCTTCTGGTGCATGGTGTAAATCCTGTTGCTGTAAGTTTTCATAGTCTTACATGGTGAGCATACATTAGCTTGCTTGCCTATTTGCATGATACACCTGCCTCCTACATCAGTAGCTCGCCAGTCTCCCAATTGTGTGAGTCACAGAGACCACAAAGAAGAAGGACAGATTGTTTACCTGTAATTGGAGTTCTTTGAGTAGTTAGTGTGGACTCACACAACCCTGCCTGATCCCCCCTCTCTGTGTCCTGCTATGTTCAATGCTCTAAGCCTGCTGCAGCAGCCACGGAACTGAGGACGATAGTGGGAAGGGGCGCTATATAGCTTCAGAGGAGTGGGTGGGGCTCTCACCAAAATGCTAGACCTAGAGCACTAGAAGGTTCTGAAGAGGTTATTGCACGGGCACAGGTATCTCAATTGTGTGAGTTCACAGATGGCCACTTGAAGAACTCCAGTTACAAGTAAGCAACCTGTCCTACTAATACCTCTAAAGATTAAACTTATTTTTCTGTGCCATGAAACTCTTCACATTGGTATGTTTCATAGTTTGTAGGATTCACTCTAGTTAAACTGTTTTTAAACCACTTCCAAACATTTTTGAGAAAGTTGATGATGTTGACTCTTTCTTACTGGTTCTGTTTGCTTAAATGTGGCTATCCTGCTCCAAATGCCATTGACATTATTATTGTTTGCTAAAAGTATTTGTTTTCCCCTTCAAGGAACTTAAAAATAAAACCAAGTACAGTGAAACAGAATGTCAAAAGGATGGTCCCCATTGTCCTTGCTCCCTGAACGAAAGCAGTACAGTTTATGAATGGCTTCTACTTCCAGATTTATTTATGGATTGTAACAATTTCTTCCCGAGTTAATAATGACAATAGTCAGAGAGATTAATTTTCAGGGCTGTCTCTAAATGTTCTGTATTCTGTATTAAACAAAAAATTTTTTTTTGAGATGTTGATTACTCCTAGCATTACTCAGGACTTGACATTAAAGTACCAAGATTAACCACATGCTTAAAACTGTAAAACTGTGTATCATAGAAACTTCAAAGAATTTGTGTGCTTGTTGTTATTTCATCTTTTACATTTTCTACATGACATTCCTTTACAAATTTAAAGATGGCTATCAGGTCACCTCTCAATCTTCTGTTCTCCAAACTACATATATACATCTCCTTTAGCTGTTACTCCTACAACTTGATTTCCAGATCTTTGACCATCTTGGTTACCCTCCTTTGGACATGTTCTGTCTTGTCAATATTCTTCCTGAACTGTGGTGCCCATTACTGGACACAAAATTCCAGGTGAGGTCTCACCAGTACTGTTGAACAGAGTGTCATGATTACTTCCCTTAATCTGGACACTGTATTACTGTTTATGCAGCCTAGAATTGCATTGTTGTTTTTTCAGCTGCCACTTTACAGTATTGGCTAATGGTTCAGTTGTGGCCTACTAAGACCCCTAAATCCTTTTTACAGATACAGTGGGCCCACTGTATCTGTGGGCTTACAGTCTATGAATTCAACCCGCTGTGATTGAAAATAATAAAAAAAACCAAATATTACAAAAAATACAGTATTATTTTTCTTAAAAAAAGTAGTACAGAATGTCTCATCTCCTCTCCCTCCTCCATCGTACCTGGTGGCTTCATGAGAGGTCCGTGCTGGAAGCTGTTCTGCAGCACTTTGCTGAGGGTGAAGAAGCCTCTAAGATGAGGTGGGGGAGTGAGTGAGAGGAAGGAGGAGAGGGAGCTAGTGGTCGTAGTGGGGAGGGGAGGTTGGGGCTTGTGCTCATGCCAGTTGCCTTTGGGGTATGTGTGGGAGAAAGAACGAGAGGGAGGAAAAGAGGAAACTGGTTGTCAGGATGGGATGGAGTAGGGGGGCTGTGGCTGGTGCACATGTGCAACAGATGCCATTGGGGTGCACACAGGGTGCTGATGGGGTGGAAGGGATCACTTAATACACATGAGTGGAGTCCTTAACAATGGATAGTTAAAATTAGCAACAATGTATTGAATATCAATTGCAGTCTGTATCTGGACATGAGATCAACATCTTAAAGGTATCTGGAGGAATACTGGAGAGTATCTGGGAGGAGAGGGCAAAGATCAGAGGAATGAAGTGTGGTATCTCAGAAAGACAGACTGAGGGCAACCAGAAGGGTAGAGCTAAAACTCTGAGAAGAATTTCGGTTCTCAAGATGGAAGTATGTAAACATCTGAGAAGCTTGGGAACCCTCTGGTTCTGGTGGGGTGATGTGAGACTTATGACTCTACCAATCAGTGTTTTTCATGTCTAAATGTATATCTTCTAGTATAAAACCATGCTACTCACCAGTGTACCAGAGTCTTAGCAACTTTTATCAAGCTGCTATGTTGTTTGCTTTATCTCAGTAAAATGCTACTGCTGCATTCTGAGTGTTTTCTTGAGAAGCTGGTTAACCAGAACATGACAATTGCTTCAAAGTCTCTCAGCAGGCTTAGTGTCTTTTTTTATCTCTCTCTGCTTGCTTTGCAAGTAGTGTGTGCACACAAGTGGTCCCAAGTAAGCCTCATGAAAAAGTGGAACACATGTTGAATTAATAGAACTTGTCCTTAATTTGGAAGCATTGAAAGAGCAAGTTATGAGATAATGAAGCATTGAAAGGTGGGGGCTTCCTGTATAAAGTCCATTTATATAAGGAACTTGAGCACTTTTTCTTTTTTCTTTTTGGTAATGTCAGGGCATCCTGGAACCAATCCCTTGTGGATACTGATGGCTCACAGCATTTAAACGAGGTATAAACCCATCCTATGTTTATTCTATTAATTTTTCTTTCCTAAGTGTAGTATCTTACATTTCTTCTTCATGGTCTCTGTGACTCACATGAATGGGTTTACTGTGCTTGCTCAGTGCATCATTTTGAAACTTCTAGACCTGTTGTGTAAGCATTTTGGCAGTAGCCCCTCCTCCACTGGTACATATGACTGTCCATTCAAATCCTTAGTTCCTTTTTGTCCATTGCAGCAGCAGCACTGAAAGGAATGGTTAGCTATGTGTTTTGGCATTTAATCATTAAGTTTTTGACTCCGACCTGTTACGTCGGTGGACAAACCCTATCCCAGGGTCTACAATTTTAATATTAAAATATGATTCTGTGTGCCAGAGAGGTCCCCTGAAGGGGCACGTAGGCAGGCATGGTCCAAAGACTGAAAACCAGGTCAGGCCAGTAAAATCCCCCGTCACATAGCCCTAAGAGATCTCAAGATGTGTAAACCCACAATAAACAAAGGGTCCACAACCCCAGGAAGCCGACTTGAGGGGATTAGCATGTCTGCCCCAAGTTGAGCAAATATTCCATCAGGCGAGGACCATTGACATGAGGTCACACCACAAACTAAAACAGCTGAAGATCCTGAGACTTTGGCAACACCTTGCAATCGCATCACGCAAAGGAAATTACCATGGTGGAGCTTCATTATTGCTCCAACACCCATTGTTCTACCCAGGAAAGGATTAGTCCTCCAGGTACTTTTTCCCCTAAAAATAGTCCCTCTTTTTTGAGTGGTTCTTTGGATCACTCTCAGTCATCCCAGGAGACCGTTTCTCTGTCGGTTGAGTATCCCCTCAGCCCTCTCCGTGCTGAGCCCCACTTCTCCGCTTTTTCCCCCAGACCAAGGACTTCAGGACAAAGGTGCAGTATCACCCCAGCTACACCCTTTCAATATTCACCTATCCAATTTCCTCTCTTTTGCTTCTTAATAGGTCTTGAGTGAGTGTGTGTGATTGCGCTGGTGCATGAGGCTTTCATTCAATAAAATCATTTATTGGACATTTTTGTTTGGTTTTTGGCTTGGCCTGACCCTTTAAACACTGGGTAAAAAGGCCCCGCCAGGTTACCCTGCCTCTCGCATTGCTATTGCTTGTGCTCTGGCTAGTTTCCATTCCCCATCACGTGGAGCACATTGAGGTGTCCCCCAAGGGACCCCAGAAATCAGGGTAACAGTCCCTTCTCTCGGCTTTTTGCTGTGATTTGGCTTGCTCGATTTGGCTTGGACTGTTTCTTGGTTTCTCTCCAGGTTTACCCTATCCTGGCTACCCTGTCTACCTTCTATTCTCTGGTAGCCATGCCATCTGGATCTTTTAAGAAGTGTTCCATTTGTGGAGCAAAGATCTCAAATACTGATGGCCACTCCCATTGCCTTTTGTACCTGGGAGAAAATGCCAATATTAGGTCCTGTTTGCACTGTAAGACAATGACTCCCAGGCCTCCAAAAACCGTTCTTCTTGCCTCAGGCCCTTTTGTATGAATAGGCTTTGACTTGTCCAGACACTCCTTCAACTTCTAATAGAACTCTGGTTCTGTGCACTTTCTCTCTACCACCTCTTCTTCTTCTGTCTCATGAGTTGTATCCAATGACTGAGGCTTTTGCAGCTGAAAGTGCCAAGCATCCTGCATCCGATGCTGCTGTTACTATTAGCAAGTCAAAAGGCAAGGCCTCCTGTACTAGGATTTCTTTTATACTGCAACATTCTCTTGTTCTCGAGTCTGTTTATCAGCTCACTGAATACAGGCACCATCAGAAGATAAAGAGGACCAAAAATCTTTCCTAACCTCAGTTGGAGTCCCGAGTGATCTCTATGGTTACTTCTGGACCAACATTGCCAGACCGCTAGCCACTTTGTTCTTCTCTGGCTTGGACTCTCAATGCCATGCCACTAGCCGGAGGTAATCCAAACACAGTCATGTACAATGGTGAGATGGTTGATTCCCTGTCTTACGGGCCTCAGCATTCTCTGGGTCTTCCTGCTCAGTCTGAGCCATGGCCATTTCTGGTTCTTGGAACTCACCCTGCCAGGGATGCCCCACTCCCACCTTCATCTCCTTCTCGGCATGGGCCTACATCTTGATTTTTGGATTTGGGTTTGGGTTCATCTTTGGCTTCATCCCAATCTTCCATTTTGTTGATTCCATCACTCTTCTCCTGAGGCTGTCGAATCAGGGGAGTTTGGCCATAGGCACTGCACTCCATCCCTGTAACACAGTCAGCATTCTCCTTCCCTGTCTGAAAGGGATTGTTTCTCAGAGGAAGTTGCAGAGTGCTGTGATCCTGATTACCATTATTCATACGCTTATGTCTATTGGGATTGAAAATCCATCTCAATATTACATTTAGGACTTTTCTCTTTTCAACTATACAAGGCATGGAAAATTGCAGAATTGGAGCAGGCCCTCTCGCTCTTCTAGGCACCATCTACAGTCCTGATCTCCTATATGCACTCATCTGCTAGCAAGATGGTATTGTCTTCATTACCTACAGAAATGCAGACATGCCCTGCAACTATTTCTTCCACCAGTGATCCTCAGGTATCCACTTCAGCTACCAATGGGCCTGTTCTCTCCACTGCTTCCACCATTGTTCTGTGAGCACTGTTATCACTAATACTCCAACGATCACTTTGCTTGTGGTGTCTTCACACTGTTGCTCTTCTGCATCTACTGCTTCTCTTGCTATGATTTCATTGCCATCTCTCCACAGATTGCACTACCACCATAATTCTGAGTCTATTGTATCTTATGAAACTGATGTTGACTTGACTTCAGAGAATCATAGAATCATAGAATCATAAAGTTGGAAGAGGTCACAGGGGCCATCCAGTCCAACCCCTTGCCATGCAGGAACTCACATCAAAGCATTCCTGATAGAGGGCCATCCAGCCTCTGCTTAAAAACCTCCAAAGAAAGAGACTCCGCCACACTCCGAGGCAGCATATGCCAATGCCAGACAACTCTGACCGTCAAGAAGTTCTTCCTGAGGTTTAAGTGGAATCTCTTTTCATCCTCTTCCATTGTTGTTCAGCTGTCCTTTCTCAATCTGGGCAGCAAGTCAGAGCTTGCGGCTGCACAGCTGATATTCAGGAGATAACACAAGCAAAGTAACAAGTCAGCATGATCCAAGAAATACAACCGGCGGGTGGGAAAGTCAGATAAGCTCTGACAACTCCTAGAGGGGAAGCACAATACTGCCTAACTAATTGCTATCTCCCACAAATCTTTTGAGACCAGTGAAGGTTCTCCCTTTGCTATCTATGCTCAGCAAAGGTAGGTATAAGTAAGTTGTCTTCTGTATCTGAAGGTGCAGGACTCTGTGCTGAATCTGGTTCTGCACTTTGTTCTGTCTCTGGGATTTGTGGCTCTATAAGCTCCTCCTGTTCAGCAGGTCCTAGCTGTTTCATTCTCTGAGTCAGAGTCCATCTCCATGTTCTGGAAGCAGGGCATGATACTAACAACGCTTACCTCCTAACATTCTGGTTAGCATGAATCTGTTTCACTCACAGACAACAGCTACACCTTTGCGGAATTGACGATCCGTATGGCCAAGTCCCTCCAGCTTGACACTAAGTCTCACAAACTGGAACCTAAGGACCCAGTCTTCAGTTGACTTCAAGCAAAAGTCTCTACACCTTCTTATATACGTCTTACATACCTCCTTACATGCCTTCTTATGTATCTCCCAGCTCTGCTTAAGAATGTGAGGTGGCCTTGGAGCAACCCATCATCTGTAAGACCTACTTCTAAGAAGGTGGGCACTTTATATAAGATCTCTGATTTGAGTGCTGTTGGTTTTCTCAACACCCAAAGCCCAACTTTATTTTCATGGAGGCTGCACAGACCATACGTAAAGCAGAATTAGACTCTGAGGATGGAGGTGTGAAAATTGGAAAAAGGAACATCAACAATTTAAGATATGCAGATAACACCACACTATTAGCAGAAAACAGCAAAGTCTTGGAACAATTAATGAACAAAGTCAAGGAAGGAAGTTCAGAGACAGGTTTATATTTGAAAAAAACAAAAATAATGACCACAGATTATTTGCATAACTTCAAAGTAGATAATGCAGACATTGAAATAGTTCAAGATTTTCCATACCTTGGTTCAGTGATTAATCAGAACAGAGACTGCAGTCAAGAAATCAGAAGAAGACTAGGACTTGGAAGGGCAGCTATGAATGAACCAGATAAGAACCTTAAGTATGGAGTTATCATTGAGTACTGAAGGTAGAATTGTCCATGCCATTGCATTTACAATTTCTGTGTATGGTTTGAAAGCTGGACTGCGATGAAAGCTGATAGGAAGAAAATCAATTCATTTAAAATGTGGTGCTGGAGAAGAGTTGTTCAAATATCCTGGATTGCCAAAAAGACAAATGAATGGCTCCTAGAGCAAATCAAGCCTGAATTCTCTGTAGAAGCCAAGGTAATTAAATTGTACCATATCATGAGCAGACATGTTGCACTAGAAAAGACAATACTGCTTGGTAAGGTAGAAGGCAGTGAGAAAAGAGGAAGACCACATTATAGATGTAGGAATTAAAATTATCAGTAGGGCTGAAAGTGACCATTTTCCTTTGTCATTGTTGCTTAATCTTGAAATGTCTCCCCCCACATATCGCCCTCAAAATTTAAATGGAATCTGGTTGGGAGAGCAGAGAATATGATGGTCAATTAATCTGAGTGCTTCTTTAGGTCAACTATTTGAGAGCAACATTTTCAAAGCCCTCCGTGAAGACATCTTAGTTGCTAAGTCAGACATCTTACATGTCTATCAAACTATCATTGAAAATTTGAGACCCAAATTGGTCTGCAACAAGCACTTTAATCCTAATAGGGTAACAACCAATAGATGGTTTGATTTAGAATGTAGAGATGCCTGGAAAGCATTAATGGATTTCTCCTGACAGGTACTTAAGAATACTAGTACCCTTAACACTTTAGCGATCATGAGGTCATCCTATAAGGCACTCCTAAAATAAAACAAAAAAGATACTTATTACAGAACACAATGGAGTCATTTGGCCTTAGCTGTGAGGACCAAGAACGAGAAGCAGTTTTGGGACATTGTTTCCATTGGTATGCACATGATTAGACCAGTTATTATTGGACAAATTCCATCGCAAGAATGGCATACTCATTTCAGTGGGCTTTATGGAGCTACATCCATAGAGAACCACCCTACACTCATTTCGAAGACTGTTAGCTTGCCTTTTGGCCACCTGTGTCTGTGTCAGAGGTAAAGAAGTTGATTGCAGCTCTCACCTTAAGTAAGGCACCAGGGGAAAATATGATGCCCCCTGAAATCTTTAAATGTTTCCCTGAGTGGTGGGCCCCTATACTAGCAAAAGTGTTTACCCAGATTAACAATACAGGCACAATTCCAACAGGCTGGAAACAGAGTATAGTTGTCCCCATCTATAAGAAGGGAGATAAGCAGGATCCCAGTAATTACCGACCTATTAGCCTCTTGGATATCGACTCCAAGTTCTATAGCAAATATCTGTTAAATAAACTAGAAGATTGGGAAACTACCAATCATGCCATTCAGCCTGAACAGGCAGGCTTTAAGAAAGGTCAAGGCACTATCGACCACTGTCTCACCCTCTACTTTCTAGCGCAGCAAAGTGTTTTGGGCCCCACCAAACATTTATTTGTCGCCTTTGTCGATTTAGCAGCCGCTTTCGACTTTATTGATAGAAATCTGTTGTGGCATAAATTGGCTAACACTGGTTTAGATTCTCTCCTGTTGTTCCTAATTAAGGAACTTTATTCTAACACAACTGCTACAGTAAGAGTAGGTATCTCTGGTTCATTAACAGCTCCTATTCACATAAATAAAGGCGTCAAACAAGGCTGCCTGTTGGCACCTCTACTCTTTAATCTATACCTCAACAACATAATTCCAGCCCTGTCAGGCTCAGAATTTTTTCCACCCTCTGTTGGTTCAAAAAAGATTTCTATCCTGTTATATGCTGATGACATGGTTCTAATATCACTCACCCGTGTAGGTTTAAAAAGATTGCTTTCGAAGCTTAGTGCTTTCTGTTCTAAAGAAAAGCTGAATATCAGCTACTCTAAAACAAAGGTGATGGTGTTTGGGAAAAGACATTTTCCTTTTCAATGGTCAATTGCCACCAGATTGAACAATGCTGAGAATTCAAATACCTTGGGATTCATTTCACAGAAAATCTCTCATGGAAGCCCCATATAGAAGCCACCAAAGCAGTAGCCCTGAGATCTATTGGGGCAATTCTCAGATTCTATACTACTGCTGGGGGTCATCTGGTTGTTCCAGCACTAAAAATATTCCAAAGCAAAGTTATTGCTCAGATTATGGTGCCGCTTTATGGGGATGGGACGACTCTCACATATCTAAACTGGAATCTCTCCAGAACACTTTTCTTAAGAAACTGCTAACCCCCCCCCGGGCACCCCGGCAGCTTTGGTTTGGGCAGAGGTCGGGTTCCCATCCATCAGAGCCGGTATTCATTTGGCTCTATTTAATTATTGGAGAATAGTTAAAGATTCCTCGGTTAGAGCTTTTCCCAAGTTATGTTTCAAACAGCTACCTAATTGTAAAGTATGGAATTCAAGATATCATAAGTTGCTTGAATGGTATCCTAGCCCACCGGACAACTTTTTCATCTTGAATTCCAAAGAGAAGCTCCGGGATTGTATATTCCACCATACAACTCAATCAGACAGACAGGCTATCAATAATTCTAATTTTTCTAAATGGTACAAATTTTACAAACTTGACCATCAAAGGGCCAGTTATTTGACAAAGCTCACCTTTCCAAAGCTTAGGCAAGCTTTTACAGCCCTTCGCTTTCAAAATATGCCTACTGTTGTGATTGACGGCAGATATTCACATACCCCTTTGGTTCTCTGTTTATCCATTTGTGGGGCCCCTGAAATAGAGGATCTGCCTCACTATTTGTTCTCTTGTCCACTATACTCTGATCCAAGAGCCAAATTTTTGGGATCTGTCCTGCCTCATTTGGAATCTAATACTGTTTTAGAAAAGATTTTTTACCTCCTTGCTGATATTGACTCCGTGGTAACTCGTAAGGCCTCTCTTTTCACTCTGGGAGTTATGAAGATTCGGGCCAGATATGTTGCCGATATCGCGGTTGATTGTTCTGGAGATGCACTCACTTAATTATAGTTTTATTGTCTATGTTTTAACTAAACCAAATTTTAAATTTCTCTCACACATCTATTATGTAGCTTAATATATGATGTATTTTTGCTATGCTGTTCCTATATGTATTTTATATTATTTTATACTAACATTTTGTATTGTATTGTATTGTATTTTAATACTTTGTATGCAAATAGCCTTTGGTTTATGCATTAAATAAATATATATACATTATGGATGGATAGACTCAAAGAAGATAACATCCTGAATCTACGAGACCCGAGCAGATGGTTGCTGATAGAGTGACTTGGAGGTCTCTCATCCATAGGGTTGCTATAAGTCAAGGTCAACTTGTTAACAACAGCAACAAAGTCAGTTTGGCATGATTTGTTTTTGAGAAGCTCATGCTGGCTTCTGGTAAATTCAGAAGTCTTTTCCAAGTGCTCACCAACTTACTGTTCAATGATTTGTTGTAGAACATTTTCTGATACTGATTTCAAGCTGACTGGTTGATAATTGCTTATGTTTCCTTTCTCTCCTTTTTGAGGTAGGAAAACATTTATCCTTCTCTAGTCTGTTGGGATCTCTCCTGTTTCCAGGAATACTCAAATAGCATTGATGGAAGCTCTTAGATTACATTTTCAAGTTCCTTTAGTCCCTTTGGAAGCAGTTAATCTGGTCCTGCAGATTTGAATTCTTTAGAGTAACTAGGTGTTCCCTTACTACCTTTTCACCTATTCTGGACTGCAGTCCTCTTATGGCATCGTTTATTCTATTTTCACCAGCTAAGGGACCATTTTCATTTTGAGAGAAGACTGAAATAAAACAGATGTTGAATATTCAGGAATATTCAGGCTCTGGAAACAGTTGACCCAAAAATTTTTGAGGTGCTCTAAATAAAATTATCTGATTTAATACTTTTGATTTATTCAATCACATTCAAAGCCTTATATTCGTGGTAATATGAAGACAATTCCCTTAGACTATACAAGAAAATGCCTATGTGTGAAAGGATACTATCTTTTTAGGACACATACCTGACTGTAACTGAGATGTAGCTAATATTACCAGTTGAAATTTCTTATGCTGAAGTACAACTATAGTACCTTCAACCTCACCCACTCATTCATTACATTACTTATCAGCTCCATTTTTGTACATTATTTTTCATTTCTTCCATGGACAACTGAACGTTAAGATTTGCCATTGCTTATCTCCTTAGAATAATGTCTGGAAGTTCATATCCTGTATTTACCTCATCTAACTTTAATTGATTGTAGCATAACAGTCCAGGCAACTATGGATAAATATGTGTGTGTGTCTGTGTGTGATGTGGAAAATTTTCCATGAAAAAAAATAGCAATCAAACATTTCTTCATTTCATAAGTCTGCTCCCTAGTGTTGTATTACAATATGGATCTTTGCCCCTGGAAGAACAGCGCACTTCTTGAGATATCCTCTCAGGCTTGCAGACCATCACTTCTGTTCATTTCAGCAGGGAATCATCAATGATCTCCACCATGCATTTCTTTTTCCTTTGGGAACTGTCAAGATCTTTCCCATCCACAGAACTTTCCAAAGTCAGTTCAATGCCCTGCCAGTACTAGGACTGTTGGCTCTTTTCCTGTCCTTCATAATCTCTGATGAAGAGGATACCTTTGAAATAATAGTTTAGCTTGACACTCACAGCACAGTTCCTGGTACATCTGCTTTTGCGTGTTAGATTCTTCTAAGTCTACTTCAAAGAGTCTCCTGTGTTTTGTTCAAAAAAACTTTTTACCACCCAGGACAAATATTGGTGTAGATATTTGGGCCTCATGCTAATGCACCTTCTCTTCTAGCAGGCTAACTATGGCCCTTTTTGCATGGCATTTGCCATGCGAAAGAGGGCCTGGAGCATCGCGCGATTGCGAGGAGCAATCTGCACGACGCACTCACAATCCTGCCAAGCTCTAGGGGCCAGTAGGGGCCGATCGTGCACTTTTTCATTTTCGACTTGAAGCCAAAAATGGTACGTGATCGTGCATTGCTCCCGGGCTCCGTGCGCACTTACCTGGTGTGCGGAGCCTCTGAAGCCGGTCTGTTCGCGCTTCCTGCCCCAGTGCAGCCTGGGAAGGTCCCAGGCTGCACTGTGGAAGGAAGAGGTGGGGCTCTCGTGCGAGCAGGCAGCTCGTGCAGAGCTGAAGCAGCAGGGAAGAGAAAGCCTTTCAGCAGAGGCTGCTCGCGATCCCTGCACCCCAGCGCTGGAACAAGGTAAGGTGTAGAAAGGGCCTATCTTGTACCATCTAAAAGTATAGCTCCTCACACCCTCAGGCCAAAAACCTCAATATAACACAGCTGTTGTAAGTCCTTGCAGCAGCTCCTTCACCATCCATGTTCATTCCAAATAGGAAGTGTCACAGCGTTCCATGTCTCCCCCTCAGACTCCCCCTTGAGACACCCAGGTAGCCGCTGCTATCTCTGCCCTCATCCGAGTCAGTGATTCATTTCCTTTCAGCACTTATTTCCTTCCAGCAGAAACTCTGCTCCCTTAGACCATGTGTTTTGGCAGAGTCTCTCTCCCCAAACACACTAAAACAGACAAGTAGGACTCCAAACAGTTGGCCAAAGAATCATTCTTTACCAGAAAGACACCAGCTCAGTTTGTTCTGGCTGTTCCGTGCAAAATATTTGTGGTCCTCATCATGTTAGCTGAGCACTGAGCTGCAGAGTGTGAGAACAGCTGTATAGAGCCAGTGGCTTCACCCCCAACTGAGTCTGTGACTCTTTTCTGAACTCCTGTTTGGTATCAACAATACATACAGTTATACTTATTAGAATATTTTAAAACTTATTCTCTTCTGCTATAGGAAGTAAAAAGCAGATAATTTAAGGAGGGTATGGATACCATGACAGCATTTTTTCTTTTTTTGAATTTTTAAAATGTTGATTTAGCATATTGGATAAGTCTGAAGGCCCCTTACAAGGTAAAGGTAGTTAACTCCTTAGGGGAAAGAAACTGTTCTTTTTTTGGGGGAGGGGGAAGAGATTAACTAATGAAAATAGATGTTTAGGGGTTTATATTATAATATAATAAAGTTACGGTATCAGTTCAAAGGAAAATGAAGAATTAGCGAAGGAATTAGACATCAGATGCTGTTTTTTGTCCAGTGGGGGAAGTTCTGTATTTTTGCCCATTGTCTATGCATCTAGTAATACATGTTAAGTCCTTTTCATTTTTATCTGTTTTTAATATATGTTGGATTAGACTTATGCTGGATTTTCTTAGGTTAGATTTAGGAATTCATGTTGTATGTATCCTTCAGATCTATTGTATGTATGCATGGATATTGTTTATACCTTACGAATTTGTTTATATGTATAGTTTTTTTTTGTCTGTCTTTTTAAATTCTTTCTTAGCAGAAAAATCTAATAAAAATATTAAAAAAACCCAGTACATACAGTTGGCTGTCCACATTTGTACATTTAACTTTCACTGATCTATTTGTGAGTTTCTCCACCCCTCCACCTCCCTCCACCTCAGCCCCTCCACCTCCAACTCAGCCCCTCCACCTCAGGCACTTCTTTTCCAAGGGAACTTTCCCTCTTGGAGGCTCCAATCTGGCCAAAAAGCCCTTTAAAAACCTGCCTCTAATCTTCCTCCTCCTCCAGCTGCTGTCTGGCCCACTAAAGACAGTTTGCAGCCCAACTTCGGAGCATCACAAGCCCTTTCTAGAAGCCCCTCCCTTCAATCCAGGAAAGGAAATGGGTGTGAGAGAGGAAGTATAAGGCTATCATTATAACCCACCACCTTTCCCTGATCTGGTTTGGTCTGTGGTGGCTGTTCCCCCCATTCCTTTCCCCTTCCCCCCACATTTTGATATTTGTAATTTTTCTACTTTTGCAGGGCTCCTGCACCCCTAACCCTAGCAAATGTGGAGGCCTAACCATACTTGTTTTTTGGGGGTTGGAGTGAAAGTCACTGTTTTGCCCCTTAGAATTCTTACAATTCTAGAGTTCTGCTCTTTGTATTTCATAGAATCATAGAGTTGGAAGTGACCTCACAGGCCTCCCTCTCCATGCAGAAAATCCAGCTAGAGTATTCCCATTAGGCAAACTGTCTAGCCTCTTTTTGAAGATATTCAGAGAAAGAGACACCACCACCTCTCTAGTAATTGGTTCTATTGTCAAAAAGTTCCTTCTAATGTTCACTTGAAATCTATTCTTCTGTAACTTAGAACCATTAGACCTGGTGGTCACCACCTCTGGGGTGGTGGAGAACAAATCTACACTCTCCTCTCTGTCGCAGTCCTTTAGTTATTTAAAGCATGCAATCATATAACCCCTCAGTCTTCTGCTCACCAATCTCAACATGCCTAGCTTCCACATCCTTTCCTCATTTGGTTCTATTTTTGTACAGATTTTTAAACAAAGAATATGATCCCATCTAAATATTATGTAACACAAAGAGAATAATTTCATCTCTGAGGAAAAAGCATAAAAATTAATTTCAAACATCAGTCTTTCCTTTTCATATATAAGGAGAATTACACTGAAGTTGTAGGTGCATGTCTGGTGAGTTTTCTTTGTTTAAACAAACAATGAAGTGATACCGTATTTTTCAAATGAGTTGTCCTTTACCAGACCTTTGCAGATTTAATTTGATGTGCCAGTTTTTCTGAGAAGGCAATGCTCCAAACTTGTGTCAAGCTCTGAAAGGTTACCCTTTTAGTATCCTCCATGTTTTGCTATCTCCACTGGAGCAGCAGCCAATAGGCTAGATAATAAACTTTTATTTTTCAATTCAACATCTGGTCCTTAGTAGATCAAATGTTGTAAGAGTTCATCATTGTGTGGTAAGCTTTCTGCTGTTATGTGAAATATAAAAAGTGGAACATTTGCTACAAATTGGGTTATCTTAGGACATTTGTCCCATGTATGAATTAATGTGCCTCTCTGATTACATCCCCACCAACGTAGAGGAATGGTATTATTGGTTGTAGGTGACAGCTTGGATGGAGTGAGATACCATCTGAAGGTTACTTTTAGCATGCTTTCCCTTATTAAGGCTGGTGTCAGCCTGTAGGACACAGAAGACTGGATTTTATGCCGCTAGTCCTCAATAATGATTATATTTAAATTGATTCCCATTGCATTTTAAAACCATTATCCATGTTGTTGATAGAGTCAGTTAACCACTTATATAGTTTTGTAACAGTTTTGGGAGATTAATAGAACAGTCGATGCAAAATTCTTCAAAGAATGCGATGTAGCTGGACCTTCTGTAGGAAAAAGTGACTTAGCAGATGAACAGATTTGCAGTTTGTTTATCTAGGGAACTAGAGCTCCCTGTAACCACTGCTCTAGTGTTTCAATAGTGATTGGTTTGCCTAGGTGAAATAGATATCTGATGCTGTATATGCTCTGATACTTCCAGGTTTGAATACTTCCATACTGAAGTTGTGGGTGCCTCATAAAGGTGAAGGTGGGGAAGTTAAACATTCAATCCATTTTCTTCATCCTAATAAAGTTTCTTTTAGAAATAGATTTACAATTGCATTTACCGTAACAAGAGTGAGGCCTGTGAATGGATATATTTGGAGTCAATAGTTTTATTAAGCTCTTCCATCTTAATCCAATAAGCATTATTATTGTTATGAATAATATTCAATAACTGATGAATGAATGAATGAATGAATGAATGAATGAATAACTGATGAGGACTGTATAATACTTCTGTAAATTTGGGGTTGTCAGGCCCATTTTAAACTGAATTGAATTGAACTTTTTTTAGGGAATCTGGGGGGTGTTGGAACATTTGCAATGAATTTTTCTAGCCCCCCTTTTTTGCCAGTTTTTAACTTTAGACTCATATGGAGCTATTGGAAGAGTTTGAAACAAATAATATAGTCAGGCTAAAATTTGGGATTTGACCGCTGCAGTATGGCCAGAGAGGGACTTAATCTGGAGCAGATTTTTGAGATTCTCCCACTTCATAAATAATTTATAATAATGATAACAAAATTTGTTAAGCTCTTTGGATAAGCAGATTCCTAAGTATTTACATCTTGAGAAACTTATTTCAGAAGCTGAAGAGGCACTAAGACTGAATTGGTCCTCAATAGGTAAGTTTAATAGGAGTTTAGATTTTACAGAATTCATTTTAGAGCTTGAAAAAAACTGAAATTTTAGCAATATTTTCTATAATTCTAATAATTTTCTGATTCATTAAAAGAAGTAGAACTTCATCAGCGGAAAGGTTGATCACATGCATATGAGAATTTACATTGATGTCTTTTACTTAAGTTTGTGCAAATTTTCTCTGCCAAAGGCTATGCTTTGTGGCAAACAAAATCAGCAATAATGGGCAACCTTGTTTAGTGCCTCTGGAAAGGTAGAATGATTCCAAGTTGAGGCCATTAATGTGTCCAAAAGGTTCCGAATTTAAGGATAGGAGTGAAAGCATAGATGTAAATTTATTACCATAGATGTAAATTTGAGCACATATGGCCATTCAGCATGGACAAATGGCTTTAGGGTGTCAAGAGAAACTACAGCCAATAGGGGTTTAAAATGGTTAGCATGGTTTCTAGTGAAGTTGGTGGGGTGAATCAGTTGCCTTCTTGTAGTTCTGCAGAGGAGGAGACATGATTCAGGGTGCTTCCCAGTCCTAAATAAAGAAGGACCAGTGACAATTGCCCCTGGACAAAAGTGACACAGGAGATTGCTGAGCAGTGTTCTGGGCTCCCCCTTGGCATTTCAGATCACTACATAGCTGGCAATTGTCTGCATGTGGAGGGAAAGTACTGTCATTACTAACAAGTCTTGATGTGTGGTCTGCTGGCTGTATAACCTCAAGCTCAGTCTAGTTTCACCACTTGCATCAAAGAGACTTTTAAACAAAGAGATTTCAATGAGAAGCTTTCCTAAAGTGGGTGCAATTTGTAATTTTTGAGCAACTGGAATTATATTTGTTGGGACTAGTACAGTGGTTCTCAACCTGTGGGTCCCCAGATGTTTGTGGACTTCAGCTCCCAGAAGCCCCAACCACTATGGTCAATGCTCAGGGCTTCTGGGAGCTGAAGTCCACAAACATCTGGGGACCCACAGGTTGAGAATCACTGGACTAGTAGAAGATCACACTTGGAGAAGAACTATGGCAAGTTATTATGATGTATGACTACCACAGCACAATTATTATATGCACAGATGTGGACAAATACGGAAACACCAACAAAAGAGAACTGACTGTTAAAGCTGATGGACCTAACTGAATTTGGCAAATTGAAGGTATAGATTTAAAAAATAAACTCAGTAGTGACTTTTGTAAAAAAACTAGGACCCTTAATTTTTTTTTGTGAGAAAAAAAAGTACTAATACTAGTAGTAATTATACTAATCCAAAAGTACTAATCCAATTAGTACGAGTATTAGTATTTTTGGATAAGCAGCAGTAAAAGCTTTCAAATAGTATTTGTAACTTGAGATGTTTCTCCTATATAGACTTATCTAGAATCTGCTTTAAGAAAGTTTGAAACCACCTTTTTTTGAAAAAGATTATTATTTGTAGTTAGCCTTGTGTATGAAGTATGTCATGTTTAGTATTTTATTTACCTTTTGTCTGTATTTCTTTTTCTGTTTGTTTTGTTGTTAGCTTGATTACTGTAATTTCTTGTTGCTTTTGTTTTATTTTTTGTTTTATTTGTATGTATTTTAAAAATAAAACTTAAAAAAAGAAGGGTAAGCATGATGGATTATAATTAAACTGTGTTCTGATTGAATTTGTTATTGGCCTTGGAGCTTGGTCTGAGTGGATATACAGTCTTCCCTCCACATTTGCGGGTTTGATGTACGCGAATTTGATTATTTGTGAGGCACACATGTGCCTCCCCTATCCCCGATTCTTCTCTTCCCATTCCTTTGTGTTTGACCAGGCATGGAGAAGAAAGTTAAGCACCCAGACAAAAGGCAAGGAAATGTGGGAGGAAGGACGCACACCTGCTTTCCTTCCTTTGCCTCTGGCCCCAGTGCTGCAAATGAAAACAAAGGGGAAATTAAAACCTAACCGATGCCAAAGAAAAAGAACAACTGAAGTCAGGAGTTATAAAGTATCAAACTATCTCAAGGAATTTGAAAAACTAATTTTATATATATGTATATTTTTAAAAAAACTATCTAATGTACCATATAAAATAATCAAATCAGTGAAACAATACATAGAATATATAGTAAAAAGAACCAAAGTCCTCCAGTCCCTTGAAATACAAAAGCCTTTTGGAAGGCAGTGGATGGAGGAGAAATAAATCTTCAAATGATATATGAGTCTTTCAAAAGGCAAATGAGTCCTTCAAAGAGCACACTAAGGGAAGCACAAATTAGAAATATACTAGTCAGTAACAAATGTTACTTACCACAAATGAATCATTCAATATAGAAAAAGGGAATAATCCACAAGTATTCTCCTGCTTTCCCACAGACTGTGGAGTTAATTAATTGATTAAGTTGTGTCAGGACCAGGGCCTAGTTGAAAGAGGAAAAATCCACAATATGAGAGATCTTTGCCTAGTTATTTAAGTAATTGCATCCACTTCGCAAAGATCAGTCTGTGGGAATGCAGGAGAATGGTTGTGGATTACTCCCTTTTTCTATATTGAATGATTCATTTGTGGTAAGTAACATTTGTTACTGACTAGTATATTTCTAATTTGTGCTTCCCTTAGTGTATAGATAACATTAAACCCTTGATTTATTTTTGAAGATAAAGAAGTTCTAGGAAATGTTTCAGCCACTGATGAAGACCTAAGGTCGAAATGCGTTTGGCTGTAAAGAATGGTGGATTGTCATTGAAGAGATACCAGTTGACTTCATTCTTCCTTATCAAGTGGTTTACTACAGTTGTCTGCCTTTTGAAGGACTCATATGTCATTTGAAGATTTATTCCTTCTCCATCCACTGCCTTGCAAAAGGCTTTTGTATTTCAAGGGACTGGAGGTCTCCCCACAGGACTTTGGTTTTTTTTACTATATATTCTATGTATTGTTTCATTGGTTTGGTTATTTTATATGGTACATTAGATAGTTTTTTTTTAAATCTACATATATATAAGTTTTTTCAAATTCCTTGAGATGGTTTGATACTTTATAACTCCTGACTTCAGTCGTTCTTTTTCTGTTCCCAGTGCTGAGAATGCATGCTGAGGCTATAGCCAGGGGAATCGGGGGAGAGACTCCTGCAAGCCTTCCTTCTCCCCTTGGCATTCCCCCCTCCCATTCTCTTGCATTGGTCCCAGTACAGAAAAGGCAAGAGAATGGTGAAGGGAGCCCTGGAAGGGAATAGGAGAGGGGTCATGGGGGGGGGAGTTATTCTTAGTTTTTCCACTTTTGTGAGGGTTCTGTGCCCTGAGCCCTCACAAAGGCAGAGGGGCCATTTTATTCCACAAAGGAAGAATTAAGTCACTTAGCCAGAATTGCACTAAGGATTTTGCTATCTTGATTTATGATAGGATGGTAACAAGATATTAGAGTATGATCTCCCAATGTCAGGTCAGCTTTGCTCCCTGCCATGTTTCAGAATGTCACTCTGTCATGATGATGAATGCTTCCTGATTATTTTATGCTTTATACTGTATGTATAAAGCTTATCCTGTGTGGGAAGTATATGCGAGCTTCTAATGAGGGATCACTGAATAGACAAATGCTTGGATTACCATCATATGTTACATGTCACCTTCTTCTTCGTGGTCTCTGTGCCTCACACACACTAGAAGCTTTCGCGTGTGCGCAGTAGCGTTCGGAAGATTCTAGAGCTTAGTAGCTTGGCGGGAACGCCTCTCCCATGCCTCTACTGAGCATGCTCAGCCCGCTGAGAAACAGTCGCTCCTCAGTTCTTTCTCATCCGCCGTTGCGAACAGAAGGTTCTTGCTTCGTAGCAATTCTTGGCTTGCTTTCAAATACTTTTTTTGGCTTTTGACATCGGATTTCGGCTTTGTTCTTGGTATTTGGATTACGGACTTGGATTTTGGTATTTGGATCCCCCCCGCCTCCTCTTCTTGTCTTCGTCTTCGTCTTCGTCTCTACTCTTCTCCATCTCCGCCTTCTCTCAGCGTCTTAACCTCATTATATGTCGGCCCTCTTCAAGCACTGTTCCACCTGTGGCTGTAAAGTCGTCCTGATCGACAGGCATCGGGATTGCCTTTTCTGTTTGGGGGAAACCCGTAACGTTAAGGCCTGCGCTATTTGCCGGGAATTCACCGCGCAGACGCTTCGGAACTGTGCTTCGAGACTGAAATCCCACTGCTGGGAGGAGTCCCTTCGAGCGCGAGACCAGCCAGAAATCCCGACTCTGTCGGCATCGACTTCTGGATGTCCAACCACCACCGCCTCAGCGGTTTTGGCGGCTGCCGTACCGCTCGCATCGACGGCTTCGGACCCGGTACCATCCTCCCAGACGCCGATATCATCACTACTGCAGATCCCGAAGCTACCGTTGGCTGTGTCGACGTCTTGAGAGGCTCCTGCGGGATCGCAGGCAGCAAAACCATCGAAAACGCTGACCGCTGCCCAGCGGAAGTGTCCTGCCTCTCAAGAGACAATGAGGGAAAAGGAGAAGAAGAAGAAGAAGAAGAGGAGGAAGGAGAAGCGGCTCTCACCTTCCAAGGTGACTCGCCCCTTAACACCTCCTCCGACTCAACTCATTGGGGACCCAGTTGAGGAGTCAGAGCTGCAAGAGGTCCTTGAGGTGTCCGATGAGCAGCCCGTGGCTACGGACTTGCCCTTGGAACCACTCGTTCTAACGGCTGCGGTAACCCCGCTCAGTCACCCCGAGAGGGTGGACCGCCCGGAGGAAGTACCGGCCCTACAACGTACCTCCGCCACGCGTCGGGCAGACTCAGGCAGAAGCAGATCACGTTCCCTGGAATGACGGGTGAGGCATCCATCTCCACGCCGTCAGGGGGTCTATGTCGACAGGGCCACGTCTCGCCCTTCGGCCGACTCGCCCCACACCTCCGCTTCCCATGCAGTGAGGTACGACCGAGAATATGCCTGGCGAGAATATCCACCCTCGTACCTGTCCTACTCACCATCGTATCGGGACAGGTACCATCTGGACGCCAAGCACTGGTCTCCCTACTGCCGGTCTCGCACACCATCCCGTGAGCGGTATCACTCCTGGCATCGACGGTCGCCGAGTCGGTCGGCATCCCAGTCTCCATGCAACAGGAGATCCAGGGAACCTACTCCTCACTATAGGGCTGTGTCTCTGCCCCCGAGGGTAACTTCGACTGCCACCCACCCAACCTCGGACTCTGCCCCAGCAAGGACGACTGTTCTGACCACCGTCGTCACACAGGCAATATAACGCCTGAGGCCCTTGACAGTGCCAATCTCAACATCTTCGGTAACCTGGACGATGGCTGTTACGATGACGTTGCCGGAGGCTATGGTACCTGCCGCGATACCGTCACTACAAACGACGACACCGGTGGTTACCGTGCAGATTCCATCATCCAGGGAGAAGTCCATTGACAGGCCCCTGTCTCCGTCTTCCCAGTCCTACGAGATGGACTCGGATTCGGACGAGTCAACGGCGATGTCCCATGAGTCTCCCCCCTTGACATTTGGGGAACCAGGACCAGAGTCGGCACTGGAGGACGTAAAACAGTTCTCCGCCATCCTTCTGCGTATGGCCACAGCGCTAGGACTCAAGGCTGCCGACCAGGCTCCAGCAGTACAGGATCTGGTGTACCAATACGTCGACACCCGCCCGCCATCCACCGCGCCGTTAACTTTCCTGCCAGCCTTGACCGAGGCCCTGAAGCATCCTTGGGCCAAGCCTGCATCTGCACAGATGATCCTGCACCGGCTCAAACATCTTTATCGTACGCAGAAGGATGAGGTGGACTTCCTGTTTACGCACCCGGTGCCTAACTCTATCATGGTGGAGTCTGCCCAAACTAAAGGTGGAAATCGGGCTCATACTACACCGCCCGACCGTGAGGGATGTCGGTGAGACACTTTTGGTAGGCGCTTTTACACCGCCGACTCCCGTATTGCCAGAGTGTCTAACACACAGGTGTGCATGGCGGCCTATGCGAAGAACCTCCTCGACAGGTTTGGACCTCTTCTCTCCAATCTGCCGGAGGAGCATCGAGCAAATGCCCTCCAGTTGTTCAATGAAGAGGTGGCCCTCGCAAACCAGCAAATCATCTCTGCGAGGCACGCCGTGGAGGTCCTCGTTGGGTCTGTGGCCTTGCACCGCTACGCCTGGCTCCGATCATCAGGCCTTCAAGAGGACAGCAGGAGAAGGATTGAAGATCTTCCCTTCAATGGCCAGGGGCTATTCCACGCGACAGCTGATGATGCCATGGACCACCTCGTCAAGGCACGCCTGACAGCCAAGAAGATGGGCATCCATCAGCCCCAACAGCCTCGGCATGGCTTAGGTTCCCGGCCGTCCTGGCGCAGATCTTCATCCTCCACCCTCCAGCCTTGCTCACCTCGCTCGGGCCCGTCTTGCCCGTTGACCTCATCCTCGACGCGGAGACCTCTTCGAAGACACCCATCTTCGTCCTCGAAGAAGTCCTCTGTCACAGGTTGAGAAGCATGATGGGACCTGTTGTTACTCCTGGCTTCATATTTTCCCACCACTAGAGGGTGAGAACGCAAAGCTGCTTGTAGTTGTTTAGTCTAACTTTCTGTGAACGCTTCCCGTGTGAAACCTAAACGTATTCAAGGTCTTCTGCTGCCTGCAGCCGCAACTTTGTTATGGTTAAGGAAACGCCTTGTTATTGAATATGTATACTTAAAAACACGGCTTTTGAACAGGCTGTGCCTTTTTCTTGTTTCCTTTCCTTTCTGCTCTGGACGAGGAGATGGCTCGCTGCGCTGTAACTTAATAGTCTGCTACTTGATCTATTGCCCGCAATAAAGACTGTTAGCCTGCTGCCTCGTGTTGGCTGTGATGTTTTTCCTATTGATGGTAATGCCCCTGGCGGGTTTTTCAACATGGTAGCGGAGGATGGTTTTGAGAGGTGTTTTTTGAGGTGTTTTTACAATGGCTCATGTGGTGCCTGGGGGCCTGCCTCTCGTTAAGCTAAATGCAACTAATTACTTGGCATGGTCAGCTCGCATGGAAAAGTATTTGCAAGCTGAGGGGCTGTGGGGTGCTTTCACAGCTCCCCCGACTCTGCAGGGGACTGCTGCGGAGATAGCAGCGGCAACGAGGCGTGCCATGTCTGTCCTCTTTCTGGCTGTGGAGGATGACCAGCTCACGCATATCAGGGATCTTGCCACCCCTCGTGAGGCCTGGGCGAGGCTGCGGGAGTTGTTTTTGAGTCAATCAGCAGCCGCCAAGTACGCCCTGTGCGCCCGTTTATATGGGATGAAACTGGCCCCCGGTGTCCCGGTGAGGCAGCATTTGGCTGAGATGTTGGAGCTGTTTTCGTCACTTCGGGAGAGAGGCAAAGTGTTGCCTGAAAGTGACAAGGTATTTTGCATCTTGAATTCCCTTGATAGTTCCTGGAATCTGGTGGTGTCCTCTCTTCAATCCATGCCAGAGAGGGAGTTAACCGTTCCTTTGGTTTCTGCTCGTCTGCTGGAAGAAGAGGAAAAGCGCGCAAGGAATGCAGAGACTCCCACACAGCCGACTCCAGCTGCAGAGGCCTGTGCTGGGAGAAAAAGTTCTCCGGCTGCTGAGGCGAGGCAGGAGGGGCTGGTGAGAGCCCATGCTGTGCGAAGGTGCTTTCGCTGTGGGTCTGCTTCTCATCTGAAGCGTGATTGCCTGCTCCTGAGGCAAGGGGAGCAAAGCTTCACAGGCGCCGGTGCCAGGGGCCGTGGCAGAGGAGGCAGAGGAGGTCGGGCCAGGGGACGGCTGAGAGTTGCTGTTGCCGTGGGAGATGCTGTTGCGGACACTGTTTCGGACTCTGAGGAGGCAGGTGATTCCGTTTGGCTTCTAGACAGCGGCTGTTCCCAGCACCTGGTCAATTCTGAAGATTTATTTGACTGTTTGGATTCTGCCAGTGTTTCCTCTGTGACATTAGCTGATGGGACAAAGGCTAAAGTTTGTGGCGAAGGTGTAGCTTTTGTCCCTGCCCTTGACATGGGTTTGAAAAATGTTTTGTTTGTTCCCTCTCTTGATTTCTGTTTGCTTTCTGTGGGGCAACTAACAGGGTCAGGGTTCAAGGTTGAGTTCTATGGGAAGCAAGGTAAAATCCTCAAAGATGGGGTGGTATGTGCTGTGGCTACACGAGAAGGGAGGCTGTTCTTTCTTGAGCCACGACACACTGTGTGTAATGTGTATGGCAATGTCCCACAACATGATGAGTGCCTTCATCTCCTCCACCGGCGCGCAGCGCATGCAAGCTTTCCTGTGTTAAAGAGGCTTGCTGGTTGTTGTAAAGGGTGTACTTTGAAGCCTTGTAATGTCTTTCTTGACTGTGCTATTTGCAAGCAAGCTAAATCTAAACAACTCCCAGCACCGAGAGTTAGTTTTCGTGTACCAACCGCCCCATTTCAGTTGGTACACTGTGATATTGTGGGTCCTATGAGTAAACCTTCCCTAGGGGGAGCTAGATATTTCGTCATTCTCGTAGACGATTTTAGCAGGTTCATTTTCTGCTATTTGTTGAAACAAAAGTCTGATGTGTGTCAAGTTCTCAAGAACTGGTGTTCCTTGGTTGAAAGGCAATTTGGTTATTCCCTGCAAAAGCTTCAAACCGACAGAGGAATGGAATTCCTGTCGGAGAACTTGCAACAATGGATCAAAAAACAGGGTATAGTGCACAGGGCGACTGCCGGCTATTCTCCTCATCAGAATGGAGTGGCTGAGCGGAATGCAGGAGTTCTGCAGACTCGAATGCATAGTTTGCTGCTTGATGCAGATCTGCCTCTGAGTTTTTGGGGTGAGGCAATTCTGACTGCCTGTTACATACACAACAGGCTGTGGAGTTCTGTGGTTAATACTACTCCCTATGAGTGTTTGTTTGGTAAACAACCTTCCATTGCACATCTGAGAGTCTTTGGGAGTTTTGCTTGGGTGCACATCCCCAAGGGGCAAAGAAGGAAGGGGGAGCCTAAGGCCCAGCGTATGCGTTTTGTTGGCTATGAGCCCAACTGCAAGGGGTATCGTTTTTACGCTGGTGGCAATTCCTGTGTGGTGTCTAGGAATGCCTCTTTTGAGGAACACGCTAATTGGTCGCGTGTTCAGGCAGCGTCTGAAGTTTTTCTCCCTGTGGCTGGTCTGCCAGCTTCTCAACCACTGCAGCCTTCAGCCTCCGCTCCCAGTTCCTCAAGGGTTGAAACAGAAGAGGAGAGAGGCGCGTGGAGGAGAAGAGCTGTAAGTGATGTGCGAAGGTCTTGCACAGGGGAGAGAGAACGCGAGGGCTCAGTGAAAAGGTCTCGCAGTGCTGAGGACAGGGACGAACCTTTGCAGGATCGTCCCATCCCCAGACGGTCTCAAAGAAAAACGAAAGGCATTCCACCTAAACGTTTTTCCCCTGAGTCTCTCGCAGTTCGTGTGTGCGCTGTAAACTGTGAGCTTCAGTGCTTTGCTGATGTTGTGAAAATGCCTGAGCAACAGGCAGAACCCTGGTGGGATGCAATGCAGAGTGAAATGGATTCCATTATTCAGCATGATGTGTATTCTCTTTGTAATTTGCCCAAGGGTGTGAAGCCAATTGACAGCAAATGGGTCTACAAGTTGAAACCCACTGCTGATGGGCACGTGAAATATAAAGCGCGCCTAGTGGCACGCGGGTTCTTGCAAGATACCAGTGATCTGGATCAGATTTACTCCCCGACTGTGAAAGCACAGTCCATCAGATTGGTGTTTGCCATAGCAGCTCAGAGAAAAGCTGTTATTACTCACTTCGACATTTCTACTGCTTATCTTAATGCTGATTTAGAGGAAAAAGTGTACATGCTTCAGCCTGATGGGTTTGTAGTAGAGGGGAGAGAAAACCAAGTTTGGTTTTTGAGGAAAGCGCTTTACGGATTACAGCAATCTGCCAGGTGTTGGAATATTTGTTTACACAATGCCCTGCAAGGGTGTGGGTTCATACAAAGCCTTGCTGATCCCTGTGTATATGTTCGAGGGAAAGGGGAGAGTTTGGAAATTCTCCTCGCATATGTGGATGATCTGTGCTTGGTCAGTGCTACACAAAAACAAGTGCAAGTGTTTGAGAAAGAGCTGGGGAAAAGGTTTCAGGTGAAAAACCTAGGCCCAGTACAGAGCTTTCTTGGAATTGAAGTACAGAGAACTGAAAAAGGTATTCTGCTGTGTCAGAAACAAAAGATTGTAAAATTGTTAGAATTGTGTCAAATGTCTGACTGCAAACCGGTACAAACTCCAATGGTGCCAGGTTTTTTGAAAAATACCTGTGAGGAATTATTTCCTGATATACACCTATATCAGTCTGTCATTGGGAGCCTTTTGTACTTAGCTGGTACTAGCCGGCCTGATATTGCTTTAAGTGTCAACATTCTGGGCAGAGCGTGTGCTAAGCCAACCCAGTATCATTGGCAGGGTGTGAAAAGGGTACTCAGGTACCTAAAAGGTTCCCTTGATTATTGCCTAAGCATTTGTCCTGATCAGATGCCAAACCTTGTCTGTTCATCAGACAGTGATTTCGCTGAGGATACTGTGGACCGCAAAAGCACAACTGGTTTTCTTGTCAAATACAGTGGTGTAGCAATCGACTGGAAGGCTAAAAAACAGTCTTGTCTTGCTTTGTCAACTGCAGAGGCAGAGTTTGTGAGCCTATCTGCGCTCTGTACTGAGTTGGTTTGGTTCTTGCAGTTGCTACAAGACCTGCATGTGTCTGTGCCATTACCAATACAAATATGTTGTGATTCACAAGCCTGCATTCTTCTTCTCGATCAAAACACATTGACATCAAATTTCACAATGTGAAACAATATGTACAAGAAGGAAAAGTGTCCCTTACCTATGTGTCTTCAGAAGAAAACGTGGCTGATGTGTTTACCAAGCCACTTCCTGCTAATGCATTTAGTCAGCACGTTAGCAAACTGGGGTTGATGGAGTCTCCAATGCAAGGTAGCTGAAAATATTCGCAAGGAGTAGGGGAGTGTCACAGGTTGAGAAGCATGATGGGACCTGTTGTTACTCCTGGCTTCATATTTTCCCACCACTAGAGGGTGAGAACGCAAAGCTGCTTGTAGTTGTTTAGTCTAGCTTTCTGTGAACGCTTCCCGTGTGAAACCTAAACGTATTCAAGGTCTTCTGCTGCCTGCAGCCGCAACTTTGTTATGGTTAAGGAAATGCCTTGTTATTGAATATGTATACTTAAAAACACGGCTTTTGAACAGGCTGTGCCTTTTTCTTGTTTCCTTTCCTTTCTGCTCTGGACGAGGAGATGGCTCGCTGCGCTGTAACTTAATAGTCTGCTACTTGATCTATTGCCCGCAATAAAGACTGTTAGCCTGCTGCCTCGTGTTGGCTGTGATGTTTTTCCTATTGATGGTAATGCCCCTGGCGGGTTTTTCAACATCCTCCTCTGGGACGAAGTATCGGTTTTGACCTGATTTGCAGGTCACCACCACTACCATCTTCAGCCTGCCAGCAGCCCTAGAAGATCAACCAAGCCTGGCCAGGCACTTCACAGAGTGGCGTCACGTCACTATGGACTCTTGGGTCCTCTCCATTGTCTGTCTTGGCTACGCCATAGAGTTTGGAAGTATTCCTCCACGAGGCGTCTATTATTCCACCTCGGCCAGCCCAGCCTTGCTGGAAGAGATCCAGTCCCTCCAGCAAAAGGGAGCGATTGAACAACTCCCGCCCTCGGCATCTACCACCGGCTTCTTCTCCCAGTACTTCACGGTACCGAAGTTGGACGGGACTCTGCGACCCATTCTGGACCTCAGAGGGGTGAACGAATACATCCACCCCAAGAGGTTCAAGATGTCACGCTGTCGTCTATCCTTCCTTTCCTTCGCCAAGGGGACTGGTTCGCATCCATCAATGTTCGGGATGCCTCTTTTCACATTGCCATTCGCCCGCAGCACAGATGATACCTCCAGTTCTCGGTCGACGGTTCCTGTTACCAGTACCGGGTACTACTGTTCGGCCTCTCGACCGCGCCACGGGTCTTCACGAAGTGCATGGCCCCGTGGTGTCGTTCCTGCGGATGAAGGGCGTCTCCATCTATCCTTATCTGGACGATTGGCTGCTGGTGGCGTCCTGCAGGCGCAAACTCTTCACGGACGTTCACAAGACACTTACCTACCCTTTTGGCCCATCTCGGTCTCTGGGTCAACCCGAAGAAGTCCCATCTCGAGCCTGTGAGGGTTCTCGACTTCATCAGGGCAACCTTGGACTCGGTATCGGCCAAGGCCTACTTACCGATGGACCGCGCATGGACGCTTCGCTGGGCCGCGTCCACCATCTTCAACGCCCCGACAGTATCGGCGTGGAGAATCCAGCAGCTCCTCGGGTACATGGCCTCGACTACCACCGTGACCTACTTGTCCAGGCTCCGTGCGCGGCCTCTTCAGCACTGGTTCGTCCAAGTCTTAGACCCACTCCTAGACGACCAGAGATGTCTCCTTTGACTGCCCACGCAGGTGCGGCGCTCCCTGCCATGGTGGCGGTCCTACCACAACTTGCTCTCCGGCATGCCCTTTCAGGAGCCGAATCCACACGTCACCATGACCATGGATGCCTCCCTCTTCGGATGGGGAGCTCACCGTGGCGACCTCAGAGTCCAGGACCGGTGGATCAACGACGAGACCATCCTCTACATCAATGCCCTCGAGCTCCTCGCCATCTGGAAAGCTCTGAGGGCCTTTCACCACCTCGTTACTGGCCGCACGGTGTTGATCCTGACAGACAACACAGCGGCGGTCTGCTATGTAAACAGGCAAGGAGGGACTCATTCGACCACCCTCCTCAACGTTGCTCTCGATCTCCGGGACCGGTGCGTCTCACTCTGAATCCATCCGGTGGCAGTTCACCTGGCCGGGCAAGAGAACACCACAGTGGACGCCCTCAGCAGGGACACCACTACCCACCACGAGTGGTCCCTCTCGACTGAGGCATTCCAGATGATTCGAGATCGGTGGGTCGAGCCGACTATCGACCTTTTTGCCACTGGTCAGAATGCAAAGTGCTGCTGGTACTGTTCGAGGGCCGGCTGGGTCGCCATTCCATCGGCGGTGCCTTCCAATTCCGGTGGAGCGAGGGATTCCTCTATGTATTCCCTCCGTTCCCCATCCTTAGCCGAGTGATATCGAAGATCCTCGCAGACCAAGCCGACGTCGTCCTCGTAGCCCTGTACTGGCTGAGGCAGCACTGGTTCGGCCCCCTGTTCGAGGCTGCTCGTGGTCAGATCCTCTGGTTTCCCATGACACCGGACCTCCTGTCACACTCCAACGGGCTTGTCCTCCATCTGGACCTGCCGCTCCTGGCCCCTCCATGCCTGGAGGATATCGCCCTAGATGACCCCGACACGCTGCAACTATCACTACAAATGGCAACGCTTCGTCGCCTTTGCTGAGGAACGACGGGACCCAGTATCGCCTGTCAACCTGCCTACCGTGCTCCATGTCCTCCTACACCTTCAACAGCAGGGCTTGGCATTCCCTTCGCTGAAGGTCTACCTCACCGCTATCGTGGCATACCAACCTCCACGATCTCCATCGGCGGCCCTCTTCCGTCACGGTACCGTGAAGCAGTTTCTGAAGGGCCTGCAGCATCTTTATCCACTGGTATGGCCGCCGCTACCGCCATGGTCACTTTCCCTCGTGCTATCGCAGCTGATGAGACAGCCCTTTGAGCCCATGGCGACCGCAGATGACAGGCTGCTCACCATGAAAACTGCCTTCTTGGTGGCTGTCACCTCCGCCAGGCGGGCGGGAGAGCTGACAGCCCTACGGTCTGACGAGCCTTACCTCATTTTCCATAGGGACAAAGTGGTCCTTTGGCCTGACATCTCATTCCTGCTGAAGGTGGTGTCTAACTTCCACCTCAGTCAAGACATCACCTTGCCAACCTTTTATCTGGACCCGACTACACCTTTGGAGCGATCCCTTTACTCCCTGGATGTTTGTCGGGCCCTGACCTTCTACACGGACAGGACTGCCTCTTTCTGACAGACCCCACACCTCTTTGTGTGCTATGGCAGGCGTCGGAGAGGCCACAAGTTATCCACCCAACGTTTCTCGAAATGGGTGGCCCCGACTATCCAGTTGGCGTATGAGCTCACCAAGAAGCCTCTGCCAGTTTTTCTCCAGGCTCATTCCACCAGAGCCATGGCGACATCTGCAGCCCTTCTGCGAGGAGTTGACCTGCAGGAACTCTGCTGTGTGGCGACCTGGTCCCAACCATTGACCTTCGTGTGCCGCTACAGACTGGACTGCCAGTCCCGCAGGGATGCCCGTTTCGGAGGTGCTGTGCTGGCTTCTGTTCTCTAGGATCTGACCCACCATCCACAGTCTCCTAGTGTGTGAGGCACAGAGACCACGAGAAGAAGAACAGGTTGCTTACCTGTAATTGTGGTTCTTCGAGTGGTCATCTGTGCCCTCACACACACACACACCCGCCCAGTTGTTCCCTCTTTCTCAGGTCCCTTATTGGCGGACTACAGAACTGAGGAGCGACCATTGTTCGGCAGGCTGAGCATGCTCAGTAGAGTCATGGGGGAGAGGTTCCCGCCAAGCTACTAAACTCTAGAATCTTCCAAACGCTACTGCGCACGCGCAAAAGCTCCTAGTGTGTGTGAGGGCACAGATGACCACTTGAAGAACCACAGTTACAGGTAAGCAACCTGTTCTTATGTTAGACCTTTGGGTGTAATCTGATTGATTGTTGAAGAGGATGAAATGAGCACACTGCTGCAGTATGCAGTATGCTAGATGAAAGATTCTGTTAGAGCTTTGTTATAAGTTACATGCTTGCTGGAGAAATATGTTAATCTGCTTCTAGCATGCATAACCATGTATGCTACCATGTGTTGTGAGTTACTGCCATACTGCATGTGATCCTGATGTTTCATGCTATGTTATTTCTGTACTACAGTGTACAGTGGGCTGTGCATGTGTGTGTTTGTGCGCATTGAGGATTGATTTTCATTGGTTACTCTTATGTTTCGGTGTATTAACCTTTGCTAATACACTTTGACTACTCTTGTAGTAATGTCCTGCCATGTTGTTAAGCAGGCCTACTTATTGCATGCTGTTGGTCATATTTAATGGTGTCATTATATGCTATGCTTAAAGTGTTAGGCTTGAAATTTGATTTTTGTAATTCGCTATATTAATTGGCATTTTAGACGCTCAGAGCTCATCAACCTTGCTTTGGAATTATTTTGTTCTGCTCCTGTTTATAATCAGTATGTACAAGTGAAGAACTCTTGAGAATGACCTAGGATGTAACAGGGTCATGTAGACTTAGGAATGTTAAAGGTCAGATAAAATGTAACGTGTGTACAAGCTGTAACTTTTCTGATATTGATGCATGAATTTTTTCTTTCTTGTAAGCATTCTTTAATATAAACATAAAAATGGTATAAGAAGGGAAGCCTGAAAGAATAAATCATCCTACCTGGTATCCTTTGGCCGAAGTACTTGTGTGTGTGTGTGCCTACCTTTCTTTCTCTTTTCTACCTTCCTACCTTGTATTTGGAGGTTCATATGAGCTCTGTGTCATCTAGGGTACGGTAAGGTGTGGTCTGTTTATCCACCCTCACAAAAAGTTTCCACATTACAATAAATGTGTGTTCTGCTCTTTGTATGTAACATGTTTAGTGGCTTGCTGCATTGTAGGAAGGATGCTGGGTTTTGGTACTGTAAACTTTACATATATGCTTCGTATTTTGCCTGATGTATTATGGGGAAATGGTGTGTAAAAGGATGATGGGATAGGTTGGGAGTCTGCGGATGAGAACAGAGAAGTTTTCTGAAGGCTTTGATGTAAAACCAGGTGCTAAGCTAGCCTTCAAAGTTTGGTTGGTCTAAAAGGCCTGATCTAAGAGCTGCAAACTGCAAAAGCTGTAAGTTATCTTATGAGAATGAGAGGGAGGATGTTATGGTCAGGACTGTGATAAATCTTTTCTACTTGATCTTCAAAGGCTGTGGTTGGTCTAAGAATGGAAAATGGGAAAACCTGGGCAAAGTCAGAAACACTTACCTGAGGAACTTATTGTTGTTAGTTAGTGAATGAGAAATTGATCCAAGCCTAATTTGTGTGCATCATGTGGAATGCCTATATAAGCCTGTGCAATGCTATAGACTCCACTCCTGGCAACAGCTGAAGCTTTCCTGCTTTGAAGTCCATGTTGCAGTTTATTTTTTGTGGGGAGGGTCTGAAATAATGCTACTGTAATATTTTTAAAAAATATTCTGAGCTATTCAGTTGAATCTGAAACTAACCACTGTCTGTGACGTCCTCAGGCTTTGGAATGGTGGTTATCTTGGCTAGTTGCTAGGACTCAGATCACTGACCACCCACCATTGAAGAGTGTATGTAGGTAAGGAAGAAGACAGTCTTTGAAGATTTTGTAAAATTCTGCACTAAAACCATTGCCTCCTTGGGATTTATTGTGTTTAAGGTATTTAAATTACTGCTTAATTACTTCTTTGATTTTAGCTGTTGTTATTGGAGCATTAAGGATATTCCTGTGTTCATTGATTAATAGGCGAAGCTTGATTGAATCAAAGAATTCTGCCCAGAATTCTGAATCTAATTGTAACATATAAATGAGGATAAAAATGTTTTAAATTCATTGTTAATATCCCATGGAGATAAGTTGCCATTTTTAGATTTGACTAGAGAAATAGAACATTTAGCTAGTTGTTATCTCAAAGCATTTGCTAACAAACTTGAGTTTGTGTTTCTGTGTTTATAGACATCTCTTTTTAGAGCAGTTAGTGAACTGTATATTTTGTCTATATTTAGTAATTCAAGCTCTGCTTTCTTAGATGCCCACAAGATAATTTTTTTTTATACCTGGACAATTTGTTTGATCTTTGGCATTTGTATATTTACAATCAGTTTGTACCTAGATGCAAAATTTTTTCCTTTTCTATGTACAGTTTTCTTTAATTATATAGACCTATGTTGTCACTTTGAAGAATCCCACAAGAGAGCTGTGCCTGTGTCTGGAGCTGAGTTTTCCTTTAAAAACTATTGGATTTCCTGATTCACCTTAGAAATAATTTCAGACTAGTGGGGATCATACAGTTTAGTCTCCAGCTAAATAAGCAAGGATCAGTGTGGTAAAAAGAATAAAACATACAGTGGGGAGAGCCATCTGAGTGGAGAATACACTTCATTTCTATGCTGTTGATGTGAGACATGTTATTGCTACAAACTAAGAAATGATTGATTCAGGAATATGAATCATGATTCATTGGAAAAAAAAAGAGAATAATCTGTTCTCTTTGGGTGCATCAAATGCCACACATAAGTCACAACTAGCTTTTCCATTGTTTTCAGAAGTTTGATTGGACTTTGTTTATTCCTTGATACTGTCTTACATTTGTCTAAGACATTATTGAATACTAGGTTTGTGTCAGCTCCAGTTATTTGGGTCGGGAGGGTGGGTTACATTTTGATGTTTTAATATATTTATATGTTCTGTAATGCTGCCTCGATCCATTTGGGAGAGGCGGGATAAAAATAAATATTATTATTATTATTATTATTATTATTATTATTATTATTATTATTATCTTCTGCAAATTGCATGAGGGTTGCAAAAAGATGTACCAAGAAATGGTTGGTTACATGAATATGATCCAATTGTGAGTTTTTGTCCTAATAATGTGCTTTTCACTAGGATAAGTCAACCATTTCTGTCTTTAAGTAGATCTGTTACTATGAAGGGACAAGGAGTGGCTACTAAAATTATCACCCCTCTCTCCTTCGAACTTCCCCCTGCATGAAATTGCTGATTAAATTTAGGGTATTTATTGGCTATGTCAAGACTTCCTATGCAGATAGATCTCTTGCAGCACGACAACACCGGGGATAGGACTTAATCAAGGAAGCTATAGCCCTGATATGGCAAGATCAGAGTGGAGCTGTTGATGACTGGGTTACTTGGAAGCGTCCCATTCATAGTTGCCATAAGTCAAAGTCAAATTGATAGCCATTAAAAACAACAAAGGACTGCTTTCTTTCGTATAATCATTGCAACTTGCATTATGCCTCATATCAAGTGGCTCTACTGTTACCCTGTTTACTGGGGGTCTTGGGAGGGACACCTAAATAACCAAACAACAACACACAATTTTGGGGAAAATTAGCTGGAGCACTCACTTAAACTAGCGAGAGGCAGGGTAACTTAGCAGGATCTTGCAATCCAGTGTCTACGGGGGTCAGGTCAGTCAAGCAGCCAGATGGGTTTAAAGTAATAGAAAGGATATTTTATTGCATACAAACAAATATTAAAGACACCACAGTCACACAGCTAACTAAGAGATTAGAGGTTGAATTAAGGATAGAGACTTTCAGGGAAAAATGGGTGATATGACACCTGTCCTGAAGCTTGAGTTCGTTGGTCTGGAGTCTCAGTACGTGGGACTGAGGAGACAGCTCGCCAAAGAAAGCAGCAGCAAGGCTTGATGGAAGTTCGGAGTGATCTGAGGAAGGTCTCGGAACCAGGGGTTTTTATAGAGTGAATTGGGACTGCAGGCTGCGCCTTACTTGGGGACAACAATGAGTTTTGGGTGTGAGACAATGTCTCAGAAAGGTCACAATTTAGCATGATTGCGTTAAGTCTGAATTGACAAAGAGGTGGACTGTATGCAAATACTCAGTGCTTGGCCTTTAAGCTTCTAGTTTACCAAGTTACCTGATCAGGGCAGGGAGTCCTTTGTAAACAGTGTGCATACATAATGAGGGTGTTTGCAGAGAGGTCTCCTAAAGCGGTGATCTGGCCATTTTCTGGCCTGCCTGTATTGTCTTGGGATATTGCAGCATTTGATGGCCGAGCCTAGTTCTGGGCTTGTCCAGGGGCCTCACAAACACGTGGAGAGAGGTGGTGGAAGAGAGCCAAATTATTGATATCAAAATGCTATCTTTATGCTATCTCCAAGTAGGCCTAAGCTGCAGTAACACTACTGCCACCTGGTGGTAGAATCATCTTATGGAAGATCAGTGTAATTTGCTGACCTAGAGGTGGGATCTCAACACTAGTGATGTTTCTTGTCCTGGATGAGTTTCCAGTTGTGATCTTGTGTGAGTTGGTATTTCTGTGTTCAGAATTATTTAGAAGGGGATATCAATGCACTCACAGATTTCCAATGCTTGTTTGCAAAAAGTGGCTTTCCATGCATAAGCAGAGATCTTGGCAAAGAATGTGGATTGCACATTGTCAGGATTGGTGGGAATTGGCCCCTCTGAGCATACACAGAGTTCAGACAGGGAAGTGAGGCTTCACTGCCGCAGGAGTTTTCAGTGAAGCAAGAAAACAGTTCTGGAGACTCAGTATGTTAAGCTTAGGGCAGTTTTATTGCTGCACACTAAGATAAGGCTTTCAGCAAGCATTCCAGAAAGCAATTAGGAAAGAAAAACATCAGGAGATAAACTGACAGCATTTCCCCTTACAAAGCATAAATAGTCAGCAGTGAAACATGACCACTTAGGAAAAAGCCTAACTGGTAGATTGTACAGGCAGATCCCAGCCTTTTTAAGGACTAACTGTCACTCTGAACATATGGGGTGACCCAATCATCTTTCTGGCGTGTTGCCTTTCCCGGTACACAAGTTATAGACATAACAGACATGACAACCTTACACCTGCACCTGTGGCCACATCACCTCTTTTTCTGCTGTCCACTTAGAGGAAACCATGCCTGACTCAGCATAAATCTTTGACAAACATCAAATCAAGATTGGTAGAGAGATAGTCAGGAATCACCCAATTAATCTAAATGAATTCAAATCTACAAGACCAGATCAGCTGCATCCCAGAGTATTGAAGGAACCTGCTGGCATACTTTCTGATCCATTAGCAATCATTTTTGAGAAATCTTGGAGAACATGTGAAGTTCCAAGGACTGGAGACAAGCAAACATTGTTTCTCTCTTCAAAAAGGGCAACAACAACAATAGCAGCAGCAGCAACAACAAGAGAAAACTACAGATTATTCAGCCTGACCTCAGTACCAGAAAAAAAAAATTAGGATACAGGAGTCTGTTTGCAAGTATCTTGATGTCAATGCAGTGATTCTCTGGATGTCTCCAAAAAGAGGCCGGACAGCTACCTGCTGGGAATGCTCTAGCTGGATCTCTTGCACTGAGCAGGGTGTTGGACCCAGTAGCCCATGGCATCCCCTTCCAGCTTGGTGGTATATGAATAGAATTAAAGGGAACTCCCAGTGATAACAAACCCCTGCATGGTACAGAGCTTCTGTAGTTTGTTGGAATTTATTTCATTGATGAAACATGTCTGATGCAATATCTGGTGCAGTGGTGCAGAGCATTTGTGAAAAGGTGGCTGTTTCTCCCCAGGGATATTCAGAAAGTGCCTTTATTTCACAGACAGTTCACTGTTTTAGAAAGGGGGGCTCTTGCACACAGTATGGACATTCAGTGTCTTGCTTACAAACATTTAGACAGATGCTTCACAGCCAGGATATCAGAAATTTAACTAGATCCTTTTGTTCTTGGTGTTCTGGGACTCATCAAATCCATAGGTTGAGACAGTGACTCTAGTTATCTAAATTTATTTTCTCTTGCAGTGCATTGATAAGATTGCTGATTTTATGTTTGAGATCACTGATTTTACAATCACGTGCCAAGCCTTCAAGGCAAGAATTCAAGTCTGCAGGACCAGATGAACTACATCCAAAGGTATTAAAAGAACTGGCAGAAGTAATCTCAGAACCTCTGGCAATAAGCTTTGAGAATTCCTGGAAAACAACAAAAGTCCCAGCAGACTGGAGGAAAACATATTGTTGCTATCTTCAAAAAAGGGAAAAAAGAGGATCCAAACAATTACTGCCCAGTCAGCCTGACATCACAACTGGGGAAGATTCTAGAGCAGATCATTATGCAGACATCTGTAAGCACTTAGAAAGGAATGCCATGATCACTAGAAGTCAACATGAGTTTCTTGAAAACAGGTCATGCCAGATTAATCTTATCTCTTTTTTTGATAGAGTAGATTGGTAGATGAAGGGAAGGAAATGCTGTGGGCAGCATAGCTTAGAATCATAGAATTCGAAGAGACCACAGGGGCCATCGAGTCCAACCCCCTGCTATAAAGGAAAATCATCAAAGCATTCCCAACAGATGGCCATCCAGCCTTTGCTTAAAAATCTCCAAAGAAGGAGACTCCACCATACTCTGAGGCAGCATATTCCACTGCCGGTCAGCTCTGACCATCAGGAAGTTCTTCCTGAGGTTCAAGTGGAATCTCCTTCCCTGCAGCTTGAATCCATTACTCCTTGTCCTAGTCTCTGGAGCAGAAGAATACAAGCCCACTCCCTCCTCGACATGACATTCCTTCAAGTATTTAAATATGGCTATCATGTCCCCTCTCAACCTTCTCTTCTGCAGACTAAGCATCCCCAGCTCCCTAAGCCACTCCTTGTGATAACTGAAGTCCCTGTCAGAGCTGCTGATGACGAGCAGCAGCTGTTGGTCCCTGTTGCTCAGGGTGGAATGACAAGCAGCAGCTGTTGGTCCCTGTGGCTCTGGATGGAGATGAGTCCTGCAGCTCGAGAGCTCCTCCTGCTGCCATGGACCAAGCAGGCCCAGGCGTTCCTCTGCCTGCTCCTTTAGGGCAACAAGGATCCGATTCTGAAGATGCTTTGGAGCCTGTGTCAGTCAGCCCACAAACAAGGTGGAGACTCAAGAGAGCTGAGCAAAGGGAGGCTTCTTTGATGAAGTTCAAGAAGCAGTGACTAGCCATACCTGTACCTTGGGCTATATAACTGCCTGCCTGGAAGCTTTCCTTTGCTTGTGGCAAACTTCTTACAAGCCTTCCCCTTGCTGGTTCCTTGCTTCCAGCACCTGGCTCCTGTTACCTTGAATTGACCTCTTGGCTCTTGACCCCTGGCCTTTGGAACTCTGACTAAGGCTTTCACCTGTTGCTCTGGCTTTGGTAAATGGTTTTCCTTTGAGTAAGTGCTTGCTTGACTCCTCCCGGCAGGACTCTACTAGCTCTCCCACTCCCTTCTCCTGGCTGGCTCGCTGCCTGGGTCTCTGACCTTGACACTCCTCATAGGGGATGGCTTCCAGACCCTTCCCCATTTTGGTTGCCCTCCTCTGGACATGCTCCAGCTTGTCGATATCCTTCTTGAATTGAGGTGCCTAGAACTGGGCACAGTATTCCAAATGAGGTTTAACTATGCAGAATAGAGTGGTACCATTACCTCTCTTGATCTGGACTTCAGTAAGTCCTCTGACAAGGTCCGACATGATATTCTTGCAAACAAGCTAGTAAAATGTGGGCTATGCAATGCTACAGTTAGGTGGATTAGTAACTGGTTGACTGACCAAATCCAAAGGGTGCTCACCAAAGGCTTCTCTTAGTCCTGGAGAGAAGTGACTAGTGGGGTGCCACAGGTTCAGTCCTGGGTCCAGTGCTGTTCAACATCTTTATCAGTGATTTGGATGGGGAAATAGAGTGCATTCTTATCAAATTTGCAGATGATACCAAATTAGGAGGGGTAGCTGACACCACAGAGGACAAGTAATATGCATTACAAGTAAATAATATGGTTTATTGCTTGAACAAGCAAGGTGGGACTCAGTCGATGACCCTTCTCAGTCTCGCCCTTTGGATCTGGGACTGGTGTTTGGACAGAGGCATCCTACTCTCCACCACCCATTTCCCAGGTGAAGAGAACCTTGCCAGATGCTCTGAGCAGAACAGTGGCATTGTGCCATGAATGGATGCTCCATCTCAAAGTTTTGCAGCCTGTGTTGTGCAGGTGGAGGTTTCCACAGATTGAACACTTTGCATCAGCTCAGAATGCTTAATGCATGATATTCTCCAGGGCTTGAACAGGGAAAGGCTCACTTGGTGATACTTTTCTGTATCAAGGGATATACACTTTCCCCTGATCTCTTTCATCACCAGGGTCCACTCAAACTGGTTAGGGGCAGAACAAACTGCCTTCCTGTTATTCCATGGTGACTGAGACAGCCATGATTTGCCAGCCTCCTCCACCTGTCTTGCGGAAGGTACATCAAGCTCCTGTTGAGGCTGGATCTGTTGTTTCTTCACAACAGTCAGGTTCATCATCCTGACATGGTCACCTCAAACTGATAGCTTAGAGCAGTGGTTCTCAACCTGTGGGTCCCCAGATGTTTCTAGACTTCAGCTCCCAGAAGCCCTGAGCATTGACCATAGTGGCTGGGGCTTCTGGGAGCTGAAGTCCACAAACATCTGGGGACCCACAGGTTGAGAACCACTGGCTTAGAGGATCTGTCCATAGCCTCTTTGTTGACACCGCTTCGTTGAATCTTGGCAGCTGCCCTAAAGCCTTCTACTCAGAGATCCTATTTCTATAAATGGTACAGGATTTTTTTTGTTTTTTGTTCTTGGCTTCTCAGCACATACCTCTGGATGCGGCCTGGATTTAGCATATTTTGGGCTTTCTGTTGTCTTTATCTGATAAGGACCTATTGCTCTCCTCCATCCAGTGCTACCTTGCCGCTGTATACCATCTATTTCAGTAGTCAGGCAAGCCATCCTGCTTGTTGTTCCTCCTGGTTAAGCATATCTTCAAGGGTTATAAGAACTTACATTCTCCAGTTTGGGTTCCCACACCCTAATGGAGCCTGGAACTAGTTCTGCTGCAGCTTTTCTGAAGACCTTTGGAACCTATGGCAACTTGCAACATTCATCTCTGGACGTGGAAGATGGCGTTCCTTGTAGCGATTACATTGGCCAGGCAAGCTAGAGAGCTCTGTACACTCTGTATTGATGCTTCCTGTGTTTCCACAAGGACAAAGTTGTTCGCAGACCTAACATTTCCATTATTCCTATAGTAGTCTCTGCATTCCATCTCAATCAGGACCTCATACTTTCTGCATTCATGCTGAACCCATCTTCTGAATTCGAACAGATGTTTACCCAAAGGCTTCTGCTTAGCTCTAGGTATTTTCAACTGGTTCTGCGCAGGTGCAGAACAAACTATGTGTGTGAGCTCAGAGATGGCCATTTATAGAACCACATATACAGGTGAACAGTCAGTTCTTTATCAGAGATAGTTTTATTCCACTGTTTTTCACTTGTTTGGGTTTGTTAAGTGACCACCACAGTTCAAGATGGATAATGACAGGATGGAACCTGTCTAGAGGAGGGCAAACAAGATGATCAGAGGTCTCAAACCAAGCCCTATGAGAACTGTTTTAGGAATCCAACATGTTTAGCTTAGAGAAGACTGAGAGATGACATTATTGCCATCTTTGAGTATCCTGTTTATTATTATTGCCTTCTTTAAGTATACTGTTTAGATACTAGAAGATGAAGCGATCTTGTTTGCTGCTGCTCCAGAGACTAGAAAATAAATCAGTGGATTGAAATTACAAGAAAAGAGATCTCACCTAAGAAAGAACTTCTTGACTGTGAGAGCTATTTGACAGTGGAACAGAGTACCTGAGAAAGTGGTAGACTCTGCTTTTTGGGAGAGTCTTTAAAGAAAGTTTGTACAGCCACCTCTCAAGAGTACAGTAGTTATGTATTCCTGGATGGTAGGAGGTTAAACTAGATGGTCCTTGCAATATTTCCAACTTTGTGATTCTATGAATTTTGACTTTTAAAATGATGATATCAGCTATCTTAAACTGTTCTTGAGAAAGATGATTTGGGAAAGATATATTTTAAATAAGCTGAATTATGAAAAATTACTCTATAAAAATGAGATAAAATAGTAACTTATTGCATTAATATAAATCAGCACATCCAGATGTTAAAATAAATTATAGTTCATTTCAAATAAAAAAAATGTCTTTTTGCCATTTGTAGGAATCTCATATGGGAAATTATAATAAATCCAGTTTGTAGTGTCCATGTATCAATACATTTCTGGTTATGTCAATCTACCTTCCCCAATTTTTGGATTATTAAAGTATATGAAAGGGGCCCACCTATAAATGTAATCTGTTATATTTGTGACCTGCAAAATTTCTCAGTCGCATAAATAAGGCTGAATGTAGAAGTCCAGAAGAAGTGTTCTTACTGTATCTTGATACTGTTGTCAATTTACATAGACAGCTATAGTGTATAAACATTATACTCATTACGTTTCTGGTTTAATTTGTATCACAATTACTTTTTGTCCAAGGGTATTATAGGTCAATTTGATAACTTTTTAAAAAGCCTTTTAACCAAGCCATTCAAAATTGTCCTTGGACACGAACATTCAGTTCCTATTACAGTGGAAGGTGATAAATAAATCTTGCTATACCGTCACCTTGATGCCAAGCTAATCTTTCCAGACTCCACCATTGTATGGTGCTAGGTATGTTGATACCTTATAAAATGTAAATTTGCTGGCATCTGTCAATACATTAACAGTTAGTTTAGCTCTCAGTTGTGACTGTACTGAAATCCACCCACCTGCCATGAAGGGGAGGGCTAAACCTCCCTTTCTGAATGCTTTTCCTCCCAATAAAGATCACCTACCCGTGTAATTTAGTGAAAATTGAGTCAGAATTACACAGTGTGTATTAGCCTAGCAGGCTGCTTGGCTGTCAGAGGCCGTATTCTAGTTTTTTCTAACCTGTGGAGCTGATGGCCAGAGAATAAGCCTTTCCTGTCAGGTTGTAGAATATGCTCTCCAGGTACCCTTTGTGGCAACTATTTCATTGATTTTAGGTTCCAAGGTAAGATAATTTTATTTTCCTGTGGAAATAGATCCATTTAAAAGACTTATTGTTAGTTACCACTTCTATGAACTTACTGATTTCAGTGTGTCTGCTGTAGCTGAGAGTAAAATTGGACTTATCCCATGGACTTTTCATGTAGGATGGCTTTTCTCTAGGTGTTGGTTTTACTTTTTTAAAAAAAATTTGTTAAACATTTTATAATGTGAGAACAAAACAAAAACAAAAACAAAACCAATTTACAAAGGAAAGAATAACCTTGTCAGGTATGAAAATCTATTCAATTATTCATATCCACAGGTATCTGGACTGCTTAGGAAAGCACTCAGCTAGGGTCTTGAATGGCACGTTGGAAGTTTTGATGGTGATGCATTGCATCATTGATGTGATCAATAAAAGGAAGTAATTTTTCTTCAGAAGAGTCTTGTGTGATGTGTCCTTTTATTACCCTCTTGTTGTATACAAGCTTTTCCATTAGCCATGTATCCCAGATCCTTTCCCACTATCTGTCAATGGAAAAATTACCTGTGTTCCAATTGAAAGGAATTTCCAATTTCACATTTATGAGAAAAAAGTTAATGTGGCCCTTGTGATTCAACAGCTTATATTGTGAGTCATGTGTTGAAAGCAACTGAAGGGTAGGACAAGGATCAACTATTTGCTTTGTAATAAAACCAGTGGTTTTAAAAACCTCAGATCAAAATTGGGCTACCACAGGATAGGATGTCCTCATATGGAGGTAGGTGCCTTTGGAGCTACAGCCCCTCCAACAGTTGGATGATATGGCTTTGGTGATGTGAAGCAATTGAACAGGTGTATGATAGCAGCAGTGAATCAATATGAGGGTGCACTCTTTAAATTTAGTTGGGCAGGATTTGTATGACACTGATGTCCAAATTTTCAGCTAATTCATATCTGATATCAGAGCTCCAAGGTCAGCTTCCCAGCCTGGCTTACTATTAAAACCTCGGCCATAGGTCTCATTAATAAACCATTTACTAAACTGTGATGCTAACCCTTGCAGGAACAAGTCCTTTGAGACACATATGTTTTCAAAAAAGGTAAAAGTGCATGGAGGTTCCTTTGCATGGTTCAGTTTTGCAGTGAAATTAAGCATTTGATACAATGGGAGCCGTATAGAGGCCATAGGGGATAAGATCTGTATCAATTAATCTCACAATTTCAGATTGGAATTATGAAACAGGTCATGAATAGTAAACCACCCTTTGTCCTTCCAGGCTCTAAATTGGGAAAATTTATCAGGGCTACAGAAATTTGGATGTAGAAGAAAAGTCCTGATTGGAGATGGATAAGGTACAAGAATGTGTTGCCATTTTTTCCGTGCTAGTAGCGTGGTTTGTAAAAAAATAGATTTGAGACCTTTTTGACGTCTCTGTTGGTAACTTGAGAAAATATAATTCTCAGTCCTTCAGAAAAGTCATGTTCTAATTTTAATCTTACCCACTTAGTAGAATTATGATTTCTAACCAATTGAGCAAGCTTCAAAATACGATTGTACATTTGGAATCCATTCTGAGATTGTGAATATTTAGCTATTTGTGGGAAATGGGGCCTCTTACTATCAAAAACAAAATTGTTACTCATGGTTTACCAACTTTTGAAGTATGAAGGGAAAGGAGTTATTGGGATAGTTTGGGAAAAAAAGAAGAGCTGCGGAAGAAAGAACATTTTTGCTAATGCAATTTTATCCAACAAGGAGGGGGTGAAAATTTTCACTAATTTTGGTCTTAATCCATTTGGTTAATGGCTTGTAATTTCTGTATAGCAATTGTTTTGTTAAAAGAACGCCTAAGTACTGGAAACCAGATGGGCACAGCTGTAAATTCATTACTTTCTGCCATCTCTGTTGAACAGTTAGATGAACATTAAAAGAAAGCATGTTGGATTTATGAAAGTTATTGTAAAGTCCAAAAGTTGGCTGAAAGAGTTAAGAAGGTTCGAAAGAGAACAGCGGATTGTCATTAGCATATAGTTTTATTTTGTGCTCTTGTTGATGAATAATGGGGCCCCTAATCTTAGCATGATGTGTAATTGCTTCATGCTTGTTTTATTGTATGAATTTTGTAGTATTTTATATTGTTTAGTTTTATATATTATTTTTTTTGCTTTATATACATGCTTGTATAGCCAAAACTGTTTTTACTTTAATATTTTTAAATAATTTGCAAAGTCCTCAAATTAGATTGATGAAGTATTTAACTTTTTCTGAGTTGAGCTTTGTCTTTTAAATTTTTTTCTAGCCCATGTGATTATACTGCAGAGCTTGAAAGTATTTGATAGTGTGTACCAAACTTTCAAACTAGAAGAGTTCTTAGGCTGAATGTCCTGTCATCATGTTCTCATACTCTTTAAGTCTCAGGCTGCAATCCTACATTATGTGGGTAGAGGACAATACTTTACGTGCATAGTTCTTTGACCCTTCTGTCCCTAGAAGGCAACTTTCAAGAGCCAGGACATGCTGCCACATGCCACATACTGACTGGGGACGGGAGGTATTCAACCAACACCCAGCTGCAGTTTGCAAGTAGAGGAAGAGAGCTGAGGTTGCCCTCCTGGATCTCTGATGGCTTTCTGGAGACCTGAGAGGTGAGATGAGTGCTGTCTGGGTGCCTTCCTTTTCCTCCCTGTCAGTAAACAGCTATGACAACAAGCCTTAGTTTTTTTAAAAAATATTTTTATTGTATGTTATGTTTTACAAGTTCATGAACAAAGAACAACAAAACATTAGAATTTCATGAACTAGAAATTAAACAGGTTACACTGTGCAAGTGGTTCAAATTAAATTATGCAGTTGATAGATCTGCTTCTTTGTTTTCTTTGGAAAACAAACATATTTTAGAGCAGTGGTCAGAGGCTTCATTATTGGAGACATCTGTGTCTAGGTTTAGAAGATCTGTCCAGAGGTCCAGATGATTTCAGGAGGTTGCAAGAAATGTCCTCTTGTGTTGATGTATTCAATAAATGGTTCAATAAAGCTGTGTCTCCTTATTTGACCATTGTAGACATGAACATTGTCAGATAATTTTTCCTTTAACCAGTAGTCCCATATCTTTTTTCACCTGAAAGCTCTTGAAAGCTGGTGGATGGTGGGTGCTGGAGAAGGCATTAAAAATGTCTACTTCTACATCTCCGAAAAAGGGACATATACACATGTAACTACAGATTTCTGCTGCCATCTCGAGTTTTCTTCTCTGTCCCTTTGTAGTTTAGTTGTTATAATAGACAATGAAAAATTGAAATATTTCAGGTAGGCAGGTGATGTGAGTTATTGTGATGTTTATCCAAAATAAACAGAAAGTGTTTTTCAAAATTGGGGAGATGTCAATATGAGATCTGAATTTTTGAGTGGAGAATATTCTATGACTATAGCATACAGCTTCTGGTGCACACCACTTTTGAAAACTCAGTACTATGATAGATTATACCTTTTGGTTTCTTCTAGTACAGCTGTAAAAATTAACATCTTACATAGTAACAGAGGAAGCTGCCTTATTTTGAATCAGAACACTGGTCTATTCAGCCCTGTGATTCCCAAATTCTAGTCCTCCAGATGTTTTGGACTTCAGCTGCCTTGGCTAATAATCAGTGGTTCTGGAAGCTGAAGTCCAAAACACCTGGAAGCCCAGAGTTTGGGAAACATTGATTTAGCCCATTATTATAATCTCTGACCAGGGTTTCACAGAAGATTCTTTACCTAGTCCTACCTGGGAATCTGTGGTATTTCCTGGCAGTTGTCTTTCTGAGTACTAACCAGGTCTGGCCTGGCTTAATTTCTGAAATCAGACAAGAATAAGAATCCTCAATCTTGGTTGTTAAAATATTACAGGTTGTTTACTTTGCCCAAGGGCTTTAAGAGATATTTGACTGATATTGCAGTTTAAAAACAGAGCATATGATCAAGCAGAAAATGACTTCCCAGTCAAGCAAGTACAGAATAATGTGAGGGAAAGTTGTGTGCTCTGTGTGTTTCATCCCACTGTTTGGCGCCATCAGAGGATGTTGGTAGGTTATCTCTTTGAGACAGGCAGCTGAAAGGAGATATGATGAAAAAATGAATGTGTGCTTGTTTTGAAGCATGTGGATTCTGTGCAAAGTGTGACTTTGTCCAGCTGCTATGGGGCTTCTGGCTGTCAGAGATGCCAGCTTTGTATTGGCAAGATTTCAGAAAAAGCTAGAGCTCTTTTTGGCTAACTAAATAATTCCTGAATATTTGTCACCATTTCATTATTATTTTGTTTATATCATCCAAGGGTTCCTGGATGAAATGTATTATCTTGATTAATTTCAGTCTGGTTTCAAGCCTGATTATAGGACAGAAATGGCTTTGATTGCCTTGGTGGATGACCTAGGCTAGGCACGTTTATTCGACTAATAAAAATAGTATGACTTGAAGAGAATGAGCCAGTGATATTCAACTTAAATTATTAGATGGATCTTTTGAAGTAGGTTATATTCATACCTGAATGCAAATGCTTGGTCCTGCTAATCTGTGGCCCAAGAATCCAGCTGTGACAATGTCTGAGGGACAGAGGAAACCCCAGTACAATTGCATAGGAAGGATTGAATAACTCTTTCCTAATGTATTTCAGGATGGTTTCAGACATCAACTTTAAAATGTGCTGGAAAAGAAGAGATTCTAATTTTCTGACAGAAACAGTTTGTAACGTTAAGCTTTCTTACCTGCTTGCATCTCAGATCATTTCAGTCATTATTGTTGAAATTTGTTGTTACAAAAGTGCAGATTTTGCTTAGTTTAGTTAATCATGAGCACTTTTCATTGTGAAAGCTACATATGTTGAAAAAGAGCAATCTTTGAATAGCATTTCCATTTTGTAGCAATAACAATTAGACTTTCAATCAATGCAGGTGAGTTTGAGCATATTTGTCTGACTTGCGTGTAACAGAACTTTAAAAGTATGTTAATAGTACTCTTTGAAGATCTGAAAAATGTTTTCTAACTGTAGTTGAGTTGGGATATGAGATTGGGAGAAAAACAATCAGTGGAATTAGTATCATTTAAATAATGTATAATTGGTATGATTTAAATAGTATACTTCTGTTAATGGAGTAGATGTGTTCCCAGGCATTACTTCTTTAACTGAAAGTTTGGTACCACAGGCAAAAATAGCATGGAATTACAGGGTTTGGTTCCTATACCACAACAAAGAAGAGTACATTAACAAATTTCAGTAAACCATTTATTCAGAACTAACAATATGCACACATGGAATGAAACAACCAGGACAGATGGGGTTGTATAAGCAAACAAAAACATTTGGAACCTTCTTGAAGTCTTATTCCACAATGTTCTTCTTATGATTTCCATTTTGGTGGCCAAACTTACAGATCTGTGCTTTTTTTAACATACTGGGGAAAGCTGGTGAGGCAGACATCTGCTTTCCCCTTTTTCCTGTTCACTCATGTTCTGTAAGGGAATCTGGAGGCAGCTGCTGTTTACCTTGCCTGTTGTAGACAATTACACAAAGCTACAGTAGGATTGCTAGAGCAGAATATCATTCTTTGGCAACTTAAACTTTTTTGTGTTGTTTACTGTAGACATGCTGCTGAAGTCTGACACTGAAAGTCTGTGTTACTCAGCCTCTCCTTCACTGTCCCCCCAATGCCCATGTTGCTAAAAACAAAACAACCCCCCCCCAATCTTTCCAGATATACAGAGAACAAGGAGAAAAGGAGGGATGCAGATGCCCATGAAAAGACTTATACTGAAATAAACTACTCACTTGAATTTTTTTAAAATCCAGAATTCTGAGAATGGGTGTAGTCAGCTTGATCCATAATTGTGAAGAATTGTATATACAATTTATTTCTGTGTATTGCCTATGAGTGTGTTCCATTGTCTGAACTGGGGGGAGGCACAAGGAAAACGACCTAACAGTACAAGTACACTTCTGCAGGTCCTTTACTTTTTTAAAAGTCATATTTGGGAAAGCTCAGCATGCTTGTATTCCAAAATCAATATATTGTGTTCATAGTAGAATTACATAGTTTGACCCCTTATGACATTTTTTGCTGATGGCTGTAAACTGCATGGTCGTCATAGCATAATTTTGACTCCAGACAACAAAGGCATCCAGGTGTAATTTAATAGCAGTGAAATACGCTTATTTGGTTGATGGGCAGGTTTTGTTGGCAAGGACTGGTTAATTGCTTCAGGTGTAAGGATTTCTTTTAAAACTTCTCAAACCTCTTGGTCAAGCAAAAAGGCAAAACATCAGATATTTATAGCTGGAGTGCAGTTGAATGTAAGTGACTTTTATGTAGTCTGTATGTGCACATTCCTCAAGAGTCTTTTCTAGTGGGATGCATATGGCAGCCACCAGCAAGGCTGTGTGCTGTGTTTTTACTAACGTGTTTTATAAATGTGTTGTGTACTTACAAATACTGTGTGATTCCCATTGTCTTGAAGAATGGGTAAGACATGGCAGAAATGAAGACTTCCAGACATTAAACAGGTTAAACTGGCATGGCGTTGTGGTTTGAGCATTGGACTATGGCACTGGATGCCAGGGTTCTATTTTCCGCTTGGCCATGGAAACCCACTGCGTGATGCTGGGCACATCACATACTCTCAGCTCTAGAAACTCCTGTGATAGATTCACTTTAAGGTTGCCATAGGTTGAAAATGACTTGCAGGCACACAACAACAACAACAAACTAGCTGATATGCAGGAGGTGTGTGGAAACTCTGGAGTTTATTATTAAATTGAAAAGCAGCTCAAAAAGCTAACAGTTTCAGCAGAACAACGGTACTGGTGAGACTGCTTTATGCTGTTCCTTACTGCTTCTTTCCAGCCTAGAATCATCCCCTTTATTTTTCCCACTCACAAGTGAAAGGATATAGGAATCCTGTATCTTTCTTGCCATGGACATGAAAGAAGGTTGGCTTTTGAAGGGGAAAGTTTAAACAGTGACATAAAGGATTGGAACATAAGCAACATTAAAACAATAAAAAGGGCTTTTTTTTAGATATGTCCACAGCAAAAGGAAAAACAAGGAAATGATAGGGTCGCTGCGTGGAGAATATAGCCAATTAATAACGGAGGGAAGAGAGAAGGCAGAACGACTCAACACCTTCTTTGCCTCAATTTTCTCCCAGAAAGATAGAAGTACTCAACCTGGGAGATGGGGAGCAGGTGAGGAAGGAGGAGAAATGCAGCATAGAATAAGTAGAGAAGTAGTACAGTAGTATTTGGCTAAACTAGATGAATTCAAGTCTCCACGGCCAGATGAATTACATCCAAGAATATTGAAAGAACTGGCAGAAGTCATTTCTGAACCACTTGCAATAATCTTTGAGAACTCTTGGAGAATAAGAGAAGTCCCAGCAGATTGGAGGAGGGCAAATATCATCTCCATCTTCAAGAAGAGGAAAAAAGAGGACCCAAATAATTATTGCCTGGTCAGCCTGACATCAATACCAGGAAAGATCGTAGACCAGATCATTAAACAGTCAGTTTGTAATTACTTAGAAAGCAATGCCATAATCACTAAAAGTCCACATGGATTTCTCAGAAATAAGTCATGCCAGACTAATCTTATCTCCTTTTATGATAGGATTACAAGCTTGATAGATGAAGGGAATGCTGTAGACATGGCATATCTTGGCTTCAGTAAGGCCTTTGACAAAGTTCCGCATGACATTCTTGCAAAGAAGCTAATAAAATGTGGGCTGGACAGAGCTGCTGTTAAGTGGATTGCTAACTGGTTGACTGCCAGAACCCAAAGGGTGCTCACCAATGGCTGCTTTTCATCCTGGAGAGAAGTGACTGTTGGGGTGCCACAGGGTTCTGTCCTGGGCCCAGTGCTGTTCAGTATTTTTATCAACGACTTGGATGAAGGAATAAAGGGCATGCTGGTGAAATTTGCAGATGACACCAAATTGGGAGGGGTTGCTAATACCCCAGAGGATGGGATCAAATTTCAAAATGATCTTGATGGATTGGATTGCTGGGACAAAGCTAACAAAATTAATTTCAACAGAGAGAAATGTAAAGTCCTACACTTAGGTAGAAAAAATGGAATGCACAAATATAGGATGGGGGATGCATGGCTGGGTAGCAGTACATGTGAAAGAGATCTAGGTGTCTTGGTAGATCACAACTGCTGAACATGAGTCAGCAGTGTGATGCGGCAGCCAAGAAAGCCAATGTGATTCTTGGTTGCATCAATAGGAGTGTGGTGTCTAGATCGAGGGAGGTAATGGTACCACTCTATTCTGCACTGGTTAGGCCTCATTTGGAATACTGTGTCCAGTTCTGGGTGCCTCAATTCAAGAAGGATATCGACAAGCTTGAGTGTGTCCAGAAGAGGGCAACCAAAATGGTGAAGGGTCTGGAAGCCATTCCCTATGAGGAATGGCTTAGGGAGCTGGGTATGTTCAGTCTGCAGAAGAGAAGGTTAAGAGGGGACATGATAGCCATGTTTAAATATTTGAAGAGATGTCATGTCGAGGAGGGAGTGAGCTTGTTTTCCACTGCTCCAGAGACTAGGACGAGGAGCAATGGATGCAAGCTGCAGGGAAGGAGATTCCACCTGAACCCAGGAAGAACTTCCTGACGGTCAGAGCTGTCCAGCAGTGGAATATGCTGCCTTGGAGTGTGGTTGAATCTCCTCCTTTGGAGGTTTTTAAGCAAAGGCTGGATGGCCATCTGTTGGGAATGCTTTGATGGATGTTCCTGCATAGCAGGGGCTTGGACTCGATGGCCCCTGTGATCTCTTCGAACTCTATGATTCTATGATTCTATAACTGGTTATTGTATTTGTCCACCAAGTTCATGCTGTTCTCCTTTTGTGCTTTTCCTGATGCCATGTCTGCCTTTTTGTTAGAAGAGACATCACCGTAGCCATTAGGAGATACTACACTTTTCTCCACATACTATATTGTTTGAGCAGAGAAAGAGAATGGAATTCCTAGGTTTGTATAAGCTCTGAGAATATATTCCATTGTCAGAGCTGGAAGACAAAACAGACCAACATTCTTGGTGGAAAAATAATAAAGGCTGGATTCTTTTGCTTGTTCATGCAGCTTTTGTTTTTCACTTCACTCTCAATAAATCATTGCCTGCAGCTTAGCAGATCAAAACATCACTTCTCCCAAAGTGTGAGTTCTTTTTGCCCTCAGTGGCATTTATTTCATTGTTTTGCAATAAGTACAGTGAAAGAGCATAATAAAAGCCACACTAGAACAGACCAAAGCCTGTATATTCAAGGGATCTTGTAGCACGTTTGAGACTTAGAGAAAGAAGTTAGTAGCATAAGCTTTCGTAGACTTATGTCTACTTCATCAGATGCCTAAGTAGTTAAATACTCTGTTCCCACAATGGCCAGTCAGTTGCAAAAGGGAAGCCCTTCACTTCACATTCCTTAGCATACATCCTTTGTATTGGAAGTGATATATAGTCATCCTGACTTGCTGTCATTGATGGCTCCATCCTCCATGAAATTATCCAGTTCCCTTCTAAAAGCATCTAAATCAGCAGCCGTAACTACATCTTAATGAAGTGAATGCTATAGTTTAACTTATTGCTATGTGAATTGTTATTGTGTGTCTTCAAGTTGTTTAATGTGAATATTTCCTTTTATATGTCCTGAATACCTGAATACATCATTCCGCTTCCGTTGCTGGCCCTAGTATTATGTGAGAGGGAGAAAATCTTCTCTACATGTACTTTCTACAAACTAAGGATGGAATGGAAATTTCCTAATTTCCTGGCTAAGGTTAAATTTGGAGTTCTCAACTGCTCAGGAAATGTAGGTGGAAGTTAAAACAACACATTGAAAGTACCACTCTATTCTGCTTTGGTCAGACCCCACTCCGAATACTGTGTCCAGTTCTGGGCACCACAGCTCAGGAAGGGTATTGCCAAACCAGAATGTGTCCTGAAGAGGGTGACCAAAATGTGGTGGCTGGGAATGTGCTGGAGTCTCCTTCTTTGGAGGTGTTTAAGCAGGTTGGATGGCCATCTCTCAAGAACACTTTGACGGTGTATTCCTGCATGGCAGAGGGTTGGACTTGATGGCCATTGTGGTCTCTTTCCACATCTGTGATTCTATCACACAGCAGCTGGGAAAGAAACTGTAGCGGACCTGGTCCAGGTGGGGAAGATGGCAGATCTAATCACATTTTGGGATGGGAAGCAAGAAAGGTAAAGGTATCATAATTGTAACAGAACTCTACTGGGAAAGTGGCCAGGCCAGGAAGACACTGTACAACCTAAAAGTTGCACAAAGTATGGGCAAAGGTGAACCATGTATTGAACCACATATTAAATCCCAAATGGTAGGAAGGAGCAACTGAGTTTGCACTGCACAGTGAAGCATACTTCAATATGTGAGCAACTTTCACTGTCATCCCATGTTTATTACACAGAAAAAGAATGAAGATGCACAACTTTTTGTCTTTTCAGAGAAGGATTCTTCTATTTGCTCTCAGTTGGGCCACTTCCACATGGGGCGAGGGAATCGCCCCGTGACGCTACTTACCGGACTTTAAGGTTCCCCGGTCCAGTCCAGGCTGCTCCGGAGCAGTGTGTGGCTGTCGCTCCTCACTGCTCTGGCGTCGAAAATGGCAGCTTCCGGTTTGTTGAGGGTCTCGACCAACTGCTGAAGTTCACCAGCCTAAAGCCCGCCCCTGGCAGATTGCAGGCTCGCACCAATGCGAGCTTGCAAATCTGCATAAGGGAGCAGGCTCACAGTGGCACGCTCCGTGCTTTTGAAAGACCTATTTTTAGCGGTCTTTCAAAAGCACGCTGGACAACCACTTGGAGTCGTTCCGGAGCGGGCTGGGGGTGTGGATCTACGTTAAGTAGGTCTGACCCAGTCCACTGCCAGATGCAGACGTCCTTGCTGGAGGACGCTCTGCCCCGTTTTAAAAACCCCGTGTGGAAATGGCCTTGGTCTTTTGTTATTTCTTTCCATAGCAAAAGCAGTGCAGTTTTCAGTGAAGTCTGCACATTTCTCAAGAGAAGCTGCATAGTTTTTGGAAAGCTGAGTGCTCTACATAGCCAAGCTGTGCAGCTTTCGTGGGAAAATTGTCACATTTCCTGTCATAGAATCATAGAGTTGGAAGAGACCACAGGAGCCATCCAGTCCAACCCCCTGCTATACAGGAACCCACATCAAAGCATTCCCAACAGATGGCCATCCAGCCTCTGCTTAAAAGCCTCCAAAGAAGGAGACTCTACGGCACTCCCCACTGTCATTATGTGGAAAAAAATTTCTAAGTATCCTGATAGCTACAGGATGAGAAACTGATTCATTCTTCTTGACATCACTGAGAACTGGGAAAAGCAAGATTTACATCACAACTACACACCATGTATAATTTTATACACCTCCATCATTACTCCTTTATTTGCATTTTTTCCTAGCTGAACAATCTCAAATTTTATAAGCTTTTTTCATAGGGGATTGTTCCTTTTTTCACCTTTTTCAGTTTTGACTCTATTCATAGAGTACACTTCTTTTTTACAGCAGTCACAAATATTCTCATCAAGCTATTTACTGTTAATTCGGAGTCATTTTTCGTAGCTGAGATCCCATCAATGTATATGTTAAATTAGAACTATTTGGCTCAGTATGCATCATTTCTCAATTGCTTATATTGAATCTCATTTGCCATTTCACTGCTTATAAAATACTGCGTATTTTCATTTGTCAAAAAGTGCTAGAGTTTCCTCTCCTGTTGGTACCTCAACTCCTCACTGTCATTTCCTGAAAACTTGCAGTCAGGTATATATATTTCCACTATAGTGATGAACAAATTCACCTTCTTCAGTTCTGAATTTGAGAAGGTATCTGATCCTAAAGACATGAGAGGAGCAATACAGCAGCAGTGTAGGTGGAAAAGGGAGAGCATAAGAGTCTTGGAGTGTTTATACAATAAGGACTCATTAATTAGGCCAACAGCTGGATGAGACTCTGAGCATAAATAGAGAGAGACCAGAATGGGAGGGGAGGCTGTTGTAGCCAACCAGTCCTATCAGTGGAAGCAGCCCAGCCTACACTCAGATTCCTTGCTTGCACTCCTAAGAACTGTTGACCTTTGCTTTGTCTTCAGATTTTGCCATCAGAGTCCCTCTCTCTGGATTTACTGTGAACTCGGGCTGTCTCCTTAGATTTACTGTGAACTTGGAGTGCAAAATGACTAAGACAAACTTTGCTCACAGGCTCCTCATAACAGGTTAATTAGCAGCTGTAAACCTTTGCTGGCTGCTAGCACAAGACAAGAGGGTAAAAGAAACTGGAAAAGGCCAAGAGGAAGTGAAAAGATGGCACACATGAAAAAAGTAGCAGGAAACCCACTTGATGCAGAACAGAAGAGTATCGTCTGAAGAAGAGACTTTATTTGTTAAATATTATGAAAGAAATGAACTTTGGGAAAAATTTCCTCAAATGGATTGAGGCAATATAATCAATGCAGAAATCTGAATTAATAATCAATGGTAATACAATGGATGCCATTAAAATAAAAAAAAAGGTACAAGACAAAGTTATCTTCTTTCTCTGTCATTATTTATTCTGGAGGTCCTACACAGAGATGTAAGAATGGAAAATAAAATAAAGGGAATTTAGGAAGGCAGAATTTAAGTTAAAGGCATTTGCTGATGATGTAGTAATAATATTGGAAGACTCACTAAATGGAGTATCTGATGGAAGAAGTAAGAGAATATGGAAAATTTGCTGGCTTTAAGATAAATATAGATAAGTATAGATAGATATAGATAAATAAAGATATAGATAAATATAGATAAAACAAAAATTTTGACTGTGAGTGTTTTAGAGAAGGAAGAATTAAGTAAAAGAACAGGATTTCACATAGCCAAAAAAATATTTAGGAATACATTTGACTTTACATAATCAGCAATTTATTATTTAAATACACAGGAAAATATTAAAAAGGATTTGACTAGATGGTGCACCTTGAATTTATCCTTGATGGGTAGAGTATCAGTAAATAAAATGAGTATGCTGCTGAAGTTATTGTATTTATTTCAAGCTATTCCAATTATCTCTCCAAATATTCCTCACATGCAGTGGTAGAAAGACCTGCCAAAATTTCTGTGGATTTTAGAAAATAAGAGATTATTGGAATTAGAGGGATATGAATTGAAATTCAGATAGCATTCATATCTATGGTATGGGAAAGTAAAGTGGAATAGCGAGTTTAAGAATCATATTATAAGAAGAGCAAGCTAAAATAACAACAAGTAATTATACGTAGTGAAAAAGGTGGTTCCCACTCCTGCTACCAACAGCCTGTAGTAACTCTATAAAAGCACTAAAATAGTAAATCAGTAATACTACATTTAACATTTGTTGCTTAAACTTTTCGATGATAAAAAATAATTAAAGTAGTAAATTAATATTTAGGTCTATCTATATATCTACTTAGTAAAGTTAAGCAGTATAAAATACTTTTAACATTCATATTATAATCATTCTAATTCTTAATTCATTACCACTAAACTCTTAAAATACCTTGGTAAATATACATTGTATGTGTATAAAAATAATATAGCAACAAATTAAAGTCATCTATAATTTTCTTTAACTCATTTGCATGATATCACAATAAATAATCATCCAATCAAAACAAAGCAAGATAGAAACAGCAAATTCAGAACCCCAAACCCATCATTTCACCTTCAAGTATTCAATCAATAACTGCCAATTCCTTGCAAAGTCCTGTTCTGGAAGACCTTTTAACCTGTCTGTCAATCTATCAATTTCTACAGTTACCATCAATCTGTCAAGCCATTCATTCACTGATGGGATTTCTGTTTCTTCCAATACTTTGCATAAACCATTCTCGCTGCCAGTAACATATATTGAATCATTTTCTTGTTTGTCATAGCTAGTATCTTCTTGCCAGATTCCCAGTGAAAACAATTCTGGGGACTTAGTGATATGGCATTTCAGAAATTTTTGAATTATATTCTGTGTTATATTCCAAAACTGCTTAGTCTTATCACAAGTCCACTACATACTGTATAGAGATCAAATATGATCCTGACACTTCCAACAACTATTACTCATCTCTCTATGCATCTTAGAAAGTCCTTCTTGTGTAAGATACCAGTGTAAAAAGTCTATAAGTTATTATTAAGACTTAATACTGAAGGGAACAAATGCATAGTAAATTGGGCAAGAAATATAGGCTATACAGTGGCCCCTCCACTTTTGTGAGGATTTGAGGCACAAAACCCTCACGAAAGTGGAAAAACTGCAGGTAACTCTCCCCTGCAATCCCCATCCCATTCCCTTTTCCTCTCCATTCCCTTGCCTTTTGTGTGCTGGAGCTAGAGACAAAAGAATGGGAACAGGGAGCTCCAGAAGGAATAAGGAAGGCTTCTGTGAGCCTTTCCCCCATTCCCTTGCCTTTTGCTTCAGTGCATGTTTTCAGCGCCAGGGCCAGAGGCAAGGGAATGGGAGGGGGAGCTCTGGAGGGGAGAAGGAAGGTGTGCGCATGCCTCTCCCCATTTCCTTGCCTTTTATCTGGGCACGCTTGCCTTCTTTCTCCACGCCTGGCAAAACACAAGGGAATGGGAGGAGAAAGGGGGAATGAACTCATCCGCCTTGCAAATAATCAAATTTGTGAAGGTCAAACCTGTGAATGTGGAGAGAAGATTGTACTATCAAACTGGACCAATGGGAAGAGGTGTGGATAAAGGGCCTAAAATTTTCATGCTGCTATGACCTTAAGGAAAAATTTTATGAAATGATGATTTGTTGTATTATTGTTTTTCAATGCGACTTGAAAATAATAAAGATTATGTATTGGAAAAAAAATTAAGTCCTGAGTAAATTCCTAGCATGATGTTATATCTATATGTTTTTTCCATTCATTTTCACTGAAATGTTCTCAATTGATCCACTCTAATTGCTCTTATAGATTTCTGTACAACTAAATTTGCCTTTGACATATATAGCTATTCCCCTTTTTTCTTCCACCTTTACTCTTTTTTATACCCTTCAGTTGTAATATTCTAAGCTAGTCATCCCACCAGGTATCCCTCATGCCTATAGTGTCATATTTACCTTCCTGCGTTAGGACTTTGAGCTCATCTTGTTTGTTTCCCAGAGTTTTTGAGAAATGCCGAGGGATTTAAGGAGTGAAGTCCAGAATTTAGAGTTTCTGTGCATTCCACTCTTGAGTCTTCCAAAGCTTCTCACAAGCACTTTGCGGACAAAAAATGCTGCCCCAATCCTGCTTTCAAGCCTGGGGATCTTGTCTATCTCTCCTCCAAGAACATTGGCACTGATGGCCCCTCCAAAAAACTCGCCCCCAAATATCTTGGTTCTTTCCCAGTATACTTTCTGATTCATCTTGATTGTGCCCCAGCAGCATTTTGGTCTCAGACTTCCCATTTCTTTTCTTGGCCCCCTCCTCAGGACAGGCAGCAGAAGCTTGCAAGAGATATTATGATTGCTTACCCCTGCCCCCACTTTCTGGAAATTGTGTCCTTGGAAAATTGCATCTTGCACTGAAGCATCTTCATCACTCCCTTAAATATGACCACTTCTTAGCTTTCTGAATATTTGTGTGTTGGATGTAAAATTATACAGTTGGAAAGGGACTTAAAAAGGCCATTTAGCACAATCTTCTGCAAGTAGTTCTCATGCTGCTCCTGTCTTCCCAACAAACACAACTTTGTAGGCCGGGGTGATAAAAAAGAAGCTTTGAAAAAGTTTATTGTCTTGCATATTTCTTTCTTTTCTGCTTTTTAGTAAGTCTTTCTTATGGCATAGACAGACTGTTGAAACTAGAGCTATATGTCTTGGTAAAAATAGTGATCAGTGGAACTGAGTGAATCAGTCAGGCTGTCACTTAATTCTATTTTATTATTTAACAATGATAGAACTAGCTACTAAAGGAAATCTTTCACTCTTTTGATAGGTAAGTGGCACAATCAACATTTTAAAAGAAATCAAAGCGCGTTCAGAATATTTCGAACCTCTTTTTATATGAATATACATATGAAACATTATGCTGTTGCTTGCCTTCAATTTGTTTCTGACTTAGGCAGACCTATTATGTTTTTTCCTTGGCAAGATTTGCTATTGCCTTCCTCTGAGGCTGAGAAAGTGTGACTTACCAAAGGTAATCTAGTAGGTTTCCATGACCAAGTGGTGATTCAAACCCTGGTCTCCCAGAGTCCAACACTCAAACCACTATGCCATAGTGGCTCTATAATGGGACTGTTTCATTTTAAATACTGATGTATCCTTGGTGGCTGGACAGTCTAGTCACCACCACTGCTGCCCTCACTATCCCTGCTGTGGAGGAAGTCACCCATAGTTGTCTGAGATGAGAAAAGGATACACCTCTTATTTCTCTGAGTTGGAGTGTTCTTTTTTTCTTAGCAGCATCAGGAGGTGGTGGATGGAGCAGTAATGAAGAGCAGGTGAGTGAACCGGAAAGAAAATGCCGCAAATTGAGTGTCAGAGATTGAGTCTGCTGTCTCCTTTTTTCTTAAATAACTTCTCAATGCAAGCATTTAAAAAAAGCGATGGGGGAAAAGCAGCACCTTTAAGACTGATTTATCAACGCTTCTGAGGAAGCAGACTCATAGCCATGAAATCTTATGCTACAATATGTACTGGTTATTTTTAAAGGTGCTGCTATGTTCCTTCCCTCTCCCTTTCCTTTTTGTGATACAACAGGCTGACATAGCTTTTTTTAAAAAAATTTCCCAACAGAAGAAGAAGGAGAAAAAAAAAGGAAAAGAAATATAGCAGCACTTTAGGAGTAAGCGATTTTTATTTTTGTATGAGCTTTCATGGATATCAGTCTGCTTCCTCAAATGCAATGACAAAGTGATGCTAAAGCCTCAGATTGTAAAGCATATTAAACTACGTGAGTGGAAAGGAATGTAATAGGGTCCAGAAAAATGCTGTAACGTCACTCTGTCACTGTATCCAAGGAAGTGGATAAATATCCATGAAAGCTCATGCTGAAATACAAATCAATGAATCCTAAAGATACTGCCAGATCCACCCTCCGTTTCTCTCCTCTTCCTTCCTTTCATCTTTTCTATGCTTCCAGCGACTAACATGGCTACTTCTTTGAAAAATTCCCAACAGAAGGTGGCAGCAAAGCCTGAGGGGTTCCAGCCAGTGGGGAAAAGCAGTATACCAATGTTTAAAAATCTGTACATATCCTTAAAAAGAATCTCACAGTGTTGCAATAGTGTGTTTTAAATACTTTGTATTTTGCCAGTATGTACCCTTTTTTATGTTTACTCCGTTACTATTTCTACATCAGAATGACCCATATAATAGCTTTTGATTTGAGTAATAATGTGGATATGTTTTGATTTGCCATTGACAGTTCAAGAGCAAGTCTTCTGCCCTCAAGAATAATCTTAGAAGTCAACATTGTGCACCACTGAATCCAGAATCCCTGTCCTTTCTTGGCTCTTGAGTTCAAGTTTGCTTTTAAAAATGCACCTTTTGTTAAAGTGCAAAGCTAAGAATAAGTCTGTGTGGATACAAACTCTTATTCTACAGTCCATGTATATGAAGAATGAAATATGAAGCCAAGGTTTTCAGACTTTATATATTATAGAGAATTTCACTTAAGTCAAGAAAGCAGTTGAAACCTATCTATATATCAGAACAGTGTTGTGAATTCGTATATATCATTTAGTCTCAGTTGTCCTGCTTGATTCTTTCCCCTTCCCTCTTTTCCATTTTATATCCCGGAGTAGTAATTATTCCTAACTTCAGTGCAGGTGTAATCCAACACAAGAAGAGTAAAAGATAGAGATCATACAAAGTTTTTAAAGACCAAAGCATATTACAAGTTCTTGAAAGAAATTATGGCCCACCGTCTTATGTGGAGCTGTGACAGAAGAGGGAGGGAGGAACCCAGCTCTTTGAACTGTGTTTAGTGTGACTAGCATGTAGTCTGGCATTTGCACCTGAATTGAATGTATTGTATATCTTTTATTTTGCAAATAAAAAAACTAATATCCTGGGGTTTTTTTCATCATGAAAAAAAGCTATTCTTCAATGAAGAGTCTACAGATTTTTGGGTAACTACTGCTTCTTAGGAAGTTAAGCTAACACTTGAGAAAAACCATTTGTATTCAGACAGAGAGATGCTTTGAATTTATTTATTTATTTATTAAAGAAAGAAAGAAAGAAAGAAAGAAAGAAAGAAAGAAAGAAAACTATTTTGGACTTGCAATGTTTATAGAAGTTCTTTATGGAAACCATTCAGTTAATAAGTTTTGGATATACTTCTCTTTTCTCTTTACTTTGAAATATTTAATGTATGTTTGTATAAATTCATTTTTCCCCATGGAAAAACAGAAATAGAGCAGAATGCATACTGTAAGTGTGACAGGAGATATGATTTATTCTTATACCAATGATTAGAACTGAAAGCATGATACCTAATTCCATCTCAGTCCCATTCAGAATTGGGATTGTTCTTTCTGAATTTTTCAGAAAATTCGCTGAATTCTTATATTGCGCTGCATAGTCTCAGTGATTTCCTGTCAACCCCCCCTCCCCTCCATTCACAGTGTTTGTGGTATTCACAGTACTGAATATTAGAATCATAGAATGTTAGAACAGTAGAATATTACAGTATTCTCCCTTCCTTTGCAAGCTCTCCTATTTTAATTCCCGCAGCAGTGATTGGTAATGGGGGAGTAGTGATGGCTTTATGTAGCAAAAGATCCCAGCAAACTGTAGTTTGCATCTGGAGCCTGACCCAGCCCGGATACCTTAGGTAACTATAATTTTGAGGTACTTATTTGCCAGGAATGTTTTGCTGGATAGGCTTTCAGGTGTAACTGAAGACAAAGGAGTAGCCTCTCCCTTTGAACTGTCTTCCTGTTACTGTTTCTGGAAGGTAACTTTTGGGAAAGTGGTGCTTGGTGGCAATGGCATGCCCTAGTTTTTGAGGGTAGCTGAAATTGAATGGGCCCTTTTTTGGCAGTGGTGAATAAAAGAGTTTGTTGTTTCCAAATGAAGGTGTGTTATATGTTTTTCTGGACTCCTTCAGTTTGCAAAATCTGAAAAAGCACTGGTAGAAATATAGTCCTGTGATGAAATGTATTTGTATTTCAATTACATTTTGTTTTCATTTTCCTTTCCTTCCATTCTTTTAAAGGTCATTAGATAGAAAGCCACAGAGACCTGTATTAGGAAAGTCACGGACTCTTCCAAGCATTCCACAGTCTCCTGTTATAAGTCGGGTTCCTCTTCTAGATACAAAGTTGTACAGGAAAGAAATGCCGGAACAGAAACAGCACAGGAATCTCTCTGCCCCTGATTATGAGAAAGGGTGCACAGTGCCCTCTACTGGTAAGTTTCAATAAATGCAAGTAGTACTGTATATTTTTCTTTCATTTTTATTAATCAATAGATATCTTCCCAGAGGGCTCAGAAAAACTTCATGATTGACTTTGAGTAATCTTTCTTAGAGATTACTAAAAACAAGAAACAAAAACCCTATTCTAACCATTGAGCATTAAAATAACTTCACTTCAAAAAGTTACCTCTCATTTTAAGGTATTGTATTTTCTGTCTTTGATTAAAGTCTTTATCAAGATTTAAAATTAAGCATAAAGTTACTCTCTTTCTTGCCATGTTTATTAGGTTGTGTGAAGCTCACCTTTATTTTGTCTGTGAAGCGGTAGTGGTTTTTTCTAGAATTTACCTGAGGCTAGGGTTCAAATAAATCTGTTAACTTTTGAATGGGAGAGGAGAGGAGAATTTTTGAAACAGGTTTCAGAGGCCAAATATTTGGCTCCAAAGAGTCATTTAATTTTGTTACTGACATTGTAGTGCCCTGCTTTATTCCGTGAAAGTGAAACTGACAAAAAGATATCTTATTGCAACAAGGCACATGCTTTGTTTTAACTGACATTGTAGTACCCTGCTTTATTCCGTGAAAGTTTAGCACTGAGGTAAAATTTCAGAATAATATAAATACCTCATTGTTGTTCTTTTAGGAATCACAGTCTGTTCATGTATATTCATGTTGTTGTCCTCGTATTTTCAGTGCCTGAAGTGCCTAAGATTATAATAGAGAGAATGTGTGATTTTTGTGACTTTGGGTTTCTTAGCTCCCACTATTAAGCATATTAACTATCCCTGCATATATTTTTTTAAAATTTTATTTCTTTATTGAGTTAAAATATAAGTAATAAAAAAAGAAACAAAGAAAGAGGATATGTGTGTTATCAACAATTGTAAACCGTATATAGACATATATATATATATCTTCCTTTACACTTTTGTGATTATCAAGAAATTCCTCATGTTTATATAATATTTGATATATCAACTATTGCATAACCCCTTTGAACTTCCTCCTTGGGTAACAGTAAATGATGATTTTCAAAACCCTCACTAATGTCTTTTTGTGTATGCAGGTCTGCTATTCTACTGTCTAACTAAGACAGATTTTTCCCCTTTTTTCCTATGGTAAATTTAGAAATTGAAGACCTTCATTCATTAAATGTATTTTTTATCACTCATCACTGTATCGTACGTTATTGTCTATTTCTTGTCTATTATCTCAATTTTCCATCTTTCCCTTAAATACTACTACTAACTACTGAGGGCTCGCACACTATAAGAAAGTATCTCTGAAAGAAAGCTTAACAGTGGCTATGTTCTTAGGGTAGTAGGCATCCATATTTTATCTATATTTCCCAAGACAGAATGCACTGCAGAGATCAAGACTGACACTTGAAAATTGTACTGGAAATGTATAGGGAACCAATGATTATGTTTTAACAAGTTTTATGTTAGAGTGGCCACTTAGGATGCACCATTAAGTATTTCATTTTTCCACAAAATAAAGGTGAATATTTTATATCAAAGGTGCTAATTTTAGTGTCTGCTTCCTGTTTGGGAGTGTGACTTACTATTTTATTGCTACTGTAATTTTATTGTTTTAATTAAGATGTAATCTTTCAGAGGAGTTGGTGAAGAATATTCAGTAAATCTACCAGATAAAAATATTTTTTGGTTTTTCTTCAGTGTGGCCTAATGTGGTTTCCCGATGTGGGGAGGGAGGCAGACATTTTTAAGCATATGAAAGAAACCAACCTACTCAGTCACTTACTCCTTCTTATCTTATTGTTTCTTACCTCAGACTCTTCCTTGTTCTGATGACTTGCTCAAATAAGGAGGAATTCCTCATGTATGTGAGGATTAGGAAATAGATTTTCTTCCTGGTTGTACATTTTGGTACACAGGCAGAGATTTCACACTGTAAAGCGTATTGATTATAGAAGAGATTATCTGCATTTTCCTCAGATGTGTTGTGGTGCAGTTTTCAGGACAGTATGTAATAATGGTTTTCTGCCATGTTATAGGGCTATGTTCAAAGCTGTAATTATTAGTGTCTGTTGTATTTGTTCTGGGAGAAATATGGTGCTCTTTCCATGTGGAAAGATATCAAGTAGACCTCCAAGCAGACTTACACCAAACAAGTTATGTCTGGAGTGCAATGATAGTCTAAATCGTTTGTTAGCCCCTAGTAGAATAGACACATTAAATAAATGGGAACATGATAAGTCAACACTTATGTATATTCCATTGTTTCCATGGGTCTCCTCTGCTTGGGACAAACAGCTGGATTCAGGCGAGTGCCTGTTGTATGTAAGCACTTTCTGTAGGGGTAGCCATGTTAGTCGTTTGCATGCAAAGCATGTGCTGCACTGAGATAATACCTTTCCTTATCAGTCAGTCATGCCCTCTTCCGAGATACTCCATACTATTCCTTTTCCCCAGTTTTTTATTCATTTACCTCCAACAATCAGTCAGCATTCTGTAGCAACTGAACATGCATAGTCTTCATTCAGTTGTTTAGAAATTTTGTTCCCTTAGGTTTTTCCCTAACATGTTTTTGTATTTCTTTCAACCTTGGGACTCACTGAAGCCTGCTTGTAACCATCATCTTATGCATGGATTTCATAATAGAAAAGTTGAATTCAGTATTAGTATATATGGCATTACCTAATGAACTGGTATTAACTGGTAATTTTATAGTCTGCAACAAATGTATGGAAGATGTGTATTGTGTGTAGCAGCCGTGGAAGGCCCTTTTGCCTCAGGTACTCTAAAGAGCAGCTAGTAATTGAAATAGTATGTAATGGGCTAGAGTTGATTGTTTGATTTCAGGTAATCTTGTTCATTATATTGGCAAGGTAATATGGTGAGAAGTTTGAACGTTTCTATGGACCTCTGTTGAATCCTTCTTATTAAAATGTTTATTAATTTATTGATTGTGTGTTCTTTTAATTGTCAATGCTGTCTTACGTCTCACATTTTCTCTTTCTGATAGCTTTTCTTGTTGGCAGAGAAGTTGTCAGAAGGAAACAATGCTTATGACTTCTTCTTACAGCTATAATGTTTGCTCCAAGTTCGCATTTATTTATTTATGAAATAATTTAATTTTTAAGTGCCTTTCAGTATTATCTTCTTTAGGCAGTTTTGTTATCCTGCCTGTCAGCATATATTGACTCTTAATCATAATAAGCACTTAAACAATTAGGCAATGTATAGTTAATAATAAAGAATTACAAAATAATGCCTCCTACTCACAGTATTAAAATACTCAGATGATGAAAGAAAATGGCTGGAAGTTAATTACTAATTACTTTTACTCTTTGGAAATATACAGGAAAGAATTGTGAGTTTTCTTGTTGCAGAATCATGAACTTTGGCTCCTCATGTTATGATTGTAGCTCCTTCCTTTGTCTCTCCTTCCCACCCACTTCAGGAGAGGCATGGCAGCTGGAAGATGACTGTACTGAGTCTATGAGGGATTCTGCTCTTCATTCAAGGCTGTGCACTGCAATCGATGAGGCGCCTTTCAGGTCACTGAGAACTCATTCCTTCTACATGCGGAAAAGTATTTCTGTAGACAACCACCTGAGTTCGCTCAGCTATTCTATCCACCCCACAGAAACCAAAACAGAGCGAGGCAAAACCAAACTTCGGAGGCAATTTGTGAGTACCTAATGACTGTGTCTCAAGCCAGTCATCTTCTTTACTGGTTTAAAGTCTTTAAGTCTATACGTGTTTTCAGAATTTGCGTCAGTGTGTTATTTTCTCAAAGCATCCTGTGCTCTTACTCACCTGAAACTGATGATGTTCTCCTCTTGTGGTGACATGCCACTATCTAAAATAATGAATCCATTGCTTATCAAGTATTTCAGATTACTATGTAACACCTCGCTGCATCTGTTTGATGAGGGGAGCTGAAGGATATAGTTTTTGCATCCTAAACACTGTTGTGCTTGGGTTGGTAAGGACGTATGCAACATGCTTATGTACAACAAACTACCATACCTTCCTCATTTGCAATGTGGTTTAAAGTCAGCATTCACCATAAGTAAGAAATGCATTTCCTGCTCATCATGCAGCTGTTATTGAAAGCTCTTGAACCAGAAATGATCCAGCATTAAACTAATAGACTTCAAATTAGTACTCAAGCTTCAGAACAGTACATGGAATATAAACGGTATCTATCTATGAGATTCAAATAGCTGGGTTAATTTGAGCAGAGCCGCGCATGATGGGCTGGGGGGGCAAAATAAAACTTGGTACTATAAAGTTCCCTAAAACTTTTGAGACTCATTACTGAATGGGAAAAGGATACTTTGGGTACTGAGAACACATCCAGACTGATTAAAAATTCCAAGATTTTGTTCCTGCTTTTTCCAATGTTATACTGGGTTAAAATCAACCAACCTGGAGAGCTGGCATAAAACATTTCTGATCATACCAGGCGTTGAGAAAATATTCTGGGATAAAGAAAACATGTAGATCTTCAAAATAAAAAAATCTGGGACTTTCTGGTCTTTTTAATCAGTCTGGAGGCATTCTGAGAAAGATAAAGGAGAAGACTTTAGATATACGCATCAAATTCCTTCTCTTATATATCTGGCTTTAGGGAGAAATCTGAAATTTACTTGTACTCCTACAACCTGTTGTTGAGGGGTAATGAATAACCTCCTTCAGTTGTGTACAGAGATGTGCTGTATTCCTTTTAGAGGCAAATGAAAGTGGGAAAGGATGAGTTTTTTTTTTTTTTTTGGCTATCTCTTTCTTTAAAATAGGCTGAATTAGAGAGATGTTGTTGACAGTTTACTTGTGCCCAAATAATATAATATAACTTGGTAAAGTAGTTCTGATGCATTAAGTCTAGTATTCTGAGCAGGATATATCTAATCATTAGGAATGATAGCAGCGTTACTCCTGACTGACATTGAACGCCAGGTAGTCTGTATGTAGGATAACTGAGGAAGAAGACTGTAAATACTTTGGTTGGAATTTATTCTTATGATGTAACACAAGAGCAGAAATGACAGGTGGGACGCAGTATGGTTAGCGAATTCCACTTAAAATTTAATGGGCTAATCTTCCACTTTTTTTTGTTAGACACTTGATCTGAAGAATGATACGTTTAGTTTCTACCTCATTACTAGCCTTAGGATTGTAATGAAGGGATTGGATATCCCTCTACTGAAAGGTGACGCTAGAATTGTCATCTTATATGTAGGTGCATGAAAATAAAACGGAAGGATGTGAGAAGGTAAGGAGATTTTGCTGTAAGCCTGTGTGGTTAGAGGGGAGACAGAACACCTGTGAAAAAAACTATACAACCATTCTACAGTGTTATACAGGTACCTTGCCATTTTTCCTTTACTTGCTCTTAGATGTCATAGTTTTACCTGATAAATTTCTGAAATCATCAAATCTAACTATTATTTTTGATACTTCCAGGAGTCGCTAGAAACTTCCTTTTTCCTCATGGGATAATAATCCTAATGTAATATACCACAATTAAACACAAAAATGTGATGTGACATTTTGGGTGTTTCCATATGTAAGGCTTCTGGTTCTAAGAAGCAGAAGACACTGCAGAGCTGGTCTGTTTGTCTTGTCCTTTTCGTGGAAGGAAAAAAGACAGAAAAAGCAGCAGCAGGGGAAAAGAGAGGGCTATAAATGGAAGATGTCGTCATCTGGATTCTTGTAAAAGTCCATGGGCAAGAAAGGTGATTGCTCAAAACAAAATCCATGTCTGGAAGTACCCTTTCATGAATGCTGATGTAAGACATGAATTTTACAAATTGCAATCTAGGAAAACATAACAGACAGCAGGTGAATGATAACAGCCATCCTTGGTGCCATCATTTTTGAGAAGCAGAAAATGTCAAAAGATTTCAAGAGCTTAGAGGAGCCTGTTCTGTCTGGGGTTGAGAAATAGCTTTTCTTCCCCCAGTTGTTATATATTTGAGATTGAGAAGGAATTTTCCTTGTAGTCACATTTTTGCTGACTATTTCTTCTGTCACTCTTTGCCAGATGTGATCTGACTTACTTGCATTTGCCATTTAGAGCTGTTAAACAATCATTTCAATAGTGTAGGTTATCCTGTGGGAATTTGAGTTGTTTTTGGTGAATAGATTGGGCCATGTAGCTTCTTTCTGCCTCTGTGCTTGTTAAGAATTTTATTTGTTTATTTAATTATATAACTTGCAGTTCTCTCAAAAATGGGACTCAGGGTGGGTACAATAGTAAAATTGAAAGTGTTAACATGAAAGCAAATACAATAAAACAAGTTAGGCACATTTAATTGAAATTTAAAACCTGTAATTAAAACGTGTGAGCATCCTCTTTCAACCCAGTTTATATGCAGTAAGGAATTTCATCTTATTTTGCAAGTATAGCAGAATATTAGGGAGGAAGGCACTAACTGTAGTAAGGCTTTATTGATGCTCAAAATAACATACAAAAAAAATGAGTTGATAGTGTAATTGGTAGTGACTGTAATAAAGGCTTTGACTCTGCTGCTGAAGCGAATAAGTAGAATGTGGCTAAAATTTGTGGATGACAAACTGTATAGACATTTAATGGTACTTGATATAACGGCAAATTTCTTCAACAGTTCTGTTTCATTTCATTTGCTTCAAGTCAACAACATATTGACCTGCAATAGATGGACAGAATTCCGCAGTATGTCAGTAGACTAGGGTAGGAGCCCCTGATTCTCCAGATATTATAGGACTACAGATTGCATTATTTCTGATCATCATCATAGCTGGGGCTGCTGGGAGTTGGATGCCAATATCAAAGTGGTTCCCCATTTTTGTTGTAGGAAAAGCTCCCACAATGGGGAGCAGATATTGATCGCTTTGACCTAATAGCTGTTCATTGTCTTCTCAAGAAAGAGTAGTGTTCCCCCTCTGCCATCTCTTATTCTAGGGTGATATGTTTCTATTAAGTGGTCTCATGATCTGAATAAGGAACGGGGATGGCTGTTTCAGGGTGCAGTGCCCATGTTGCTTGGATCACAGGCTGCCCCAGGTTATACAGCTGCTCTTGTGTGGTATGCCGTATCTCTAGTTGTGGCATACTGTAATCTTGATTTTTTTGCCAAATGGATGGGTGGCTCTTTGAAATCTATGACTGTAAGTTGATGGTCTTAAGTTCCTGAAAAGGTTGGTCTTTTTTTCCAGAACTCTCTGGTTCTGATATTCATAAAGTTATTAATCTCATTTGCTTCCTTGCATGATAACTTTAAGTCTACAGTTAACATCTACGTTTTAACCAACAATTTCAACTCAACCAAGGCTGAGGGATCAGTAAAATTGGTTTTGCCCACTGGCTCACTGGCACATGAACAAAACACAAGTCACAGGTTGTGTTCCTCTATTCTCCTCATTATTCCATTTCTCCTTTCCATCTCTATTCCAGACACTGTAACAGAGGTCATGTTTTGGCTTTTCACAGACTTCTTTCTTCCCTTGGCCTCTTATTGCCATTTAGGTTTGTCTTTGCTTGGGCATAGCATAAGCAATGGAGGTGACCAATAATGAACAGCTTTTACCAGAAATTTCCTTGCTGTTCACTCTGGTCTGCAGTAATGATAAAGAGCCCTTTGCATGGTCTTCAGCTTGAAACAAAGAGACTGAAGTAATAATTGTGTATATGTGCATACACATGCTTAAAGGAGCATGTTTCCTTGGATCAAGGATGGTGCTAGGTAGTGAACAGAAACCTTTGGGGTTTTAATTTCCTTCCGTCTAGTTACTGTTCTTGTTTTAAAACAACTGATTTTTGTATATATTAAGGAAAAATCTGAACTAAAATCATAGGAAGTTAGAAAACATGGGCTTAGAAACTACATACCAAGGAGGCAGAAATTCTTATGCTTCTCTTTCAGCCTTTTGTTTCAGAGTGCAACTTGTGTATTCACAGATCAAATTTGCTTTTTGAACTGAATCCTGGATAAAATATATGATGTCTAGTACCTACTGCCTTGGCCAATACAACCTTATGGCTTCATTTGACCTCCCTTGCCCACCCACAGATTAGATCCCTGCAGAATTATGTTCATATTCCTTTTAGAAATTGTAAGTAATCTCCCTGAAAGAGTGGTTGCCTACTTTGCTTTTTCAAGTGAGGTTTTTGTTCATCCCATGTTCTAAATCTTCAGATACTGCTAAATATATGACAAGGGTGGATTTTATTGCAGTTCTGTTTTCTTTCTTGTTTTAAAAATAGTTAGTGAGAACTCTAAGAAAACTTAAGTCATAGATAACCTCAGTGGTGCTAATTTTACTGGTGACCAATCACAACCATGTGATAAAATTGAAGAAAGAGGGATCATGAGCCTTCTTTTTGATTCTGTTGGATCCAGATGGAATAATGGTCTGGCCAGGGATAAAGCATATCCATTTTCCAAAGTTTTACTCAGGAAAAGTGAAACATAAAAGGTGACGCTTTTAGAGTCTTTGCCAGTTATTCTAATCTATTTGATTTTCTTTTGATCTTGAGATGAAGACATGTAGCTAATCAGAATTTTCTATCTGTAAGAGCAGTGCTGAGAAGCATTGCCATGTTGTGAACTAAAAATAAGCTGACATTCTGAGCAGATATTTATTAAGTATTGTAGAATTGCCTTTTAAATTTATGGTGATTTTTCATGGTGATTCTACTGAAGTTTCGGCAGGACTTCTGAAGTATAAAGTGACTGTGGTACTTATATGAAATTTAAGGTATGGGCTATATAGTTTAAAGAAACTAGATTGCTCTGCAACAGTCTTTCTAGGTCTTGTCCAGTATTTTCTACTTTGACTAGTGTTTTCTGGGGTTTTCCCATAATTTGTCACTGGATTGTTTTAACTGGGAATGACAGTGAAAATGAATTTAGGAGCTTCTGTATGCAAACTGAGTGTGATGGTACTGATCTGTAGTGGTCCAGACAGAAAATACTTTGAAGAATTTTGGAGTATCTTTGCCACTCCTTATGTTTTTGGACTAGAGATGATTTGAATGGGATTTCACTGCTGGTAGATGCCTGAAAAGTTAGGTTTGTGTTTGTAAACGTTGCAGGCTTGGAATTACTCATTTTTCCATTGAGACTAGTAAGACCAAGCCTTCAAGGCTTGTTTCAAAACTCTTAGCTATTAGATTTCATCAGTATCTCTTCTTTCTGATATTCTAATCTTATAGCTTCGTTTGGTTCTTGCGTAGTTCTGGCCATGGCATTTGCCTGGCAAATACTACATTATTGTTTCAAGTTCCTACTCTGAGGATAGACAAGAAGCAGAAGGAAATGTACCACTGACCACTTAGGAGTTTTCAAAGAGAAAGCCATGTTAGTTTAAGCATAACCAGGTATAAAGGCACCTTTGAGTGGCACCTTTAGACTAACTGGGAAGAAAAATAAATCTCTTTCATGGACTACAGTCTACTTTATTAGATGCACATCTGATAAAGTTGACTGTAGTCTATGAAAGCTTATGCTAGAAAGTTTCCCCCCCCCCAGTTAGTCTTGAAAGTCCTGCTGGATGTGTTTATGTCTTTTTACATTTAAGCAATGTCATACAAAGAATGAATTGTTGATTGCTGTGTTTTGAGGATGTTAAATGATATAAATAAATTTCTGTACAAAAAATTATGTTTGCTCTCTTTTTGACTTTTAGTGAAAATATCATTGAGGAGGCTTGGGGATATAAAATCAGTAAAGTGAGTTCTGTCTTTCCATGTTAGTGCTAGTTAAGATATTTTAGTGCTTGAAGTGCAGTCTGGAAAACACGCCTTCATGCATTCATGCACACTTGTGTGTGAGCACATGTGTGTACTCCTGCACATGGCCATTAGGACCAACACTTTGAAAAGCCTAGCTGTATCACTTGGACACCAGTTCCTGTCTTCACCTGTCTCAGGTGGTGCCACGTAAGATGAATCACTTCACTTCTGTTCATCATTGTACCCCATTCAATCTTTTCTTCTTGACATAATTCAAAACTCTTAGGCTGATGTAGGAAGAATAATTCATGAACAAAACTTTTATATTACTTTTCATAATGTTTCTGCCCCAGAAAATGTCAGAATGTAAAAGTGGTGCATCCACATGCAATTAGCAGGTTTAAAAAGTCCCCTATGCTAAGTAAAAGAGAGCATATACACATAGATTGTATCTGCTGTACAAAAAAATTGTGGCTCTTACGTTTTTTTAAAAAATGCACAAATATTTATCAAGATAAACTGAATTTCCTACTTCAGAGCATTGCTTCAGATGAATAGGTTCAGTGAAAAAAATTTTTTTGTGTCAGTGCAGGTCAGGTGAGCGTAAATTTGGTCATCCTGGTAGGGTAGTAAAGTAGGACTGATAGTGTGTGCAGTTCACTTAATGAATTACTTCCCCCCCCATTCTGGCTGAAAAGACAGAAAGAGACAGTGGAAAGCATTGTAGTGTTAGACATTTGTCATTAATGGGGGAAGAGGAACAATAGAAATCCAGCTGCTATCTTGAACCATGTGTAAAGTACACAATAGGTTACAGTGATTGTCTGTTTTGCTGTCCTGGATAATCCTCCATTATCTTCCTATGATCTAGCAATTTGAGTGGCTTACATGAGTGGTGAGTGGTCCTTTTTCAGCATGTGTGCTTTTGTGATGTCAGCTTCACAGGCCTTTAGGCTGATAAAGCTTCAGTACCTTTGAAATATCCTGGCTTATGGGATAAACAAAACAGTCTGATGCTAGTAATCAAGCTGAGAATTAGCTGTTTTTAGCAGCATCTTTGTTATGTCTCACAGGTGCATTATAGAATATTCCTGTGCAGTACATAGAATGATCTTGATGTGAAAGAGAATTGAAAAGGACACAGTGGGAATTATGAATCAAATTCCCTTGAGTGTTCCAAATGAGTGTTAGAAGAAGAATGGCTGGTGGGAATGAAGAGAAAGAAGAAAGAGGAGTCTTGTGGAATCATTAAAATGGATAGATTTGTTTTAGCATGAGTTTTCTTGATATTCCAATTAAATTGTAAATCCTCAGAAGCCTTGATAATTAGATAATAAAATTAAACACTTTGGTTTTGTAGTAATACTGCGTCAGTCTGCTTCCCAAAGACACTAGTAATTTTTAAGGCCATGCTAAAGGTTAATTTATGTGGCTTTAGCATATCACTGCCAACTTGACTAGGAGTGCTGTCTTAAGAAAGGCTGCACCTGACACTTCGTATTTCCAATATAAGAGACAAGATTAATGGGGAAGGTCTGCACTATGCTACTAGGAGACGAGAGGTATTGTTTGAAAGGTCTTCATATCTATTTGTATACTTGTGCAATGTACTGTGCTCAGATGCCCAGTTGTTTCGAGACGCCAAGATGACACCAAGATGACACTTGGTGTTGTCAAAGCCAATAGTTGAGTAGTGTCTTTGAGTACCCCACTGAGTTTATTGGAAATGTTTATACAGCTACAATGGGTTAAGGGCAGGAAGTAGTATCTTAGTTTCTAAGGTCTATCACAATGAGAGCCAGTATGGTAAAGTGGTTTCAGTGTTAGAAAAGGACACTGGAAGATCAGGATTCAAATCCCCACTTACCCGTGGAAACCCATTGGGTGACCTTCAGTAAATCACATTCTCTTGGCCTCAGAGGAAGTCAATGGCACCGCCCCCCGAACAAATCTTGCCAAGAAAACTGATATGTTCAGTTTAGGATCACCTTAAGTCAGAAATAACTTGAAGGCATACAAAATGCAATTCCCTTGCCTCTGGCCCCAGTGCGGAAAACTTGTGCAGAGGTGAAAGGCATGGGAATGGAGGGGGGAAGGTGCCTGTGAGCCTTTCTTCCCTGCAGAGCTTACCCCTCCTATTTTCTTGCCTCTAGCCCCTAGCAAGGCTTGTGCGTGAGAAGCAAGGCTTGTGCATGAGGGCCAGCCAGCCAGACAGCTAGACACTTTGACCACTGACCAATAAAATAATGAGTACAGCCACAAAAGCAAGTAACAAAGTTAACTTCTGATATCTCACATCCATCTGCATGTGGGCAAAAGGCAAAGGAATGGGATGGGAACTGAGGGGTTATTTTTGGTTTTCCACTTTTGTGAGGGGTCTGTGTTCTGAACTCTCACGAAAGTGGAGGATCCACTGTACATTTGAACTGATGGCCACATGTGACCTGCGTCTGTTATCTTGGAAGACAGTCTTCCTAGTGGTAATTACATCAGTGAGGAGAGTGAGTAAAATCTGTGTCCTCAAGGTGGATCCCCATTTCCTTAGGTTCCTTAAGGAAAAGATGGTCCTCAGACCTGATACTATTTTTCTACAGAAGATGGATTCCTCCTTTCACCTCAACCAGGACATTATCCTTTCAACTTTTCCTCCCAATCCTTCCTCTCACTTGGAACGTCAACTCCACAACCTGGATGCCTATCAGGCCCTGGCATTCTACATGCAGCACACCTCTTTTTTCAGAGACACTAACAAGATTTTTGTGTGCTACTTTTCTACCAGAAAGGGACACCCTGTGTCACCTTAAAGACTATCAAATTGGGTTGCATTGACCATCCACCTAGCTTATGAACTTTCTCAGAAACAACCACTACACCAGCTGAGGGTTTGCTCTACTAGAGCAGTTGCAGCATCCAAGCTTTCCTACAGGGTGTCCCCCTTGATGATATCTGTATAGCTGCCACTTGGTCACAACCCACTATGTTAATTTCCCACTACAGATTGGACAGTAGAGCATGGTCTGATGCGAAATTTGGAAGAGCAGTATTGAGATCTGCTGTGTCTTAAATGGTATGCTGTTGAAATTATATTTACCGTTTCTGTAGTATGTGTTTCTTTGGCATAACACTCCCACTTCCTATCTTAGCAGCTCGCTAGTCTTCCATTTCTGTGAGTTACAGAGACCATGAAGAAGAACAGGTTGCTTACCTGTAACTGCGGTTCTTTGGGTGGTCATCTGTCAACTCACACAACCCCACCCATCCTCCCCTCTTCGTGTCCTGCTTCATCTGTTGTTCTTCTGGCTGCTGCCTTAGGCAGCCAAGGAACTAACAGTTTAGGTGGGAAGGGGTTTATATGCCCTTAGAGAATGAAGGTGGGGTTTCCTGCCAAAATGCCTATCTTTCGGCTCTAAAAGGTTCCGAACATAGCACTGCACAGGTGCAGGTAACCCCATTTGTGTGAGTTCACAGATGGCCACTCAAAGAACTACAGTTATAGGTAAGCAACCTGTTCATTTCCAAGCCAACTTCTTTTGTACTAATACTAATTTAGCTGAGGATTATTGTATGTTAGGAGATTGAACTAGTTTACCATTGGGCTCCCTTCCATCTCTGATTGTTTGATTCACCTGTTGCATTAGTACAAGAATTAGACCTTGTTTGTTGCACTTGAGAGTCATCAGTTAGCATGCATTAATGCTGTAATGCTGCCTTGGGTCCCATACTGAGGGAAAAGCAGAATATAAATTAAATAACTAAATAAATTAATTAATAAAGTTTGATACTTATTTGCCTGCTAAAATTGTTGAATTTTAAACCATATACTTAACATTTTTTACAGTGTAAATGTTCTGCAGAAAGTTGGAATGGAATCTAAATACTGTCTCATGAGTTTTTATACATGAAGTGTAAGTGATGGTTATTAGTGAAGATGGCTTTTAAAATAGATAAATTTCTGGAGCCTCTGAGTATAAAGCCGGTGAATATCAGTGGCAAAAGAATATCAGTGAGAAGAAGCTGTTGCTTTCATGTCCAGTTGATTGGCTTCCAGGAGCGTCTAGCTGGCTGTTGTAGAAAAAAAGAACTTTTGTCTAAATGGACCATAGGTCTAATCTACCAGGGATGTCATTGCAGATGTAAAATGGATGTATGCTTGCCTAAGGCATAAGAAGGATATGTTGGAATTACCAGTGACTTGAACTTTTCCTAACTAAATAATACTTTTATATGTGCCATATTCTATAGACTTCTACAGCTTTTCTAATTTCTGGCCTCTGATTTTAACTGCTCTGTTAATTGTTTTTTACTGTAGGGGTCATAATTACAATGGAGAACACATACCCTTTTTGTATATTTCTGTTTTACATGTTACATACACGTTAAGACTATTACTAATTAGTTCCCTATTATTCCCACTGCACTCTTGAAAAAATGTTATCCAAGATTTACTTTAGTGTAGGGATACAGAATCCACTTTTTTCGTTGAGGGCTGTATTCCTTCAGGGATTATCTGCTGAGGGTAGGGCTGCCTTATTCATTAGACACTTTAGGCATAGTGCCTAAGGCCTACAAAAACTTTAGGGCCTATGAAAATATCCCTAGCTGTTCATTGAGGCAAGATGGGGAGTCGAAAACAACAGTGCTTAGAGCCTAAGAAGACCTTAATGTGGCCCTGGCTCAGGGCTAAAAATACTGTTGAGTGGGACCAAAGCTGGTAGGTCCATCATGTCACTCTCCCTTTCTCCTTTGTCTCTGTGTTCCTCTCCCTCCAGTGGACTGTCAGGTGAGGTATAGATCACCTTTATCAGAGATCTGAACTGACTGCTTGCGGAAGGCTTTTTAAATTAGGCCAAGAGCTGCAACTTGCTCACCCTTGTTAAACTGTTAAACTGGTTCAGTTTGAGTCATCAAGGAAATTGTTCTAACTGCTCTGATGCCTGTAACTCAGGCTGATGGTATTTGGGAATTATGAAAATGTCTCAGCTCTGCATTTGGCTCTCGATCTGTATGACTGTCCCAACACCAGCTCCACTACTGAATTAATTTTCTTAATTTGGCCTGTTTTTGTTTTTTTATTATTGTCCTCTGCGTGTCTTCTTTTGCGGTGGAGACACAAGTACAGACAGTGACAGAAGGAAGAACACTTGAAAGACTGGACAGCAGTTGGCATGTTAGTCTGTGACAGAAGAAAAAAAAGCAAGAGTATTCAAATGTCAGGCAGACTATATGTGACAAGGATATGAAGATAAGAGGAGAGGAGACAGACTGGCTGAGACTGCAGCTGAGCGAGAATTACAAAGAAGGTTGCATTGGCTTCAGAAATACCTGGTGATCTTACAGATCAAAGCAGTACTCACAGTCCATGTAATATTTTCGGGTGTGAATGACAAAGACAAAGATCAAGAATAGTGCCCCAATTTATAACTCCCTAGGGGACCAGGGAGGCACACTGGTTTGAGCAATACTTTGAACCACTGTGATATTTCACAGCATGCTGAAAGTAAACTAGGGGAGAAATTTGTTTGCTTTACAGAAGATGCTACATTGCCCATTTCCCCCCTTCCGTTAGAAAGTCGTATGTGAGTAGGGTGAAGAAAGGAAGATGTGTGCCACCTCTGTATGAACATTTAAAAGACCATGATGTTTCACTTGTACCATGGATATATCTTCTCTCCCCCCTCCACAATTTGGAACAAATTAGAACATGGTTTTACTCCAGGGTTAGAATCATAGATTAATAGAGTTGGAAGAGACCACAGGGGCCATCCAGTCCAACCCCCTGCTATGCAGGAACACACATCAAAGCACTCCCAACAGATTGCTACCTCACATATGTGCAGATGCCCTTTAGAAACCAGTTACTATAATTTAACTAGAAAAAACTCCTGATCGAGTAACCCATGAGTCTGCTGCTCAATCTGCTGTCCATGTGTTAATTGTAAATGGGCAACTTCAAAGTCCCCCTTTTAGGGTTCTTTATCTCCTTTATGCTCATCAAGGCACTGCCTTTCTATGGTGGTGGGATTCATGCTCATGTGAGGCAGGAGGCTATAGCATTGGCAGCAGCAATGCTACTAGGGTCAACCTAGGTTCAACCTAGTAGGGTTTCCCATGTCAGGCTTTTGCTCTGGAGACAATCTATGCTATGGTGAGACAATCCAAAATTAAACAAGAGATAGTGCCAGAAGATGAGATTAGCAGGTCAGAAGACACTCATTAAGCTACTGAGGTATATAAGAGGGAAGCTGTGAGTCGCACTATGGCTAGTGATGCAACTGGACTCAAGCAAAAAGAACATTTAGTTATTGACATGCTCAGAGGTGAAAAGAAAGTCCAAAGCTGCACAACACATATTATAGGAACATGGAATGTGAGAAGCATGAATCAGGGAAGCTAGACATAGTAAAATGAGAAATGGAACATATAAATATTACAATATTTGAGGTAAGAGAGCTAAAGTGGACAGGAATGGGACATTTTGAATCAGATAATTACACAGCATTTTACCAAGGAAATGAAAATCTACGAAGAAATGGAGTGGCATTAATAGCGAGGAGAGATGTAGCAAAAGCAGTCAAAGAATATAATGGAAAGTCTGGCTGAATAATATCAGTCAGACTTCAGGGAAGACCAATCAATATAACCATAATCCAAGTTTATGCTCCAACTATGAAAGCAGGGGGAAAAAAGAAACTGAAAGTTTCTATGCTGGAGTCCAGGAGGAAATTGACTGCAGGACTTCTTGTTAATCATAGGCAGAGGAGAATCAAAGATTATAGAAAAACTTGGCCTAGGACGAGGAAATGAAGCAGGAAAGTGACTGACTGAATTTTGCAAGGCCAGCAGTTTGTTCATCACAAACACAATCTTCAAGCAACCAAAGATGCAACTGTGTACAGACATATTATCTGATGAACAAGAGGGAAATCAAGTAGATTACATCATTGGAAACAGGAGATGGAGAAGCTCCATTCTGTCTGCAAATACAAGACGAGGAATCGATTCTGGCACAGATCATGAACAGCTAATATAAAAGTATCATAGTAAAGCTAAAGTGCACTAAACCAACCGTTGTGTGAAAATACAACCTGAAGAATCCCTGTAGAATTTAAAGATAATGTAAAAATATAGATGTGAATTATTAAGCCTAACTGACTGGAACCTAGAAGAACTCAGGACTGAAGCTAGGGGCATTGTCAGGGAGGAATGCAAAAAGACACAATCTGCAGCCAAAAAGAAAGAGAAGCCTCAAGGGATGATGGATGAAAATCTTCAAGCAGTTAAGGACAGATGAAAATCAGAAGTAAACAGAGACAGAAATAGGACAAGAACTCTGAATGCAACTGTTCAGTGACAAAGAGAAAGAAAGATACAAAGAGAACTATTACATTTTTACTAAGTAGTATAAATTCTCCCACAAAGAGAGCTACTACTCTTCAGTGACAAAGAGGAACAAAGATAACTACTACAATAATCAATGCAGAGAAATAGTAGACAACAACAAAAAAGGAAGAACAAGAGACTTCTTTCACAGGATCTGAAAAATCATAGCTAAATTTAAGCCATGATGCGGGATGGTATATGGCTAACAAGGGAACACCTTGTATGATCAAGTAGGAAAAACAAGCAGGTGGAAACAATACGCTGAATAAATATACAAAAAGATGAAAAGATGACAGATTTATTCAAGGAAGAACTATCTGAAGATGAACCTACAATATTTGAAAGTGAAATGGAAGTGACACTCAGGGCATTTGGGAGAAATAAATCAGCAGGAACAGATGGCATACCAGTAGAGCTGCTACAGGCTACAGAGGCACAATCTTTTCTAGTTCTAACTAAAATCTGTCATCAGTATACATTCCAGTCCTGAATGTATTAGTCTCCCATGCAAGCAAAATGATGCTCAAAATTCTACAACAAAGACTTTTGCCATAAATGAACCAAGAAATGCCAGATGTCCAAGCTGAATTCAGGAGAGGAAGAGGCATAAGGGAGCATATTGCACAAATACATTGGATAATGGAGCACAGCAAAGGATTTCAAAAGAAAACCAGCCAGTGCTTTATACATTATGGAAAAGCCTTTGATTGTGTAGATCATAAAAACAACAACAATTTTGAATCACACTTAAAGAAATGGTTATGGTACAACATTTGATTGTTTTGAGGCATAACCTGTATTCAGGATGGGAGATTACTGTAAGAGCAGAATACAGAGAAATGGAATGGTTTTCAATTGGCAAGAAGGTCAGGAAAGTTTATCTTGTACATTGAACATATTATCCATAAAGGAGGAAGGAGACATGAAAATAGGAAGACAGAAGATCAACAATTTAAGGCAGACATATGGACCATACTACTGTTAGTAAACAGCAGAGATTTGGAATGATTACCGAAGAAAGTCAAGGAAGATAGTGCAAAGGCTAGTTTACAGATGAAAATTAAGAAAGCAAAAAAAACAACCACAGATAATTTACACAGATGATGAAGACATTGAAATAGTTAATGATTTTCTATCCCTTGGCTCAGAATGAAGACTGCAGTCAAGAAATGAAGGCTGGGACTTGAAAGGGCAGCTGTGAAGGAACTAGACAAGATCCTGAAGTATATATTAGTATCACTGAATATTAAAGTTAGAATTGTACAAGCCATAGTATTTCCAATTTCTATTTATGGTTGTGAAACCTGGACAGTTAAGAAAATGGAAAAGAAGAAAATCAACTCCTTTGCTGGAGAAGAGTTCTGTGGATACCATGGACTGCTAAAAAGACAAATAAATCAAGCCTAAATTCTTGCTAGAAGTCAAAATGACCAAACTGAAACTGCTGTGCTTTGGACAATTGGACTGGATGGCTCTTGTGGTGTCTTCTAGCTCTATGATTCTATGACGTATCATAAGAAGACATGACTCGGTAGAAAAGACAATAATGCTTGGTAAGATAGAAGGTTGTAGAAAAAGAAGAGGACCTCACAGCAGATGGATAGACTCAATCAAGGAAGCCACAGCCCTAAGTCTGCAAGATCTGAGCAGGACTGTTGATGATTGGGCCTCTTATTCATAGCATTGCCATAGGTCAAAATTGGCTTGCAGTTAACAACAACAAATTTCCTTTATGTTTTTTTTTAATTCTTCAACTGTCATGTATATATCAATTTCATTTTGTAAAGAGCAGGGATATCTTTTGAAGAAGCATTCAGAAATGGGGTCCTGCTGGCTGAGTGAGCTAAGTCAAATGTTTTGCGTTTTTATAGAATAATGTTGATTTTGTTATTTAGAAGTCAGCTCCTGCTGCAGTGTCAACCGCTCACTGCAAGAGGTCTCTCAAGCACTGTGCTTACTGCACAAAAGACACTGAGAAATGAGTACTTCTGCCTGACTTTAGTTTTCTCTCCATCCTCCTCCCTGCCTTTTGTTTGCTTTGAAATTGAGGCTTCTGTTCCATTTGGAACTAAGGCTTTGTTTTTATACATCTTTTCTGTCACTAGAGTTGCTCCATGCTCCAGTTTGGCATCAAATGGTCTTATATGACCAGTATTATATTCGAGAATAATTGCTCCATGAATGTAAGAAGCATAGGATTGAGAAGAGAGCCATGGGTGTTCTTGACGATCAGCTTGAAAAGTCCTATTTATTTGTTTTACTTTTAGATTATTCTGGTTATTGTATTAATGTACAATGCATTAAAATATAAAACACAAACAATCAAATACTGAATAGTGACAATACGTAATCAAACCAAGATAAATTTCCATTAAAGATTAAAAACAGTGTAGCACATAAACCCAAAGTAAAACCATCAGTAAAACTGAAGAACGCTAACACCTAAAAACTAAAAACAGTTCTCTAAAAGCACTGGAGAATTAAAAGGTCTTCACCTGTTCCTCAAAATGTAGGTCCCTGACGATATTCTCGGGAGAGGCCATACAACAGATAGAATCCTGCCACTGAAAAAGTCTCTCAGTTTTAATCACCTGCCTTATTTTACTGGGCAGGTCACACTCTCTCAAGTTGAGAAGTCAAATGCAAACCCATTCTCAACAAATCTTTCCAGGAAAACCCAGTGATAGGTTTGTCTTAGGGTCACCGTATGTCAGAAATGGCTCGAAGGCGTACAACAGCAACTCACCTCATTTGGCTAGGGCACTCAGAGGTGGGGCTAAATTTGATTACGTAGTTGTGGGAACAGATACTGCTTCAGGTATCCTGGCCCCAAATTGCTTAGGGCTATTAATCTAGTACTTTAAATTGGTTCCAGAAATAGACTAGCAGTGCAGATGGCAGAATACTGCAGTAATATGCTATATGGTCAGTCTTAGTTAATAATTTGGCTCATTTGACTTTGTACTGACATTTCTGTGCTGTTTTCAAAGGCGTGTGCAATATTCCACACAAGAGATTTATTGAAATGTGAATAACATTTGCAAAGCTATCTCTGGTAAGGTACAGTTGTAGTTAAATCATCCTAAAATGGTAAAATATACTCCAAGTCACTGAGATCACCTGTGTCTCTACTGACAGTGGTGGATTTAAGAGCATCCCAAACTATAAACCTAATTCTTTTGGGTGAGCACAACCCTCTCCACGATTGGTGAATGCAACTTATACAGATAGCTGAACTACCAGTAAGTATGTCCATCTTGTCTAAATTGAGTCTCAGATTATTTATCCCCACTACGTGGTTCTAAACAATTTGATACTGCTTTATTTGTAATCTTAAGAACTCTCTGCCAGAGAGCTGTAGGTACTGCTCTGAACTGCACACTAGAGATGTATAGCAGAGCATTTTAAGTACTTCACTAAACAGCTGTAATGTTGCAGCCTGCATGCATCCTCAGTTTATTGGCCCTCATCAATTCTATTTCCATATCAAAGCAATGGTTCAGAACATCAGTGCACCACCTGCATTAGATGAAAAAGAGATTTAGAGCTCTGTGCGTGTGTGTGTATGTGCTTTCAACTTACAGCACCCCTGTGAATTTCATAGGGTTTTCCTAGGCAAGGAATACTCAAGGGTAGTTTTGCCAGTTCCTTCCTCTGAAACATAGCCTACAGCACCTGCTATTGGTTGGTGGTCTCCAGCCAAGTACTATGTCATCTGCCTATTGGTGACACCTCACCTCACATCCCCAGATAGTGTCATTCAGAAGTTTCATGTTGCTGTATCCAAACATGGGGATAAAGTTGAACCTTTACAGATCCTATAGTGCAACTGCCATTAGGAAGAGTAATAACGGCCCAGCACTCCTTCTAATAATTTGTTCCTTTTCCAACAGTTATAATAATTTACATTATAATAGAATCTAGAGATGTGGCAGCAATTTGCTTCTTTCCCCCCAAAAGACATTTTGTGGTATTTTAAGAATCTCTAGATAAATTCCCAGGTTTTGGTTGTTTTGCAAATTTTAGCCTCCTTTCTTTTACTTTTATCTGAAAAATATGATTAAAAATGTTTAAGTAAAGAAAAACAGTGGAGCTAAATAGAGGTAAAAATTGATTTTGTTGTTCTTAATCCATGTTAAAAAGACTTTTCACAGGAGAAGCCATGTTTTTCACATTTTAGAGATCTATAGTATTGTAAAATAGGTGCAGTCAGCTCGTGATCACGTACTTTGTCATTAACCTACTTAGTTTTAGTTTTAGTTAATTACTTAATTAGTGCTGTCTTAATTTTTCTCTAGATGGTTAGGTTTAGCATGATAGATTGGAAGGATAGAAATGTCTTAAATTAATAAAATACTATATCTTGTGATGCATATCTGATGTCATGTGGCTTTAAGCTGAACAAATTTTTCTATCCTGCCAGTTGGAAGATATAATCATAGAAACCAAATATATTGAAGCTAGGATAATAGATGCTTAGGAAATGTTGTTTGGAATCATGGCTGGTTTCAGCTCACCACTTTACCAGTTGGAATGCATACAGTCTCATTCTTGAAACCACAGTTCTTTGGCTTTCCTCTTGAGTGACATTTTCAGGTTTCTTTCTTTCGTTTCTTTCTTTCTTTCTTTCTTTCTTTCTTTCTTTCTTTCTTTCTTTCTTTCTTTCTTTCTTTCTTTCTTTCTGAAAAGCAAGAGAAACCTTTACTATATATTACCACTTTAGATTACTAGACAAAACACTAGAACTGTATCCTGCCTCTGAAAGTGAGTGCTACTAGAAGTGTGATATAGAGCTCAGAAACCTGTGATCCTCCACATGTTGTTTGTTTATTAGTTACATTTCTGTCCTGCGTTTCTTCTGATGAATTCAAACCAATGTGCATGTTTCACCTCCTTTGCACTTTGTCTTCAAAACAACCCTTCCTAGGTCAGGAAGTGAGTGACTGGTCCAGGATCACCTAGTGAATTTCATGGCTAGGTTAGGAAATGACTATAAGGGCTAAATGAGGCAGAACCATGTTGAAGAAAGCACTTTGCTTAGACATAGAAAACACTGTAAGCTCTTAGTAATGTCACGTTAAATGAAAAGTGTACTGAACATTCTAAGCCGTATTCCAACACATCTTGACATGTTATCTTGGAAAGATAACTGCTAAAACACTAAAATAAGATAGAAAGAACAAGTGTGACACACACAGTTTGGAAGCAGTGCTAGTAGCACCTTTAAAACCACATTAGTCTATTTCAATATAAAAACAGAGGGAAAGGTAATCTGGCAGTACATCTGCCTGTAAGAGTCTTCTTTCCCTTGTGTTCCTTTTTATTATTGCAGAGACATGCATGCTGATACTTGAACGTATCTCAGATAGTATCAGGAGGCGATGAGGAATATTGTTTGGGAGATAGAACCTGAAAGGGGTATCTGATGAAGAAAAATATATGAGGAACATCCTGCAGTGAGGAGCAGGAAAATATCTTAAACCATGCTTCTCATCTTTACAACAAGCATGAATCTTGTTCATGTTTTGCTAAAGAAAAAAAATAGAGAAACTTTTCAGAGTTCTTCTACCATTAGCTTTGATTGATTTTTTTTTCTCAGAAAATTATATTTGCTTTTTTTTTCTTTTTAGAGAAAGGAGGAACCCGTACATTTAAGCAAGTGAGGTTAGGTATACTAGAACAGTTAATTGTAGTTATTAGCGTTTAATTTTCATGTTGATTTCAACTGAAGTGGCAAGTTCTCAAGAACACAGGTTAACTTTATTTCTGCTGTCTTAAGTGTCTGTCACAGTATGTCAAAATGTGTATGTGATATATTAATTCAAAGGGAGAATAAGAGAAGTACATAGTTTGCTTTATTTTAATATGATTTTATACTGGGTTAAAATAAACTGAGCTAGGGAGCTGGTATAAAAAGTATATGATTGTACAAATGTTCATTGATCTCTAAAGTAAAATTGGAAAGAATAAGAACAAACTCTGGGAGTTTCTGATCTATTTAATCAGTGTAGATGCATTTATTTTAACCTAGTATAAAATCAGACACATCATAGCACTACCTTTCCATGGCAGTGGGATTGCATGTTCCTGTGAAACAAAAGGCTATGTTGATGGTAACAGTGCTACTAATAGAGTCTCCCATATCATACAGGGTTTGGCCGAGGAGCTGGACTAAATGTACCAAACAGCTACTGGGCAGTACCAGTAATGGGATGTGTGTGTGTGACACTGGCAAAGGATCTCTCAAAAACAACAGTGATACCATAGCTAACAATTGTTTGTACTGCATAGAAGGAGGCAGGATAAACCCCTTTTGAATGTTGTTTACAATGAAAAATCTATGTTAAGACCATCAAAAATGAGAGAAGAGATAGGGCCAGAAGCTGACAGTACCAGGTTGCAAGGCACTCAATAAGCTATTGGGGTACAGCAGAGGACAGCTATGAGTTGTGCTATGGCTAGTGATGCAATTGGACTAAAACCAAAAGAATATTTAGTTGTTGATGTGCTAAGGGTGAAAGGAAAGTCCAAAGCTTCACACCACAGATTACAGGAATATGGAACACGAGAAGCATGAATTAAGGAAGCTAGACATAGTAAAACAAGAAATGAAAGGTATAAACATTACAGTAGCTTGGGTGAGTGAACAGGAGTGGACAGGAATGGACATTGCACAGCATATTACCCAGGAAATGAAAATCTGAGGCCCTTACCACACCATGGCGCCATCCTGGCCTGGGCATGCATTGCTACTGGTCCATGATGCATGCCATCACGCAATGTTGTTGCGGTCCTGCTGCTGTCACATCCCCAGCCATCGTGATAGTGCCATAAACCACTTTTGCTGCTAGCTCAGTATTTCAGCTAGCAGCAGAAGGGGAAGCCTGGACAATGCTGTGGTTGTACCTGAGGTAATTCATGCTACCTGGAACTTTGGAATAGTGCTTTGCTGGAGCAACACTGTTCAATTTCTTTTTAAAGGGATTCTATATAAGTTACTGTGGTGCAGCCCTTATATTGAGTGTTGATGGAGTCTAGCAAGGATGGTCATAGACAACAATTTGTTGGAGAAAAACTGGGCACAATTTTATTCATTCAGCTGCAAAGACTTGGAGTAGCATGAGATCAGATGACCTACGGGCACCAATCTGAAACTCTCCACCTCCAAGACTTCTTACTGGGGATAACCATAGGATGCCCCATATAGGATCCCACACAGGCATAAAACACCATTTGGTCCCCCTGCTACTCCCTGGAATACATCAGCCCCTTCCCAGTCCCTTAAAGAGATCCTTCAGAAGGGTGCAAGCAGAAAGGGTCAGCTTTCTCAAAATGGGATTGAGCCCCATGCCCAACTGCTCAAAGCATGCAAAGCGTGCAAGGAGAAGCATGCACAGAAACAACCGTTAATTACAAATGTAGCCAAATAAAACATAGCTGAATATGAAGACAGGGTGAAAAGAACCTGAATGACTATAAGAAGATAGGGAGGGATGGTTACAATGCACACTGCATGGATCAGATAGCTCAAGGCAGGTGGTCAGAGTCAGAAAAGACTCAGTATAAATCTTTTAGAGATGGGGGCTCTCAGATAGCCATGCTCTGGTTTGCAGACATTATAAGGAAGGGGAACAGACAACATCTCTATAAAGGCCTATCTATCCCATCAAGGATGGTTGAGATCATACAAGCTAATGGAAGAAGCCACCAACCTTTTGAAATGGATGGAGAGGAATGTCAGGGTTCTGTTAGCAGTTCACTTGAAGGGAACTCTAAATTTGGAGATAGATTATCTGAGCAGAAATTATATCCATCCAGGAGAATGGAGCTTAAATCAAGAAGTATTTGACAGTTTGCAAAGTAGATTTGGTGGATTTTCAGTGGATCTATTTGCTTCACAAGTTGCCAAGATATTTTTCAATAGATCAGTGGTTCTCAACCTGTGGGTCCCCAGATGTTTGTGGACTTCAGCTCCCAGAAGCCCTGAGCATTGACCATAATGGCTGGGGCTTCTGGGAGCTGAAGTCCACAAACATCTGGGGACCCACAGGTTGAGAACCACTGCAATAGATGAAAGCTCAAATTCAGTCACAATGCTTTAAGACTAGACTGGCCAGAGGACCTGCATTACCTGTTTTCTCCATTGCCAATAGTGCAAAAAGTCCTGTGAAAAATTAGATTACAGAGAACGGAAGTGGTACTGATAGCATCACATTGGCCCAGAAGACCTTGGTTTCTTCTACTGCCGGACATCTCAATTGAGAGTCCATATCATCTGCCAATCAGGTAGGATTTGCTGGTGCAAGGACTGATCTATCATGTGAATCCACAATGGCTAAATTTGACTGCATGGAGGTAGAGCAGCACTTTCTTAAGGAAAAAGAATTTGAGGACTCATAATTAGTATAATTCAAGCTTCCAGGTGAGATTCAACACAAAAGATATATGAAATACCTTTGAAGGTCTTCAAGCAGTGGTGTGTGAGGAACTTGTTAACAGTTGACAACATATAAGTCTCAGAGGTACTACCATTTTTCCAGAGTGGTGTAGAGAAGGGCTTGCACCCTGAAACATTGAAGTGACAGGTAGCTGCATTATCTTTGGTAAAGGGGAAGCCCTTGTATACAGATGTCCGTCTGAAATGTTTTCTGAGAGAAGCAAGTTTGTAAGCTCAGTCAACATTACATTGGTTCCCAACTTGGGACTTGAATCTAGCATTGGACTGTTTGACAGTGTCACTGTTCGAGCCACTGAAAGAGGCATCACTAAATTTATTGACCTTCAAAGTGGTGTTCCTATAGCCATAAGAAGCATTTTAGAGATTACAGCTTTATTGGGGAACCCGAACCTATGTAGATTTGAGAAAGATTGTTTGATCTTCGTTGGATCCTTCTTTTAGTCTGAAGCATTACGGCAAATTTTCTGGTGTTGTCAACCATAACACTTTCAACCTTTTGCCCTAATCCTCTGCACCCAACAGAGAAAAGGTGGCATTCACTGGATAAGTGTAGAGCAGTCAAGGTATATGTAAGTAGGACTGAAAGAATCGGGAACACAGCTGTGTTGTTTGTATCATTTAAGCCAAGAACAATGGTGTTTCAAAGTCAACCATTTGCAGGTGGATAAAAAGTTGTATTTACTTTTGACTATCCCAGTCTTCCCAGACCACAGGGTGTGGGCTCATTCCATTTAATCAAGGGTGTTGATGACAGACTTTTGAGTAACTTCATCACAAGAAGATGTTTGCAAAGCAGCTGGGTGGAAAGAACCACCTTTATAAGATGCTGAAGTTGCATCAAGTCAACCTGCTTTTGGAAGAACATTGTTTCAGGTTTTAATACATAAGTCAGGCAACCACTCCCACCCTTAGTTAGTGTAGCTTGGGTATGTCCCAGAAAGCTGTGGATAGCTCCTTTAGCATTGAGAAGTTTGTACTCACCGTGAAGGATCATTCCAGGAAGGCTAAAGAAGCAATCCACCCCATCATGTGGTTGCTCAAATTAAAAAAAAAGAAAGAAAGTAGTAGTTAAGAGCATGTAGAGGGTGGAAGTGTGCAGGCAAGTCTATCTTAACAAAACTGAGTGAGAGATGGTAGTGCAATGACATTAACAGATCAGAATGTTCATCTCCTGCCTTGTCCAGCTGGTATGAGGGGATAAACTTGGACAATTGTGAAGTGCTCCTTCAGCCTTCCTAGAATGATCCTTCATGGTGAGTTAATTAATGACTGATTTTCTGTCTTTGAGCAGAAGACACTTCACCCCCAAAGCGTCAGGAATTATTTAGAAGTGTCCTGAATCAACCCAACTGCAATTTGTCTCTAATAGAGGAGTTGCTCATAAAAGAATGCTTTTTCTTCACCAGCTGTTAATTATCTATGAGAAGGACATTTCAGCAACTTTCTTAGACTTTTGCAAGATATCAGGCTTGTTCCTCTGCACCTTGCAGTTTGAATATAGCACCTGAGATTACAAAGGCATGGTATGTATGGTATGGATTATATATAACTACTGTGCCATGTCAATGAAGAGCTTCTTTCAGCTAGCTGCAAGTGTACTCTTTATTTATGATGATGACTTTAAAAATAAAATGTGGGAGCAGAAGGGTGTTATTATTTTTCTTCTTTCCTCTTTGCAAAATATTTAGATCAACATGGAGTCAAATGAGTTTATGGATTGTAAGAATATTTATATTTAAGTTGAAAGTCTGTCTGAAAAAATATTCTTCATTTTCTTTGATTGCTTCTGTAATTGCTCTGCAATGATATGGATGTAACTCTTTTATGACTCATCTCAATTCTTAATTTCCCTGTGTATAGCTTATTGGAAAATATTATTGTTCCTAGAAAGTAATGCCATGCCTATGGAATGTTAATTGGAAGGAAGTGAATAACAAAGTCCACCTTCTTCCACCCCCTCTTTTTAATTAGCAAATTGAATTTATTTCACCGTTGAATGATTTCTTGTCTTCTGCAAGGGACAGTAACACTACCACTGGGATTTGCTACTGCTTTCTAAGGATTTTTTTTAAAAACAGTCTCATCGAAGTAGCTCAGAATGGAAGGGCAAAATGAGACAGAGAAGTTGCGGTATTGGCACTCCCACTTTCTTGTGCAGAGAAAGGTTTTGTGAATTTGAATATTTTTTTCTGCACTTTGATTCTTGAATGGTCACAGGAATAACCCTCTTGTGATTTGTCCACTGTAAGCAAGGCTTGCAAAAGTTGTCCTGTTAGGACCATGGGGGAGGGACCATTACTCAGAAGCAGACTACATACATCCAGGATTTGGTTCCTGGCATTGCCAGTTAAAATGATCATGCATCAGATGATATGATCTGAAGAGCCAAGGCAGGCATACTAATTAGATAATAAATTTGAAAGGGTGCCCAGCAGCCTCATGTACAGTCAGTTGTAAGGGAGTAGAAGAGAAATGTGTGAATGTCAAATATTTTGTAGGCTTGGTGTCTTACAGTCCAAGATGGTGACTTTGTTGATGACAAAGTGTGGCCATGTTTACTTTTCCCTTTTATGAAGTGATTTCACAGTGAACAGTTTTATAAAAGCTACCTCTTCCTGTTACTATTTTTCATCCAGCTGATTTCAACTTATGGTGACCCTATGAATAAAAGACCACCAAGATCCCCGGTCATCAATTGGCGTGGTCAGATCTTGCAGATAGAGGGTTGTGGCTTCCTTGATTGACTCAATCTACTGGCGACGTGGTCTTCCTCTTTTTTTCTACTGCCTTCCATTTTACCAAGGATCATCGTCTTTTTCAAAGAATCACATTGTCTCGCGACATGTCCAAACTATGATAGCCTCAGTTACTCTTTCTAGTAAGTAAAGATACATCAGAACCTAATGAATCAAGGATGAAAGCTTTGATTTTGATCTCATTTTGAGTATAATATTCCTATTTTAGATTTACTGAAGGAAACAAAAATTACTAGAAAGGAAAAACTGCTATTCTTTGTGGTCTCTGTGGTTCACACAAATGGAGTCTGCTCTGTGATTGTGTACAATAGCTTTAAGAACTCCTATAGCTGAAACAGAGTAATTTTGGCAGCAACTTTGCCTCACTCATCCACTCATGTGTCAGTACTTTATTCCTTTCCATTTATTTCTTGTGCATTTGTCTTCTTCCTTTTCATTGTCTTTTTTTGATTTTCTGCATTTTTGCCATTTCTTGAATTTTAAGGGCTTTTTGAACCCATGGTTATATTGTTTATTGTTCATGGCCCTGAAATCAATATTTAAGAAGTGTGTCAAAAAAATCCCAGGAACAGACAGATATTTTCATTCCTGTTGTGCTTGGGGAATCTCATATTGTAGAGAACTGCAAGCACTGTAAGGTTTTTTCTAGACAGGCTTTTAAAAATCAGCTTTATTACCTAAAATTCTCTGAAATGGAAGACTCTTCAGGACAGGGTTTTGAATGCAACATCTGCAGAAATTTCTTTTACTCTGGCTTTGAAAACTTCCAAATTTTCTTCATTTACAATTTCAGTCCCTCCATTGGTTCAGCCATGCTCCTTGACTTTGTCAGCATCAGGAAAGAGTAAGGGTTCTTTGGTTAAGGCAGTGGTTCTCAACCTGTGGGTCCCCAGATGTTTCTAGACTTCAGCTCTCAGAAGCCCTGAGCATTGACCATAGTGGCTAGGGCTTCTGGGAGCTGAAGTCCACAAACATCTGGGGACCCACAGGTTGAGAACCACTGGGTTAAGGAGAAAAATAAAATACACGCACACACACACACAAAAGACAAGTCCCATCAGTCAGGTTTGGAACTAACTACCATTGAATCTGAGTGTCTGACTCTCTCCTTGGCTTCAGATTCTGTCCACTACAGGCATCTGGATTCAAAATACCAGCAATAACATCATTTCTTCAGTAGACATCATGGAGCCAGAACTCATTCTCAATAAAGTTCAGATAGTTCTTTCCTCTTCCAGTGAGGAGGTCCAATTGAAGGAATTTATTTTGATGGACATTGAAATTGGAAACACAACTTCTCTTCAGCCTTCAGAGGGATCGTGTCCTCTCCTTTTCAGATCCAAATCTCGGAGCAGATCTAGATTTCAGAGGTGTTCACCATGCCATAGATGGCATGATAGATCTTCAGGTTGCCATCTTTTTCTACTTCAAGGTATCCCCACAGTCTCCAGTGTCATGTCTATCCTCTAGAACAGATTGTCAATGGCATTACTGGGATCCATACTCAATTCCCACTTCAATATATCCTTGGGGATTTCCTCCACTGTATGGTGGGGTCCTTTGATCTTGGATATGCCTTACAGGAGATGATTCTTCAAACTTCTGAGGTTACATTCTGGAGGTTGCAGCCTGTATCTCGGTGAGTGACGACTTCTGTCATAACGTCCAAGACTTCATGAGAGGTTCTGATCTGAATCCAGCTCCATCATCAGTTCTGATTGCCAAAAGAAATCCTGTTGCAGTGCCAGCATCTACACTGATTTGCAAGTATGGATCCTTTGCAGAAGAGACAAGCTTGTGTATGGTGGACCCATCTTTGCTACAAAGAGGCCAGAGTTCAGATTCTGAGGGTGGAAGTACTGAATCCTCTGTGTCTACTTCAGAATCCAGTTGAGCTTTCACTTCACTGGATGTCACTGTAACTGACACACATCTGTTCTCTCCACCCAAAGGCATCCAATCCTGTGTGGACCAGCTACTACGTATGGCTTCAGTACTAGTTTTGGAAGACAAAACACCATCAACCACAACTACAGATCTGGTTTTCCTAAGAGTTAAATCAAAATCAGCGCCTCTAGTGTCTCTTCCAATCCTACCTTAACTTTTGGAACTTGGTTACCGGTCCTGGCAGAGTCCATCCTCTATACCACCATCTTTGTAGAGTGTAAGAGGACAATCAGCAAACAGGAGCTTGGCTAATGAGGGCAAGGCCAACAGGTGTTTCACATGGGTGTAGTGGAAGAAACAGCATAAGGTGAGTTTGTGTCTTTTGGGTTATACCTCTCCAAGTCTGGAGAATCTTTTGGGGAAGTTTGTTGGATTAAGGCCGTTGTATCTCTTGGATAAAGCTGCTTGTTTGTGTGAGCTAGGAGGAGGATTGATTGTCTACTCATTACCGCTGTATTGTTCTATTGCATTTTGGTGAGCTTATGTCTGTTAGGTTAAGGCTGATTGTGTGAGCTGAGTGGTGGTGTGCTTGTGTGCTTGTTACTACTCAATTTTTTTGTGTGTAAGCCCAGAGGAAGTGAGCAGCCACTAGCTGTCTATGTAACTTCAGCCTTTGTCCCCAGAGCTTGGCAAACAGGAGCTTCGCTAACAGGCGCAAGGCCAACAGGCATTTTGTGTGGGCATTTACCAGGGAAATTTTGAGGTAGAGGCCTGGAGTTCTGCTTCGGTGCTGACTTAGGACTACTGAACATGGATGTTGAGGGAGCTGCCGTTGTCACTTGCAATAGCTGTGGCATGTCACTGGTTCCCTTGTGGACAAAAAGGAAGGAATAATAGTCATGGCTTTGATGACTATTGTGGCAAGATGTGGGTAGCTACCCCTGCAGCAAGTTTAAATTGATTGCCCTGTTGGAGGAGAAGGTCAAGCAACTTGAGGCCCATGTATCCACTCTTCAGCATATTAGGGAGCATGAGGTTTCTTGGACAGTGTGGAAAAGACTTTCCTGGATGAGGAACACACAGGGCATGTCTCTGAGGAAGAGTTTAGTTCCGAGACACAAGAGGTAGATATTTGGAGGAAAGTGACACATAGAAGTAGAAAAACCAGGGATCATTCTGTGAGTTTGGAACCACAGAACGGATTTGAAATCCTCTTCTTTATCAGTGATGATGAGGAAAAGGAACAAAAGCAACAGTGTCAATTCTCAGAGAATATGGAGGTGACTTTGAAAGATTGAGCACAAGTTTGGCCCCTGCCAATTCCCAAAGGAGATGTATGGTTGTGGTAGGGGATTCTCTGCTGAGAGGAATAGAAGTAGTGGTTTGCAGGCCTGATGGGATGTTTTGAGAGATGGACTGTCTCTCTGGGGCAAAAATTTGTGTTAAAACACAGCAGCTGACAAGACTCATCAAAGCCATGACTGTTATTCCTTCCTTTTTGTCCACATGAGAACCGGTGACACTGCAAGTCATAGTCTTTAGGAAATCACAAGGAATTGCAAGGCTCTGGGTAGGAAGCTGAAGGACCTTGATGCACAGGTTGTTCTTTTTTCTCTCAGCCCAGTTGAAGGCCAGGAAGGAGACACAGCACAGGAAGGAAAGAAGAATAGTGGAGGTGGCTTTGCAGATGGTTCTGCTGGGAATGATTTAGATTCTTGGACCATGATCTGCAGTTTCATGAAGATGAGCTTCTGGCAAGTGATGGGTTCTACCTCACAGCAGTTGGCAGGAACGTTTTTGCTAAGAGATTCACATACATCATCAGGAGTGCTTTAAACTGACTTACATTGGGAAGGGAGACAGTATTCTTGAGGGCAGGAGTTCATCCAGTATGGAGATAACAGTCCATGTATTATAAGGAGAACTGGGTGAATAGTACAAAAACCCAACGGTGGCAGGGGGAAAAAAAAACCCTTAAATTAGCAGCTAGGGGAAATGACCCATGGTTTTAGATACCTCTACACAAATGCACAGGGCATGGGAAATACACATGATGAACTTGAACTCGTAATATATCAAAGTAAATATGGTCTAATAGGCATCACTGAAACCTGGTGGGATGAGTCTCATGATTGGAATGTAGCAACAGAGGGATATAAACTATTTCAGAGAAATATACCAAACAGGAAAGGAGGAGGAGTAGAAATATGTTTCAGGAACGTTTATGCCTGTGAAGAGATCCATGACTTAAATCCCGGAAACCAAGTAAAAATTAAGGGAGAGAGAAACAGCAGTGATGCCATTGTGGGGGTCTACTACAGACCTCCAAGCCAGAGAGCGGACTTGGATGATGTTATCCTGGAACAAATGAGAAAACATTCAGAAAGGAGAGATATAGTAGTAAAGGGAGATTTTAACTACTCTGTCATGCCCCATTCCAGAACCCAGGCAGGACCCTTCCCAACAGCCACAACACAAGAGGGCCAATGTAGGTGGAAAAGGGAGATCCAAGGCCTCTTGGAGCATGTAAATAGTAAGGACTCATTAGTTAGGCAAACACCTGGAAGAGGCTCTAAGTCTGTATAAAGAGGGACCATTTCTATCAGTTGAAGCAACCTAGTTTACACTTGGATTCCTTGCTTTGCTCCTGGAAACCTCGACTGTTGCTTTGTGTAGTGACTTCATTACTGGACTATGGCTCTGTATTTATTGTAGACTTGGACAGGTAATTTGCTAACAAACTATTCCAGATTTTGCCCATGACTGCTGATAAAAGGGTCTAATTAAAGAGCAGTTAAGCCTTGGCTGGCCGCCAGCATGTGACATATCCTGATATTTGTTGGAAATCAAACTCTGCCAAGAATATCAGGTCCAAAAAATTTCTCACTTGACTTGCAGACAATTTGATAGTTCTGAAGGTGGGAGAGGAAACAAAGGGAACAGGTGTTTTAGATCTGATCCTAACTAAATGATCTGGTTAGTGAAGTAGAGATGGTGGAATCCTTAGGTGGAAGTGACTGTGTTCTCCTGGAGTTCTTTATACAGTGGAAAGGGGAAGCAAAACCTAGCCAGACACTCATTCTAGACTTTAAGAAAGCTGGTTTTGATAAACTTAGGGAAATGCTGTGTGTGACCCCATGGTCACGAATAATAAAAGAGAAAGAAGTTCATGACAGATGGGACTTAAAAGTGAGATGTTGAAGGCACAATTGCAAATCATTCCAATGAAGCAGAAAAATGAGAGGTGTCTAAAGAAACCTGAATGGATATCTAAAGAATTTTCAACTCCCTCTTCCTACTCTATGACTGTTTGAGTATAATTGCACTTTCCTATTTAAGCAGCAATGCAGCAAATTCTGTAATTGAGAGGCAGTACAATGAAAGGGTAAGAAAAGGACCATTCAGCACCTTTGGGTAAGAATGGTTGATGCAATGGGGAGGAAAATCTGTTTTTCTACAACCCTCTCTTTTTGAATGTCCAGTTTCTGAGCCTGCGTGGGGCTTGTCTGAAGGTATTGTGGGAAAAGATGTCACTTCTGTTGGAAAAGCTTCCAGATAAGGAGAGGAAACTTGCCCAAACCTACCAAACAGTAGTCTATGAAATATCTTCCTAACAAATTCTGATATCTCATCACCATGCTGATTGTGATAATAAGTTCTTTGCCTCTGCTGTTTCTTTGCATTGCTTTGCACGGCTCCATACCCCAAGTCTTGGATCTGACACACTTAAGTAAAGTAGAGGACCTACTGTTTGACACTGAAGGCCTCTCCCATGGTTGAACAGATGACAAATTTGACAGAGATTACAAGCTCCATTAACTGTTAAAACAATAATCTAAAATGCCACAGTGGTCCAGGCCTACTCACAAGCCTCATGCTGAATATTTATCTGCCATTCCTTCCAGCGGTCATCTCAGTGCTCCTCATCTTTTCATTGACACTCCCAGCCAGGGAAGTGAAAATCATCTTCCTGTAAGAGAAGAATTTCTGAAGTTTCCTGGAAGTGTGTTTGACTATCCTGCATTGTATCTATTTGGAACCCATTTAAGCCCCCTTTTCCATCAATGGTCCACTATAACAATGATCTCTGGATTATCACTAATGTTTGGGGGTTATGCTATAGAATTTAGTAAGCTCTCACCTGTGGGGAATCTAAGGGTCACACCACAATCTAGGATTCTCCTCAAAGAAGTAACACCCTTGTTAGAAAAAGAAGCAATAGAATGAGTTTCCAATTGTTGGATCCATACCAGGTTCTACTCCTAGTATTGTGCTATACCAAAGAGGGATAGGCGAACCTTTCCAGTCCTAGACCTCTGAGGTATAAAAGAGTGCATTTTGCTAAGAAAGATCAGGATGGTGACAGTTTCTTCCATCTTTTTCTTAGTATGCAGAGTTGGACTGGTTCATGACAATTGACTTCCACAGTGCCTGTTTCCACATTGTGATCCAACCATTCTGCTGCTGCTTCCTGAGATTGGCTATTCCCGTAGTTACTACCAACATTGGGCTTTACTTTCTGGCCTCGCCTCCCCTGAATATTCACCAAATGTGTGGCTGCGGCGATCACACATCTCAGAATGACAGCTCCTTTTGGCCCTCCACCCACCATTGCCTTTACATCAGTTTGCATGAAATGTTGAGGTTGTTGTCCATGCAAGAATTTCTCCTGAAGAAGAAAAAATCCGAACTTGTACAGACTCAATGAATAGAATTCATAGGAGCAATCCAAGACTTCTGGATGGGCAGAGCATTCCTCCCATTTGACAAAGCACTGAATCTCAGTCATAGAGACTGAGATATTCAGGTCCTTCTGGGTCTCATAGCTTTAGCGCAAGTCACTCTACTTGTGCTTCTCTTCGTGAAACCTTTATAATGTTTGTTTCTTAGAACTCCCCAAGGCCTTCCCTGGGGTACTTCTTTTGGCAAAATGCCCAAATATGATCTCTAGTGGGTAGGGAGTAGGGAAGATATTTCCACCATGTTTGGACCCTCCCATGCCCTTGCAAGTCAAAACAAAATTTTGCAATTAAAAAAAATTGTCTTGAAATGCCGTCTAGGAGCCCAGAAAGGCCCCCAGAATGCCCCCGTGTCCCTTAGAGGGCTTTTTGGAGGCAAAAATGGGTGTTTTTCAGAGGAGCAGATGTGGTACAGTGCTGCAGGCCAACAAGATCTCCTGGAGGGGTAATGTGGCCCTTTAGTCTTCTATAGTTCCCCACCCCTGCTTTAGAAGTATAATGTACTACCTTGATTAGAGTTCATATACATAATACCTTTTGTGTCTTGGTGTGTATTAAGCATAAAAGCATTATGAAGCTTTAGAAAAGTCAGACCAATAGAATTTTTACAAGAAAGTGAGATGCTTGGCAGTAACTTTCAGTGGCATGATTAGGAGAGAATGTTATAGCAATAGCAATAGCAATAGCATTTATTTCTATACCGCCTATCAACTAGTGTTATCTAAGCGGTTTACAATGTATTTTAGCTAATTGCCTCCAACAAGCTGGGTACTCATTTTACTGACCTGCGAAAGGATGGAAGGCTGAGTCAACCTTGGAGCCTGGCAGGATCGAACTCACAACCTTGTGATTGCATTACTGGCATTTAACCGCTGCGCCGCCAGGGCTCCATCTTAACTCTGAAAAACACAGTGTATCAAATTATTCAGCATTTTCACCTCTGTCTTCTTTTTCTCTTCCTCTTTTTAAAATGCCAAATATAAAAATTGTCATCTTGAAAATGCCTTGCAACTCTTAAGACTTTAATAAGAAGAGTTGTCATCTTCCACATCAGCTTAGAGATAGAAACCATTGGAGAGCAGATTACTAGTATATTGCAGACTGTCAATATTAGGAATCTGAATGATTTAGATCTCGTGATGTCTCCTTGCACCCAGATCAGTCAGAATGGGAACCTGATTAACTTTCTCCTTAACACAGAGAATTTTTAGATTTTGAAACCTTATGTGGGGCTGCTTCTTCAGGGATATTGTAGTGTCCTTGGGTTGGTTTCAGGAAGGTTTGGCAGGGATTACAGACTTCCGTCTTCAAGGCAGCCAAGAGACCAGTTATCCAGGCCATGATCCTCAGAAGATGATATGTCTCAGTTAAGCAAAAACATTCTCAGCATGCAGCCTGACATCAGAGACGGGGAGAGTTAGGAACCTGGTGTCAGATTCAAAACCTATCCTGGGTACATTGTAAGGATCAAAGCCAATATTCCTCCTCTCTGTTCCTGTTGGTTTGAAATGTATTGAACTTTTAAGAAAGTATATACTTACAAATTATTTCTACCATTAATTCAGTATGGAACAAAACAAGCTAGCCTGTTTTAAAAAATCATAATTTTCTGTCCTGTTGTGTGAAGATGCATATTTGTTTATTTATTTACTTTTATTAAAATATTTATATTCCTCCTTATATCACAAGATGTCAGGCCAACATAAAATAAAGTCAGTTTAAATCAAACCAAACAGTCTAAATGAACTATCTGAACCAAAATGAAACAGTTTAAAACCATGTGCCAGTTGAGCAGTTTGAGCAAAATTATTTGAGTCCAAAGACTTTGATAGAAAGCTGAGTTTTAACTTGGCACTGGAATGAAGCAACCATCACCATCAGTCAGGTCTCCAAGGGGAGAACATTATACAACCAGGACACCACCCTAAAGAAGGCCTTCTCCCACGTCCTTATGCAGTGTATAGGTTCTACTATTGAGACACAAAGAGAGCTCTTCAGTAGATTTCAATTGTTGGGCACAAGCATATATAGGGAGAGGCCCTTTTTTAACTTAAGAGGTTTTATTCAATTTAGCACTTCAGATGTCATTACCAGCACATTGAATTCAGATTAGAAGCTTATTGGCAGCAATTTCTAGAATATAGTAATCCCTCCACATTTGCTAGGGTTAGGGGCACAGGACTCCTGTGAAAGTGAAAAAATGTGAATAGCTCTAGGCCCTCCCAAACCATAATTAACACACAAAAAAGTATGATCAGCATATTCAATCCCCCGTGGATTCCTTTGAGGCATCAGGGTTCCTTCACAGGGCAGAAGAGGATGGCTGGTGGGGCTTACTGCCATCCCCCCTGCTGCCCCACACCATTTGTAGTAGGGACTTACAAGCCTCATTCGCAGTTTCTCAGGCTCATGAGGTTTGCAGTCCCTGTTAAAAATGGCATAGGGAGGCAGCAGAGGTGATAGCAAATTATCTGTGAATAATCTAATCTGCAAAAGCAAAACCCACAAATGTGTGGGGCTGACTGTATAGACATGCTTACTAGACATGTTTATTAAGATATGTGGCCCATTTTTCAGTTAGTGTTACTCCCATGCAAATATTTATAGGATTGTATTACATAGAATGATCTGAAAATGTGTGGTCCTGTGAACTTATGTGGTCCATTGGCTTTAAAATGTGGATGAACTTGAAGATTTTGGACTACAAATCAGATTTTGAAGTTTAAAAAGTGGTGCTGATCAGATGTATTGTATTGCCTAGATACTGCTGTCTTTATTTTGCATGTACTGCACTGGAGGACTATGCATTCAGTACTTGACTATTTGTTAATGTGATGTTAGGAGTTTCACAGCTTGAAAGAAAATGTTGGTACAGAAAATTAGGCTAGTTTTTAGGCTAGAAAATTAGCTTGTTTTTGAATTAAGACATGTTTTCTGTCCATGGCATCATGCTTTCCCATAGCCCATTCTAGAAAGTTTTCTCATTAAGTTACCCTCTCTTTTCTCAGATAACCCTTTGAATGAGTCATTGAGCTTTTCACAACTCTGTACTGAGTGCTACCCTCCCTCTGTTCTCCACCACTTCATAAATCTTTGAGGATATCAGGTTTAGTTTTAGTGGAAACAATATCTGAGCGTCATAAAGAAGCAAGTGCTAGATGTTTGGAAAATAATATTTCTTGCCCAGTAGCTTATCTTCTTTTGTATTGTGATGAAATGTTTTGTGCCACTGTAGAAACAAAAATTCTTATCAAGGTGGCTTTCAGTGTTTGAGATGGGGTGTGTGTGTTGTTGTTTTCAGGTCAAGCACCAAAGGAAAAATTTATCTGGTTGCTATCTTATCTCAGACTGCTGCCCCCAGCTAATCACTGATGCACTGTTTTGCTATTGTCACTAAGTGTTTATGGTTTGTCTCTGCTAATACTGACCTGCCATACATGAAAACCGTTTTTCTTTTTTTTGCTGAAAACCCTTTTTTTGTTAAACAGATAGGCATTTTGTTTTTTTAAAGGCTTTTAAAGGTTGTAGTACAGATTACATATGATACAGAAGCACAGAAATCTTGTCATCCTTTGCAGCTGCTCATGAAAAGAAATTGAAGTTATTCTTATTGCTTAATGTGTGTGTGTCATCCTCAGTAGTTTCTGTCAGCCAGTGTAACAGTGCACAGTAGTTCTTTCGTTATCATTTGTCTATGCTGTTTTTTCATGTGACATAGAAGACATTCTGTGGCCTGTTTTGTCTGCATCTTAGGTGAAACGTTCTGCTTTGAGACTGACAAAAGACTTCCAGTAAGAAAAGGTAATGCTTGTGTGATTTGATGATAGTGGAACATATGGGCACCCAGATGAAATATCTACCAGTAGTTACAACTGTGAACAGGAAGCTGAGTTTCATATTTGGAACAAGATAGTTGGGAGCTCAAGTCAAGAGAAATGTTTTTAAGGAAGGGATAGATCTCAGTTGGTTTGCTTATTTACAGTTTATTAACAGGTACAATAATAAAAGGAAAAAGAAAAAAATCTCAAATGTATCTTCATGTAGATACATGCATAAGAAATTTATAGAAGTTACTTCTTTTCCTTCCCTTTGTTGGATACATATTATCTTAAATATTTATTTTGAACTTCTTTACTTTCTTGTCTTGACTTTTCCTGACTCACACCATGATATCGTAAGTTCAATTTCTAGTTAATTACCAATAAACCCATGTAGTTTTCTTTCAATAATTCTATAACTTTCAATTAAACTAAAACAAAAAAAGTTCTATTTTCTGACAATTTCATTGCCAGCCTACACCACTTATTTACAACTTAAAGAGAGATTTAAACAAGAGAACTCTAGTAAAAGATGCTGGGTTACTTAGAATTATGTAAGGATGATGATCATGTAATCAAAAAGTATATAAATACCTTGTGAAATCAGGAACAGAAGATGAACCTGTAAAATTATAGGCATAATGTACAAATGTAGGTATAAAAATGTGGAATAAAGATATAAAATTTACTTTCTGCAGTAATTTAAAAGCAAATATGTACAAGATGATGTGTTGACAGATATGTTGTAAAAAAATGTCTAAGAGTGTTTTAAATCAGTGTCAGGGTTGTCAGGATAAGGAAGGATCTTTTTTTCATATGTGGTGGACTGGCAAGAAGACCAAAAGTTATTGATCTGAGATATACATGTTAATTAAAAAATAAATAAATTTAAAGGTAGATTTTGCAGTATCGCCAGAAATATGATTGGGAATTATTGATAAAGAATTGCACAGTAAATATGGACTACTTCTTTGATATATGATAACAATGGAAAGAATGTTTCTTGCCCAAACTTGGAAATGAACTGAAGCACTGATGACAGAAGAATGAATTGTTGAACTTGCGGACTTTGCCCAAGTTGCCAAATTGACATTGATTTTAAATGATAATGATAAACCAATTGAAGATTTTCTGTAAGACTAGAAACTGATTATGGATTTTTTGAACAGTAAGAAATCTAAGTATGTAATACTTTGTGGTTATGGTTACTAGCAATTCTCCCAAGTTGAATTTTTTTAGAACTGTACTGGTAGAATAATACATTTTCTATTAATTGGTTTTCTTTTTCATTACAAGTTCTGGGCCTAGTCAGAATTATTTTGTGTTTTAGTTAGTTATTCATTATTTAGGTTGTGTTTATGGTAACAGAGCAGTGTTTTAGTAATATATTATAGGTTTAGTTTAGTTTAGTTTAGTGTAGTTTAGTTTAGTTCAGCTTTAGTTTTAGCTATACATATTTATTGAGTATGTGTAGTTTTTTCTTTTTCCTTTTTGTCATTTTTTCCTTTATTCTGAATGTTGATTGTCTTGCTGTGAATTAGTTTGTATGTATTAACGTTAAGAAATATGATCTTAAAAAAGTTGAGTTTCAGATTTGCTCATTTATTTATCTATTTATCAAAACATTTAAAAGTGCACTTGTCCTTGCAAACACTGAGTGATTGATATATGAAAGTATGGCTAAAGCCACAAAAAAATAAAATAAAAAACCTAAGGCAATAATCAAACAGGGAAACAAGCAAATGTGTCAAGATTGAGGGATTTCATCAACGAGTTAAACTTGAAATGGCAGTGCGAATACAGGTTTTCAGCTGCTGCCAAAAAAGCAGAGTCTGGGAAAGAAAAAGTCAAGTAGACTGTCTTTGGGGCTGGCACAGTCAGCTTAAAGTGAGTTTAGTGTCTTAGAGGTTTTATCAGAAAATGCTCCTGATTTTGATCGGAGCTGTATGATGAAGAGTGCTGTACTTAAAGCTTTGATTGGTATAGTGAGAGACTGTGTGATTAAAAGAGAAAAGGCAAGGTAGATGTCCCTAGATGCATTTTGGGAGAACGCTTCAGGTGGTCTATAGGAGGTTCAAAGTGTTCTCTTTACTCATACAAGACTTACCTGACCTGGTTGTTTCATTGCACATTTATGTACTGTGGATTATGAATAAAATGTTTGCTGAAACATGTTGCATTGCAGTTTATGTTTGTGGTATAGGACCCTACCCATGTTCTCTATATGTTGTTTCTGCTTGTGGTAACAAATTTTCTGTTGAAAAAGTAATGCCAGGGAACACATGGCCTTTGTTAACTGATACATACTTGTGTTAGAGAAGATATTGCCTAGTACTTAAGTGGCTTGGTTTTCATGAAATAACTTCTGGAGCATTTAAGTTATGCATGTTGGTAACAACACCTACAGATTATCTTGCACAACCACACAGACCTATCCAAGCCCACCTCCTCCTGAGTCCGTTTACCACTGAGTTGTATACCAGCTGAATATGATGCAGTAATAGACTGTTAATCTTTTGGCCTCCTTAAAATACAGATTCTTTCTGCATCCTGTCAGGAAAAAAAAAATCTGGTATTTCAACTACAGTCAGAACTGGTGAAACTCGTACAACTATTCCTGTACTAGAACAAAAAACAGCACAACTTTTATTTATTACAGCTGCAGAGGTTTGGCCTCAGCGTAGGTCCACATTCAGGCATTGGATAACCTAACTGCCAGCTGAAGGAGAACATACACACAAAGCACACCTACTGGGTACACCCAGAATAACAGGAATGGGATGCCATGTGGGCAGATGCGTTTATGTGGTTGCCCGTCACCTGACAGTTAGTGTGAAGTCATCTGCCCCTGGACTGGGCATGGCTTCACTTCCACACTCCAAGGCCCCCTGTTTAGAGTTGGTCTCTGTCCTTTTTCTCTAAGAAGGTTCTCTGAGTTTGCATTGAGGAGTTATGTACTGACCGTTCTCCCAGCTGCACCTTCCATGTCTAAAGTAGTCCACTGAATCTGACTGCATCAACCTGAATTTTCTGCCTTTTGTAGCTGCAGTCTTGCTTTTGTTGTCTTATGCTATAACTTCCTTTTCCTGTATATGATTCTTCCTCTTATTCTTCTGTAGTCACTTAGAGTTATGTATTCGGGAGTTATTTGCAGAAGTATGAAAGTACTTCTGCAATGCATTTTATCTACAGTGTAGTATACCATAGGTTAGTGTATTCATATGATTATATTTTTGCGGTCTTATTGAGATCCACATGAATGTACCATGAACTTCTAGAATAATAGAAGAAGGTGTGTGTGTGCGTGTGTGTGTTCGTATGTGTGTGTTTAATTTGGTATCACAGAATAGAGACACTATTCTCTATATCTTGTCTCTGCTCAGTGCATCTGTTGAACCTTGGCAGAGATCAGTATTTATGAAATAAATAAATGATTTTTATTTATCAGCTATGCTGGGCATAAAGCTAAAAATGTAAAACATATGCATCTAGGAGAATAAAAGATTGTGTATACCACTTACATGAGATCCTTTAATTAATAAAAGAAAGAATAATAAAAAGAAGGTGATCACATGTACTGTTTTAATTTCCAGCTTTGTTTAATCCATTTAGCAAAACAGCAATTTTAGCAGCAACCTTTGCAGTACATTTTAACCTTTTAATTTAAAAAAAAAAATGAGCTGCATTTGTCTTTCAACACTTTTTTATGACCCTGGATCCCCCGCTAAGGCTCCAGCAGTGCCCCTAAAAATTGTATTTTAGGTACAAAATGCATGTAACTGCTGAAGGGGATGCTTCAAAAAGATTCCAAGAATGGTGGTTCGGCAAGGAACTGTATCATCGTGAAAAAAAATTATAACTGGAAATAGTCTTCTGGTTGTGATATTTGGTAGTTTTGGAATATTAAGGAGTGCCACAAGTCTGAAAATTTTCTCTGACACCCCGGGTCTCCCTTCCTTTATAGTCTAGTTTGAACCTAAGCCTTGCATTTTTCCTGGTTTACAAATATGATCAAATTTTCCCAGCTAATATTTTGTAGCCAATTTTTGTAACTAATATTTTTGTCTTCTGTAAAGCACCAGAATAACAATGGAATGCAGTCTCAAAGATATAAAAGTATATGTCTGATTCCAGCAGAGAAGAATACTAAAGACATGAAGGCTTATGGAATAGTATACTGCTTTGCAGCTGTAACACTGATGTAGACAGACAGAGTGCAGTTTTTTTATATTATATTGGCTATGGCTAATTAGTCTGTGTTTGTTTTATAATTCTCAAACAAGTTTTACAGTTTTAGGAAGTTAGTCTCAAACAACACTGTTAGACATATCTGGTTTTAAATCCACACAGGAATTGAGGAGCATTAATGGAGAATATGTGGACTGCTCCAATGTTTTCAGTGTTATAGGTGGTTTAAGTTTGCAGTGAATCTGGAACTTTGAATTAGCTTATTGCATTGTAGTTCAAAGGCAGCAGTTCAGCTGATGATTTCTGATGAGGACAATGCCCCAGCTAGTCAAAACAAAAACAAAAACACTCTCCTCTCCTTTTGTTACCAATAAAAATGATGTGAAATTCTTAAATTTGTAATGGTCTTTTCTTCCTGAGTACCTGTGTTGATATATCTATTTAGTCAGATTGTAAATTATAGTCGGCCCTCCACATTGGAGGGTTTGACTTTCGTGGATTTGATTTCTGAGTCTTTTTGACCCCCTGATCCCTCAGGCATTTTCCCCCCCAGGGGAATGTTCTCCCTTGGTGGCTCTGATCAGGCCATGCAGCCCTTTAAAAACCTGCCTGTGGTCCTTCTTCTCCTCCATCAGCCACTGTCTTGCAGCCCGATTTGTCAGCACTACATACCCTCTCCCGCTGCCCCCCACACTCAAGGGATGAGGTAGATGAGAGAGAGGAAGCATGAGGCTACCTGGATGCCTGTTCTCCCCACCATGCTTCAGACTCCTTCCTGCAGACACACAAACACATTTTGATATTTGTGATTTTTCCAATTTTTCAGGGGTCTTTTATCCCTAACCTCACCAGTATGGAGGGTGAACTGTATAGCAAACCACCACAACAACAATGTGTAAACAGCTTGCTTGGATTATTTTATCACTACATTTTGTAAATATGCTTTAATTAATATTGTTCGGTATAATTTAAAAAAACCCCATTAACAAATCAACGAGCAATACAAAGCAACATATACACATTGTAGAGCCTCAGCAATCAGTGTACTGTAGCTACTCGTGTGATTTTATTATACCTGTATATTTAAAACAAAACAAAACATGAAAGCAGGGGCTATTAAAAAGTATAGAAATGAAATGCAAATATGGCATTGTCCAGAATATATTGTTATAAATAAATAAGGTTATAAATAAATAAATAAATAAATAAATAAATAAATAAGGTGGAATTAATTTATTTGGAAAGAGATTCTTCCACGCATACATAGCTTCCCAAGGTAATCTCTCTCCACAGGTACTCTCTCTACACACTCCACCACTGAGAAGGTTTCAATATATTTTAATTGACAAGTATTGACAAGTCTATAACGATCCACTTGAACACCATCAGAGTAAAAAGCCTGCCAGCATAATTCTGACACGTTGTCCATATTCAGTGTTGCTTTTCAGAATGGGCCATGCATGCATGAGCACCAGAATTGTGAAACCATTTCTTCTGTGGTTTGTTGCCCAAGTGGTTGCAATAGTAGCATCCTGGCTATTAGATATATGTTTCAAAATATCTTTATGTAATCTAGGAAAATTATTCTGCATTTTGTAGTCAAGGGAAATGCAGCATGAAGGCAATTTATATATGTATGTGTATCTCTCTCTCTCTCTGTGTGTGTGTGTGTGTGTGTATAATTTAGAACCATATAGCAGGTTTATTATGCACTGAAAGCTGCTTTCAAGTGGCATTTGGTGCATATACATATTTGTTGTTTTTACGTGCCTTCAAGTCATTTTTGACTTATGGCGACCTTAAGGCAGCCCTATCATGCGGTTTTCTGGGCTGAGATGGTGTGACACAGCCAAGGTCACCCAGTGGGTTTCCATGGCTGAGTGGGAAATCAAACCCTGGTCTCCAGGGTTGTAGTTCAATGCTCAAACCACTAAACTCTCTCTCTCTAAAATTATGTTGACTATGGTCAGCCAAATATCTCATCTATATCTATATCTAGCTATTGTGTGTATAGTATATAGTGGGTGTGTGGAGAACTAAACATATGTCTGTGTGAGTGTGGTGAACTATGGGACATTTGGTTTGGAGCAGGTTTATCATGCACTGAAAGCTGCATTCATGCTGCATGTGGCTTAATTACAAAATGGATTTATATCTGCATTATTAATTTTAAACCAGGAGGTATACCTGACCTTGCCCATGTTGATATTGATGATTTCACTGAAAATGAGTTGTTACTGTAAATCAAAGTATAGAAGCTATGACACAAGATATACTTTAGATGTAGTGAGCACTCCAGTCTACCTGTAGACCATTACAGTCTACCTATAACTATGGCATGTGTCAGAATTGCCACATCTGATCTCCTTAGGAATGTATACTGTAATGGTGGTCCTGGCCAGTGTCATCTTATAAAAACTGCCAGATAATTGTTTGTAGAGGGAATACACAGATATTTGGTGGTTTGGGTCCTTTTGGTCCTGTTAAATAAAACAGCAAGTTTGGTGACTCTATGATCAAGCATCGCATTCGTGTAGCATGACAGAAAGACAGACTCTTCAGGATTGTTACATAGATGGAAGTGGATTTTCGACGGTTTCCTCACACACCATAGTCCCAGCACAAATTCTCCTTTCCTGACCTGTTAGATTTGGGAAGGCCACTCCTATTTGTGAAAGTGATAACATGCATCCTGACACAAAGAGCAGAGGTGGTGGACTTTTTTTTTTTTAAAGGTGGTGATTGAGAAATGGATTGAAGCCCCAATTCCAATCAACACCACGACTTCTACATATTTTTTTTTAAATAATGAAAATAAACATTAAAAAAAAGCAGTATATGTATGCAGTTTGGTTCTTGGACAAAAAAATGGTCAGAGGTTTGGAGCAAGGTCTGGTCAAAGCATTGGATATCTTGTTAGCTTAAAGACTGTTGACGATTGGTATAATGTTCTGTATATCAATATGTATTCAGTACAAATTATACCACAAGCAGAGAAATGGATTGGACATCTTGCCATTCTGGGAGTGCAAACAGGGCTAGAATAGTTTAAACAAACCCGCATTCTTCATGCACAAGAAGTGGGCCAACGTGACAAAAAGGGAAACAAAAATGCAGCAGGGTTGCCCAGCTGTTTGGCGAGAATGAAAATTCTTTTTCAGTTCTGGAGGTGGCTTTCCAAACTTCAGGGAACCAAGATGCCTTCCAGAACATGAACATCCATCCCCAATTACTGATGGTGTAAAGCAGGAATTAAAATGTGTGGCCCTACAGATGTTGTTGGACTCATATTAAACCTAGCCAGTATAGCCAATGGTGAAGGGTGGGTTGGAGTCTGGCAGCACCTGAAGGACTAAATGTTTCCCATGCCTGCTTTAGGAGAAAATAATCTCATTTTTTTAGAATACATAGGAAGAATTCCTTCTGCCCACATGTATATTTTACAGGTAGGACTGACAGCAGAATATTACAGTGTAGAGTGCTGTTGTTCAGGGACATATGCTTTCTGCCAGCATACTCCATCCCCGTTTGTTCCTTGTTTTCAGTTTTCCCCATTCTATACATAGTCAGCTTTCTGAGTCTGTTTAACAGTCTTAGCTCTCTTCAGACTGCCTTTGGATTTCTCTTTGACCCTACTGGGCCTTATCTACTTGACCTTTTAAATACTTTTGCATATCTTGGAGTTTCCCCATGCTAAAACATCCATCTTATGAAAAGATGGTGCCATTTTGGATCTATAACAAGGGTGGAAATAGTGCAGACTTCCAGATGTCATTGTGAATTTCTTCTAATCATTTCTCCCGCAACCAACTTTTATTCATTTTAAGATGTGAGTGATACAGTGATGCAAAATGGTCCTCTGCATTTCGGAACTTAAACTACTGTTAGTTTTGCACTATCTGTAACACAAAATATGAGTCAAAGATGGTTAAAGATCACATTTTGAGACCAGGGTATCTGGAAGCTAGTGGTACAGTTTTAAAGACAGTACTTTCCTCACTTGATGAGTGATCAGCATTTAAAAGTAAAATTACTACAATAGAAGCTGTTGATAAATAATAATAAGTCTTCGAACTCTTTTGGTGTTTATATTGTCTCTTTTCTATGTGGATTAAGGGAATTACAGTCAATACTGGGGTGCTTTTGAGTATTTATCTGAAAAATAATTTATTGGGTTCTCAGCCTCAACTTATTAAAAATGGTTAACATTTCCTTCTAATTGCAAATATATTAAGTAGGCCAGCCAACCTTCTCATTGTGTTAGTCTCAAAATAAAGTTTTCTTTTTTATCTAAAGAAGAGAGATTCTTTTCAGTCATTTGGAGATCCCTCCCATCCTCATCCTCATCCTCATCCCCTATTGACATTCATTCATGGGCCTTTTTGTCTTTCCCTTAGAAAAGAAGAAAAAAAATGATAGAGTCCTGAGCCGACTGGCAGGCACCCAGCCCTTTTGGGTAAATAATATGACCGTTCATTCAGCATCTTACACCGGTGTTAAACACAGAACTTCCCAGGAGGTCACATGGTCTATAGCACCCAGCTCCAAGCAAGCCATAAAAAAAAAAAAGCACCCATTCTTGACTGGTAAAATGTAGTCATCCATCTTACACTTCCTTCTCTAGCACTTTTTTTTTTAAATACATTTCTTTGCTACAAGTATCCTCGTGCTTCTAAATGAAAATTCTTTGCTGTTTTTATCATTATAAAATTATGTTTGAAAAGGTTGTCTCTGCTGTCCTCTTTCCCCCTCTTCTCATCTCCCTCCTCTTCCTCCTCTTCTTTTTTTTTTAATATTTGGCTAATAAACTCTGCCCTTTCTTTGGCAGGGCCTTTTGCTTCAAGATGCAGAAATAAATCATTGTTTTGCAACAGCACTGTTGTTCTTTATAAGCAAATACTGGTTGAAGAATGCAAAGCTGAAGGAAAGTATCTTTAATGGCAGCCTCAGAGTCTAGGAAGCAATGTGGTCTATGCGTATTTGCTCTTGCAACTTCTAGTGACACCACTCTGTCAAGCTTGTTTTGAAGGAATGTAACGTTTAATATTACAGTGAAACAGTTCCTGGCAGGTCTGTTCATCCTTTGGATTTTAAAAGTACTTAAGCTACCATCTTGATAGTCTAGAGAGCTAAAATGCCAATTATTTGTATTATCAACCTGGTCTGAACATAACTGGCTGTTCAAGAGTAATTTTCTTTGTAGTCTAGTGGTAGTCTTTGTGATATCTTGAGTCCCACAGAGTTGATTTCTGAAAACCTGTGTGAAGAGAGCAAAATGGTACTAATGTGTTTTGTGATATGTGTGTGTGTGAGTGAGTGATTTGACCCACACTGTGTAGCAGAAAGATAGCCAGACTTCAAGCTTATAGAACCTACTTCGTTGGCTTTTTTACTTGACCCCTAAGGCCCACCAGACCAAAGCTGGGTAGAAAATAGTGGGGTGGTGGGGAAAAGCTAGATGCAACATGCTGGTTAAGATAGTGGAGCATGAGCTGTTGAATCAAATAACCTGAATGTATGAATGTACATCTGAGCTACTGCTGATCAGGGATTTTAACACACATTTAAAACTGATTAGCAAAGCAACTCAGAGATCTGGTCAAAGGCAAGTATTTTACAGGTGAGCAATATTGTGGCTGGGTGATAAATGACTCAAAACAAGGCTAGCCCTGAAGGAATTAGCTTTTACTTGCATTTTTGATTGCAGTTATTAAACTTTTGGAAGAACGAAACTCATTTTGATCACTCCAAGATCTACTAGTACATTCTGATCTACCTGCGCCTTCACCCTGCTATAAAGAACTGAGTGAGGTACTGGAGAATATTTTGAGGGAATGTCTGCTACCCTTCAGTACTCTTGCCAAGATTCTGTCTTGTGCACTGAAAATGCCAGAGAGATCTTCATTAGCCAGTTAACTTTAGCATGTTTTCTCTGCTCACTGAATTTATGCACTCAGTAAAGCAGAAGAGTAGAATTGTGGTTCTGTTTGGAGTGAATCCATAGTCAAAATCTCTCCAAAAGACTACTTTATGCTAGCAGATTATTTAAATGCTTAAAAAATAGAACTGATACTGATGTGTTTTTGTAAAAGCTGCTAGTGTACAGAAAGCCTCCAGAACCTTCAAATGACTATCCAAATAGTCCTAAACTGAGAGCTACTTTTCCCATGGAAATTAATATCATGGGAAGGAGTTAAAACATACGGGGTTTTTTTTCATACTGTGCGCTTGTTGGTGCAACTGTATGTGTGTTCATGTGTACACAAATAATATCGGATCTATGAATATTGATACAAAACTAGGTACAGACTTATTTCTAAATGCTTGTGCACCACCTCTCCATAAAATATTCAGGGCTGCTTGATGACAGATACGGGGTTTTCTTGTCCAGAGGTGAATTTCACTGTTGAGAATCAGTGCAAAGAAGTCTCATATTTTATGTATTTAAGCTAAGTGGTTTGTCAAGCACATTTATTTGCTGGCCTTGTTGTTGTTGTGTGCCCTGAAGTTATTTCCAATTTGTGGCAACCCTAAGATGAACTTGTTGTGGTGTTTTCTTGGCAAAATATGTTCAGAGGAAGGTTGCCTTTGCTTTCTTTGATGCTAAGATAGTGTGACTTGTCATTCAGTGGGTTTCCTTGCCTGAGTGGGGATTTGAACGTGGTCTCCAGAGTCATAGTCCAACATTCAAACCACTATGCCACATTGGCTCTTGTTTGCTGGCGTTAGTGGATAATATTTCTTTAGAATTCAGCTTGCTTGGGGTGGGGAATAACTTATAATCTTTATGACCCTTCTGTGCATCTGTGCATTGTTAATGAGATCACCTTAATTCTTCTAGAAAATCAGAATTAAACTTCATTACCGTAGGTTTCTGAATAAGGTATACCAGATATCCAAATTACTGAGATAAGAATTAGAGGTTTGCTATGTTTGTAATGTGTAAGATTGATACTTAGTTCATGCAGCTTGTTTGTGTTGTGTTTAAAAATGAAACCAAATCCTTATAAATGGAGTTAATTTGGCCAGGTAAATTGCAAGTTCCACACAGAAATGCTTTTAACAACACCAGTGAGAATAAGTGCTTAGCTGGACTGAGAATAAGATCATGCATTTCTGTTTATCCCTTAACACATCCTACATAATGCTTTTCTGTGTCCTCTGAAATCTGTTATGGGTCTGGTTGTCCCTTAATTTTCTATGGCAGGACCCTTTGTCTCTGCCTATGAACAGCTTGTTTTGATTTGGAAGCTGCTAGGGCCTGAAGATATCTGTATCCTAGCAGTTCTTATGGCCCTACACTTAGGATTTTACTGAAGGAAATGGTTGTTTTTCTATATTTTTGATCAGTATTTACTTCTCAAATATATTGTTCAGCAATTTTTTTTTTAAATCTGAGCTGCACAGCCTACCTCCAAGTGTTCTTATTGCTGCTCTGCTCTTTCATTTCTATTGTTGTATGGGTGCCTGTTTAATGTGAAGCTGATCCATTGTTGTATGGGTGCCTCTTTTATGTGGAGCAGTTCAGTCTCTCCCTTTTTGTGCTCCGGTGTCAGAATCTCTTCTGGACTTCAGCCCTTGCACACAAAAAGTGGGGGGTGAGAGATAAATGAGAGGAAGGGATTGTAAAAGATTTGTTTGTTTTGTGCAGTGTATTATATTAGGCAATTGTATTCCCCTGCCTTGTAGTTTCTTATCCAGTTGTGCCACAGAGTCTTGTATCAGCAGCTGATTACTTTAAACACAGATGCCAGGGTTTGAATCTGGATATTCTACAACAGACAATAAAGTGGATAGCAGGAATGAATTGAGCTGAGTGTCCCTTCAGTGGCCCTGGGGGATCTGCTTAAGCAGGCTCCAGACTGGCTGAGTGGGAATGTACTGCTGAGAGAAACGTGTAGGCAGCTTTCCGGAGGTCAGTCAGCTAACCCTCTGCATCACTGAAATGTTTGAATTTGTTTCAGGGTTAGGACCGGGCAGTTGGAGAGAGACAGCTGTTAATATATGGTAAAGCAGGTGGGTAAGTCTGTTCCTTCATGCTCAGCACAACAGGAGGCAGAGCCACCACTGGGAAATCTTCTGTTCAGCAAAGGAAAAAAGAAGCTTAGAGGCCTTTCTCATATTGGTTCAGGGTATCTGGAAATGAACATTATTCCCGTTCCATTATGAAGAGGGAGGCATAGCACTTACACTGATAGGTAGATTGTATTCTTTATGTGATTGCAGTTGAATGAGGGTTTTGCATAATCAAGACAACATGATATCTAAGTCAAACTCTTGTATATGAATGAGTTCTTAAATGCCAGTGAAGAACAGGGATGAGCAAGGAGAAATTTAAAGAAGAAGGAATCCTTGTGAATCTGAAAGGGTGATATAATCAGGAATTAAGATTGTCAAAATATTTTTGTGCTGATGGGGTGGAAATAGTAATATGGATTATTAATTTGATTTTTCTCAGATTTCTGGAACTAAAATGGCTACATTTCATTTTTGTAAACTGATATTACTCGTTTTACCTTTCAAGTCACCATTTTGTCTACTTTTAAATGTTTGTGGCTATTTCAGAAGATGAGAAATGTAACAACAACAACAACAACATTTATATATAATGCCCTTTACACCAAAGGGCAAAACATCAACGTACACAGAACAGTGTGGCACCCCACTAATCACTTCTTTCCAGGATGAAGAGGAGGCATTGACAAGCACCCTTTGTGTTCAGCTGGTGAGCCGATTACAAATCCGTCTAACAGTTGCATTGTTTAACTCCCATTTTACTACTTTGTTTGCCAGAATATCATGGTAGACCTTGTCAAAGGCCTCACTGAAATCAAGATACACTATATCCACAGCATTCCCTTCACCCACCATGCTTGTAACGCTCTCAAAAAAGAGAGAGATCAGGTTAGTTTGCCATTCCTTTACAAGTGCTTACAGATTTTTTAATGATCTGCTTTAGGTCCTTTTCTGATATTGATGTCAGGCTGACTGGGTGGAAATTGTTTGGGTCCTCTTTTTCCCCTTTTTTGAAGATGGGGACAACATTTGCTCTCCTCTAGTCTTCTGGGACATTTCCCAGTCTCCAGAAACTCTCAAGGATTACTGCCAGTGATTCTGAAATTACTTCTGCCAGTTCTTTTGATACCCTTGGATGTAGTTCATCTGGCCCTGGAGACTTGAATTCATTTAGAGTAGCCAGGTATTCCTATACTACCTCTACGTATTCTGTGCTGTGTTTCTCTGTTGCATAATGTGTTCCATTCTCTCCAGGTTGAACACTGTTTTTCTTTTGGGAGAAGACTGAGGCAAAGAAGGTGTTGAGTAGTTCTGCTTTTTCTCTGCTCTCTGTTACCACTTTAACATCTTTTCCTTGTAGTCCTACCATTTCCTTGTTTTTCATTTTGTTAGAGACATAACCAAAACAACATTTTTAATTTTTTTTAAACCTCTCTAGCAAGCCTGAGCTTGTTCAGTGCTTTAGTTTTTCTGACTTTCGCTACACATGCTGGCTGTTTTTTTGAATTCCTCTTTGGTGATTTCCCCCTTTTTCCATTTCTTGTACATGGCCCTTTTAAAACTCAGTTCAGTTGAAAATTCTTCAGACATCCATTCTGGTTTCTTTAGACACCTCCCATTTTTTCTCTTCAATGGAATTGTCTAAAACTGTGCCTTCAATATCTTACTTTTAAGAAACTCCTGTTCATCATAAACTCACTTGTCTTTTATTATGCCTGACCATGGGATAACACCCAATATTTCCCTAAATTTACTGAAATCAGCTTCAGTTTGGAATGTTTATAAATTACAGTCCATGAGTAGAGCTTTAAACAAAGGCAAGAGTTTTTTGGCACATTACATATATTAATATATGTGTTTTCAGCATAGTTACACATATAAGAATAGAATTGTCCCCAGAAATTATGCATATTGTTGGGTAAGCATAATTTATTTCTATATGGGTTAACTCCTACTCTCCAATTCTACCTCCCACAGCTGTGTAATTGTTCTTAAATATCTGTGACTTAATACTGTACTCCATCTGTGTGTTTGAAGAAGTGCACTGAAAGCCACTGAAATCATGCTAAAAGAGATCAGTTTGTGTCAAAGATGCTGCTAGATGCTTTTCTCTCCTATGTCTTTTCCCTTCTTTTCCCCCTTTTATATACTCTTACACTTTTATTGTTCAGTCAAGAAGTCTGTCTGTTAGGTGGAGAATACAGCATGGAAATTATAAGGGAAGGAAGAACCTTGTGAGGGCATTTCCCCAAAGAATATAGAATACATTCCTTGGTTAGATACATAATTGGTCCTAGTTGTGATTTTTTCCTGCTGCCAGTGTTAGGTCTATTCTTTTTATCAGGCTGTGCAGGGTCTTTAGTAGACCCTGTGGAGCTGGTTGGACATTGACTGTTGAGGCTGTGGAATGGTGTCATAGAGTAATAGGTTTGGAAGGGGCTTAGTGGGCCATTGAGTCCAGTCTCCTGCTTGGTTTCTATTTGCACTGATCCTATGTCCATTCTGTTGTTGCTTGTAGAATGTTGCTTGTAGAATGTCATTTTAAAACCATGCTTATTTTGATGTTTTTAATATTAGACCGTGAGAAGAGGTATTATCAGAGGCCTGTGGAAAATAAATATTACCACAGGAAAATGTGTTCTTGGCTCCTGTCGGATGAGAGATATGTGCTAGGGAAGATGGTGCAGTGTGTCTCCAAAGTTTCCACTGTCTCCACTGCAAGCACCTGTAGATACTTGAAAGATACATTATGAGTAGCAACATGATTTTTCAATGCTGCCAAAGCAATGCAAACTCCAGGAAGTCATTATCATTACTATCATTACCACCACATGTAATTTAAAGTTCATAAAATTTAAGTATATATGAGGATGAATGTACCTGTTCCTGACTTCCAATGCATAGTCTAAATTTAAAAACTAGGAAAAAAGGAGTATGTTACTTGGAAGAAGAACAGAAACTTTGGCCTTGTTTTTCGATATTTAAAAGGAAACAAAAACAGTTACAAGAGAATTGTGAAAAAATGAATTAGTGATACTGTTACTACTGCTGCTACAACACTTTTGCTTCTGCTGCTGTGATTAGAGAAATCAAAGAATTGAGAGGGACCTAGGAAAGTGAAATAAAAACATATGGGTTAAGATCATCCAGAAAAAAAAGTACACTATAAAAATGGAAAAAGATAATATAAAAATGTAGAAATATAACATGATGAAAGTAGACAGAAAGCTGAACAGTTGAGCTGAAGACAGTTGAGATCAGAGATATCATTTAAAAGAACAAAACAACTAGTAGGGAGGTGTCATTTCCTTTAGCCAAGGATTTTGTAGCCTAGCCAGTCTCTTGAATATTTTGAAAACCTTTTGCATACTCCATAGAAAGTGATAGAACAGTATACACTGCCCCATTAATTAGATGCATCTTTGCACAGAGGACACACTTGACTGAATGTTCTCTGCCTTTTGAGCAACAGGCTCTCAGGAGCCTAATTTCCTCAGGAGAAAATATTGACACAGTTGGAACATACAGGCACTCTTTTATATTGTATACTTCAGGGAGTTAGAGACATTCAGACAGTTTGTTTGCATCCGGTAAACCAAGTAGATAATGACTTTGGTGGTTATGCTATCTGTGCATATTAAGTGTTGCTGGTAGAGAATGAGAGGAATATGTGCTGTAGCAACATCAACCTGATTGTCCTCAGTTTTCCTGAAGGGTGCAGGTCCTGTAAGAGTCTTTCCTTCCATAGCCTCCTGCTAGGGATGTGGAGACTGCTCCACTGTCCTACAATGAAGGATGAGCCAGACCAACACCGCCCTCATACCATCAATAATATCTAGACTACCCTACCCTCTGTTGATAATATTCCAGAAACACAACTCTCAAAACACTTTTAAGAAACCAAAACAGACTAACAGTTAAAATATGCTTCTGAAACCTAAGTCTTTGATTTCATCGGTGCCTACTTTTGCCAGTAAATAACCCTTTTCTCAAATATGTGTCCAACTGTGGCTGGCATCCCGTTACTGTCAGCTGGAACAGACCTACTCAGTTAATTGTTGAATTGTTGCTGAGTCAGCACATAGGTAAATCACATTGATTCATTTGGTCTACTCAAGTCAGGACTAATAACAGGATTTAGAGCAATGACATTATTACCAGTACTGAAGAGGTGCTCAGCCGTTGCACTAGATGTTATACCTGAGTTGTGTTTAAAAGGCATGGAGGGAAATGCATGAAGGGAGGACACTTACATAATGTGCCAGATATTTGGATGTTTTACCTTACTACAGTTTTGATTCTGGGATTCCATATCATTACTGTAGTTCTGGAAAAAGTTTTCTCTGTCAGGTAGCTGTTTCTTGGAGATACATCACTATAGCTCTCCTCAATCTTGTTAGCAATTTTTAATTTGACTTCAAGAAGGCATCTTGAGTAGACTTGGGAAAAGGAAAAGTGTTACTTACTGGGTTGTTTGAGCCTTTGATGTCACCTGTCACTCACAGGGATGACAGTTGCAAACTGCACATATGTGGGGGGGGGTAGGATTGCTCCGTGTTGGTCTGGTGCTCACTCACTGGATATCATGTTACAATATGTGCCATTGCAATTCTTTGATTCAGTGGTTTCAGTAGAAAGCTCCTTGTTGCTGAATACTTTTTATTTAAAGGTCTTTGAAATAAAGACCCCCTTCAACATAACAGTGCAGGGAGAAGAGACTTTCTTCATGCATCAGAAGACTTAAAATTATAGAAGAATGCCACTGTTTGAATGATGACAACCATTAAGTAATTATCTTTTCCTACTTGAAATTTTTAAAAGTGCAATAAATGAATCATGCTTAAGAAGTGAATGGAGATCAAGTTGTAATCTTATATATGAAGAGCACAAATTATACAGCCCTCAAGATGTTGGACTGCAACTCACAGTATCCCTAGCTGGGAGTTGCAGTTCACCGACATCTGGACAACACAGTGCTCGACCCTTCCAAGTACATATTTCTGGGAGTAAGCCCAATTAAATGTAGTGAGATTTATTTCTGAGTAAATGGGATGAAAGTGGTCCATAAATGGAACTGTTGCACAGGCTTCTTTGTGACATATGGCAGGTCAGGACATTTATCTATCGCTTTCCAGACCATATAAAGACTGTTCTTTCTTGTCTTCTGTTGTCAGTTGTAGAAAGTTGTGCAACTTTTTGTTTCGGTAAATTCACATCCAATATATTTCACAAATGAGTAAAGAGATATTAGCTGATTGTTAGATGAATCCATCCAGCAGAATCTGCATAGTTTTTGCAGGACTAGTAGGAGCAGAACTAAACAGAAGTGAATGTAGTGCTGGCTGATGGGAGACAGATGTATACAGGGGAAGTGGAACTGTTGAATAAGCATGTAAATCATGTTTCAAAGCATACCTGCCCTTTAAGTGCTAACAGTGTGGCCAGATAAAATTGCAGAGGGCTTTCCTGAGGAAGATCTGCTTAGTGGTAGCAAATGTGGATCTTCATTTCACACTCTGTGGTGGTGAAGTCAAATTCAGTACATTCAAAACAAACAAAATACAATTGATTTAGTAATATCAAGTCTCTGTTGAATTACATTTGTAAAGATGTTGCATTTGTTAGGTACCAAAACTTTGCACAGTATTAATATATGTAAGGACTAAATGTAATATATCACGTTGGTTCCAGTTCCAGTAAAGACACAGAGAGAGCTTCAGCTGGTTTTACTGAGATGCCTGAAAGACATCTTAGTTTCCTTGGGTTCAATCATATCAGCTCTTCAGCAAAACCATCCTCACTATTTCATGACCACTATACGTATTTGGTAGAACCATTAAATAACCAAGAGAGACTGACTGTTCAGATACAAGAATATCATGCATGTGTGTATGCAGCATAAATTTATAAAATTAGATAATATTTACATTTTCATTCTAGCTGATTTTCAAAGAACTTACAGAATCATAGAATCGTGGAGCATTAAAGATAACAAACCACCGCCGCACGGGTTTACCACCACAGTCAAAGACATCTGGGAATCCTGATCCTGCATAGAATCATAGAGCTGGAAGAGACCACGAGCCATCGAGTCCAACCCTCTGCCACACAGGAATACACCATCAAGGCATTAGTGACAGATTGCCATCCAGCCTCTGTTTAAAAACCTCCAAGAAAGGAGACTCCACCACAATTGTTATGTTGTATCTTTTTTTCACAATAGGCTGTTAAAGACTAAGCTTATATCACAATTGGGACAAATACGTGTAGCAAAAGTATTTCTCCTCCCTGGAACATGTTACGCTTTTTTTTCGTGGAAGGCTTTTGTCGGAGAAATTTGTGTCTTTCCCAAGAGAAAGAGAAGTTGCTTAATGAAGGAGACTTAGCCATCTGCCACCTGCCACTGGATCATGCCGTGGAAAGAAGGTGGCAGAGGGCAAGAGCTTCCAATAGTGTTGTGATAGTCATATAAGAAAGTCAGACATCTTCCTCCTTTCATATCCCCATCTCTGCTTCTTTAACAATAGGTTTAAAAGAAGAATAAAAATAATGAGGACATGAGTACATGGCTTTGTTTTATCTCTGCAGCTAAAAAGATAAATGTGACATTAATTACATAACTATGCTTTGAAACTGTTATAGATCTTTGTTTTTGAAATGGTCCATCTGGGACCAATAAAGAAGGGTATTTTTAAGAAGGAGGAACCCTTTAAAAATATTTGTGGGTTTGAAAAAGTTGTGATTTTAATTTTTCCTTTCATAGACAAAACTCATAGAATTGCTCCAGTTTTTGTTTGGTCTTGATTGAGAGAGGAAGGATGAAAATCTAGAATTGGTTTAAAAGTTCAGATTTGGAAACAGGATTTCTTAAGGGGTTTATGTGGGTGAGTAAACATTAAATTGAACACCTTTATATCCTGTAGGGAGGAAGAGCAATTAGTGTGTTTAATTTCAAGTGATGCGTATGAGGGAGGGAGAATCTTAACTTCTACGCTGATGGGATCTGGGCTGGTAGCATCTGACCAGGAAATAAATCTTGAAGTTGTAGCAGATGGCTCAATGAAAATGTTAACTCACTCTGGAGTTGCTGTAGAAGAGGGAAATTCAATGTTGGATATAATTAGAAATGGACTAAAGAATTAAATTGACAACATCATACTACTTCTGTATAAATTTATAGTGGAATCATATCTAGAATACTACATTTACTTCTGTTCACTATACGTAAGAAGAGATATCGTACAGCTGGAAGAGGTGGACTGGAATAGTGCCCCATGAGGAAATGTTACATTGTTTAAGGATGTTTAGAAAAGGGAAGGAAAATAATAAGGGAGGCTAGGATAGAGATTTATGAAATGATGCAGGGTATGTAAAAATTAATAGGGAGAAGTTTTTCATCCTAGAATGTGGAATCATCTACTGAAGTTAAATGGTGGAAAATAAAAGTAAATACACATATTTTCCTGTGGATTTTCCTGTGCCAAGGTGTAGTGATCTATGTTGGCACTACTTTTACATGATGGTGTTATTGCATGCTCCAGTGATATAAGAGGCTATGCTGATGGTAGCACTATTACTGGTTGGGTCTCCAAAATGAAAGAGGTTTTTGCTGAGGAGCCAGACTAAAAATAGGAGATAGCATAGTGGGGGGTGAAATCAGTGGAAGATCTCTCAGAAACAGTGGCAGTAGCAGAACAGATAACACTTTTTAGTAATGTGCAGGTAAATCACAGCGTAATGTTTGAAACCTATGATGAGCCAATCCAAAATGAAACAGGAGATAGTGCTGGAAGATGAGAGTCCCAGGACAAATGGTACCCAGCAAGCTACTGTGGAAGAGCAGAAAAGAAGTACTGTCCAGTGATGCAGCTGGACTCAAGCTGAAAGGACATTCAGGTACTGACGTGCACAGAGGTGGGAAAAAAAATTCTGAAGGTGTGCAACACATATTAGAGGAACATGGAATGTGAGAAGCATGACTCAGTGGAAGCTAGACATAGTGCAACAAGAAATGGAATGTATAAACGTTGCAGTACTTGGGGTGAGCAAACTAAAGTGGGACTAGGATTTTCTCAATCAGATAAATGCACAGTATTTTTCTCTGGAAGGAAAATCACAGACCAAATGGGAATAGCATTAAAAGTGGGGCAAGATGTAGAAAAAGCAATCGGAAGACACACTGTCAGTATCAGTAAGACACTAGGAGAAACGTATCAATATAACCATGATCCAAGTTTATGCTGCTACCACAAAGGCAGATGTGGAAGACATTTGAAAAATTCTACATGGCTTCCAGGAAGAAAATGATCACACACCAGAACAAGATATGGTGCTAATCATTGGTGATTGGAATGGAAACACAAAGAGGACAAATAATATTTTAGCTTGCATTTATAGAACCATAGTTTCAAAGAAAAGAGAATTAATAGTCCCACTGTATTCTGTGCTGGTCAGGCCTCATCTGGAGTACAGCATTCAGTTCTGGGCACCTTATTTAGAGAAGACTATAGACATGTTGGAACAGTTCAGAGAAGGGCAACAGAAATTATTAATGGTATGGAGCACAAAACATATGAATAAAATTTGAAAGAGTTGAACATATTTAACCTGGTGAAGAGAAGAGTGAGATGTGACGATTGCGCTCTGAGACAGAGAGGAGTGTGCAGTTTGTCTCTACTGCTCTAGAGGGTAGGACTAATGATTTTAAGTTAGAGGGGTGTAGATTTTCATTGGACATTAGAAAGAACTTTTAAAAAAATAATTTGTTACTGAAAATAAAAAATGCAACATTCATCAGAACAAAAACAACAGTAAAAATTAAATCAGTGTCAGGAAATTAATGTATAAATCAGATTACAAGGGATTAATAATCAATCTGTTTTTTGTAAACATGAGATTCTGTATAAATTATCAGACCATCTAGAAGGAAGATCTGTGCAAAATTTCTGATGTGACAGGGGAGTAATATTAAGACATCCAGATTTATTAAGGAGCTTTGTAAAACATTGCCATTTCTCCTCAAAATCATCCTCTTGTAACTCTCATAATGCATGTCTTAACTCATTGCTCATTTTTCATTTAAAATGCAGTCCAGTATTGTGCTTTTCCAAGAAGAAATGTCCACATTATGACCAAACCTCTGATTTTATGCAAGTGCATCTGTGCTGCCACCAGTAAAATTGACATTAAATGCTTTTTCGGGTGTTTTCATTACCATACATAAACAAAGAGATTGACTGCAATTCATTGTTATGTTTAATCTTTTCCCCTGTAATTTTAGCTACAAAAATAGAATCTCCTCCCAGAAAGGCTTAATTTTTGAGCAGAACAACTATGAGTGAGCTACCATGCCCCCTTTCCACATTCCCTCTAGCGCAAAGAGGATATATCCTAACCAAAAAAAAAAAAAAAAGGTTTAGAAGGACAATAATGTCATCTAAAAATGATTTTATGAAACCTTTCCTTAACTAGCGCATATATAGTTTTGAAAGGAACATGTGTCCAGATGTTATCCCAGACATCATTCTTGATTTGGACATTCAGATCAGACTTCCGTAAGATTTTAATTGTTCTCTTTTATGAAGATGCTCTCTTAAGCCCCTGTCCACCTTCCACTGTGTTATTATAAGTTCTCAAGATTTACCCCTTTGTTATAAGATTAGGATTCATACAAAACTTTGCAAAATCTATAAGAGGTGCAGGGGAACCGTGTGACTCTATTATGCTCTAGCTATAACTTCTACTGTGGTCTAGCTATAACTTCTCAGTCTCATTATTTCAAGCCAGGACAGATCATGGTCACTCCAGAAAGGCCTTAGGTGATTTGAAGATTTCATCTTGGTGCCATTAAAGAGTTGGTTATCCTAATAAAGTCATCTGGTATATTAGACTTGATAGAATAGTCTGATTCAGTGTTTTTGTAAGCTGACATTAAAGGAATACGTTTAATGGAGGAAGGTAAAGGAATAAACTGTTTAGACCACCTTTTCCATAAGATAATTACCTCTCTTCTAAAGGGATTAACTGTCAGCGGCGGCCGGGGTCAAGCAGGAGCCGGACTGGAGTTGGGAAAAAGCAGCGTTTAATGCAGTCTGTAACCAAAGGTTCTGCGGTACACAAACTGTCCGTAACTGAAAGTATGCCTTGGCAGCAGGCTCCAACAGAAAATAATGACGGGTTACCTCACCCAGAACACAAAGAGGTTACTTCACCCAAAGCGCAGGGGGTTGGTCTCGGAAGGACCGAGCAGCAGGACGCGGACACAGGCTGGGATGGAACAGGGCACGGGCGACAGACGCACGGTAGGCCGACGGTTGTTGCTCCGTGCCCTTCCCAGCCTAGCGCCTGCCCTAAAAAGACCCCTTGAGCCACCGCCGGCCAATCTGGCTCGAGCACGCGGCTGAGGGCTCTCAGCTGTGTTACAGCTGGGAGCTCCCAGCCCCCAGGTGTTTCTCATTTAGCATTAGCATTTATTTATTTCTATACCGCCTATCAACTAGTGTTATCTAAGCGGTTTACAATGTATTTTTAGCTAATTGCCCCCAACAAGCTGGGTACTCATTTTACCGACCTGCGAAAGGATAGAAGGCTGAGTCAACCTTGGAGCCTGGCAGGATTGAACTCACAACCTTGTGGTTGCAGTACTGGCATTTAACCACTGCGCCACCAGGGCTCCATGCAGCCGCCGGGACCGGCGGCTTGCTTCCTTGAGCCGCCGCCGCCGCCGGAACGTGGGAGGCGGGGCGGAGGCTTCAGCCTCCTCAGGGTCGGCATCGCGAGTAAGCGGCGACCCGGGATCGGGCCCGGGGCCCGCCTCCTCCGGCGAGTCACCGTCCATTACGCCCACCGGCATGGGAGCTGGGCCGGCGGCCTCCGCAATGCCGGGACGATCCCCTTCGGCGGCAGCGGCCTCCGAGGCGACTGGGCGATCCCCGCCATCGGCAGCGGCCTCCGGAGTGCCTGAGCCCCCCTCCTCATCGGAGGCGGCCACTGCATCGGCCCCGGGGACGCCCGCGGGCGCGGCCACGCCCGAGCCCCTGACATTAACAATAATTTTAGAAATTTTATGTAATGTTAAATCATTACAAAACATCATTGCAATAGATTCCTGTACTATTCTGTTGAGGTCTATTGCACTGTGCCATAATTTCATATTAACTGGAACTCCTGTTTAATTTGACATGCAATACAGTATTTGTCCAAGTTAGGCATTGTCTACCCTTTTTAGAAGACAGATATGTTATGCTAGCTGAGAATCTGAGTTTTCTACCTTGGATTATAAACTTCTCAAACCTTTTCTGCCAACACTTCGTGTATCTTTGTGAAGATGCAATATAACTGTCTGAAAACAAATAGTAATTTTGGAAGTACATAAGCCTTGATAATGTCAATTCTTCCTAATTAGCAACTCTTTCATATGTTGACCATTCTCTCATCTTATTTTTCATCCATTTAATTAGTACTCTAAAGGCACCAGATTTTGTCTGATCTTGGAATCTAAGCAGAATCAGATCTGGTTAGTATTTGTGTTACCCTGCTTGCTGGGGGTCCTTTAGAGGGATTCCCAATGCTTGTCAAAATTATCACTTGTGGGGAAATTTAGCTATGAACACTGCTGTAGCAATGCAAAGAGGGCAGGGTAATTAAAGATCTTGAGCCCAGCTTTATGGAGTTGGATCACAGAGAATCAGGCGAACTGTTCAAATTTAGTGTTTTATTGAAATAGATGTTAAAATCCATACAATCACTCAGCTGCATTCATTCCCATAAGCATACAAGGCTACAGAAATTTAGAAAGAGGTGAAAATTAAGAGAGAGAGAGACATAGGAGTTTGGGTAATACTGTACCAATCCAGAAGTCTTCGGCTGGGAAAGACGAGCGAAAAGTTCAACTCAGCCCCAGAGGGTGGAGCTGAGGGGAGATTTCCACTGGCAGAGGCATTGTTTGCGAGTCTGGGAGAACTCCAAAATGGAAGAGAAAAAGGGATTCTAGTTATAGTGCTGAATATGTCCTGGGGATCAGATGGCTACATTTTTATGAAGATGGATCTCAGCTTTATCTTTCAAAGAAAATATAACCAGGCATCCTTGTAGTTTCCTGCAAGATGACTTTCTCATCCGGGGATGCATACCTCCAAAGTGTCACATTCCTGGCTGTTTGAAATGTTAATTTGATCCCGGAGACCTCCTATTGGTGCTATTTTTGCTGAAAATCCATTCAAATGGTCTGTGAGAACCATTTTAAGATTCACCTAGGATGCGTGACAGGAAACAGGGCTACCCTTTGATCTAGATCCATAGCTCCACTGCCTGCGTGTCCTTCCAGTAGATTTCTATGGCTCACTATGTTTGATATAAAATAATTATGATCCTGAGGACATAGTATGTAGATGGGGTAACACTTGGACAGGAGACTGCCAATAAATATGAGGTACTGTAGGCTATATTTCAGAGAAAGGAACTGGTGAAACCACCTCTCAGTATTCCTTGCCTAAAAAAACACTGTGAAATTCATGGGGTCATCATAAGTCAACAGGCAACTTGAAGTCACATAGGCACACACAATTATGAAACAACAATTGATTTAGGGCTTTAGTTAGTTGTACACTCAGTTATCTAAATTTGAGTGACAAAGAACCATTTGTAGTTTCTTCTGTATCAATTTTTGTCCTTCTACAGCAATATTAGCACAATGTATGCAAGACTTGTCATAATTTAATTTTAAATCCTGTAATCCCTTAAAATGATTTAAGGGAATCTATTGTTTAAGGCAGATTTTGTAAAAATAAATGCTTGTCATTCACATACAGCTCAGAGTACGAACCCTGCTGCCCATCTCTACCCCCTTGATAGAAGAAGAACCTCTCAAAAATTGGTCAGTGGTTCTAGGTCTATGGCAAACAGAAGAGGCAAAAGGGGACTTATCTTGTAATAGAAAAAATAGAGACGGACCAAACATTGTAGGAGAATTTTGCTTAGGATTAAGTAATGATGCTAGAGAGTGATTTACTGAGACCAACAGTTTGTTCATTGCAACCGCACTGCAAACAAGAGAGACAACTGTATAAGTTCATGGTCTGTGGACATCTGTAGATGGCCAATATGGAAGTACATAACATAATTTGAAATAGAATAAAGAAGCTCCACTCTCACTGCAAAAACAAGTCTAGGAGCAGATTTCAGTACAGACCATGAACATTTCAAATGTTTAAGGACAGGGGAGAAGCAGGGTCAGGATCCTAAATTTAACTGTTCAGCAACTGTTCAGGGAGAAAGAGTTCAGAGAGAAAGAGAATTATTATAATATTCATTAGGAAGAAATAGAAGACAACAAAAAGTAGAACAAGAGATCTCTTCCACAAGATCTGAGAAATTAAAGGGAAATTCACATCAAGAGTAGGGTTATCATGTGACCAACAGAGGAACATATGTGATCAGGAGAAAATAAATAGATGATGGAAGCAATATACAGAAAAACTATATTAAAGAGATGAAGTGATGACAGATTTCTTCAAGAACAATTTGAAGCAGGAACCCAAAATCTTACGGCCCTATCACACTATGCTGTTATAATACTACATTCCACTTCAGTTGCCATGGCAACATTCTGTGGAATTCTGGGGTTTGTACTTTAGTGAGGCCTAAGACCTCTCTGACAGAGAATTCTAAACGTTCCTTCCAAAACTGCAAATCCCCGGATTCCATATGATGCTGCCATGGCTGTTAAAGTAGAATGTTAGTGCTATAACAGTGTAGATAGACAGTGAAGTGGAAAAGACTTTCAAAGCACCTGGGGGGGGGAATCACCAGGATCAGAGGACATGTTAATAGTATTGTTTTAAGCTTCAGAGACGGAACCTGATGAAATTCTAACAAAACTCTGCTCATAAATATGAAAAACAAAACGATGGCCCAGTTTTGAAATAATATACATTTCAATCCCAACAAAGGAGGCACCAGGGATTGTAGTAACCGCTGGACTTTACACTGATCTCTCATGTAGGCAAAGTGGTGCTCCAGATTATAAAAGAATGGCTTTTACTATATATAGAGTGAGAAATGCCAGACATCCAAACTGGGTTCAGAAAAGGAAGAGACACTGGGGATCACATGGCAAACATTCATTGAATAATAGAATGCACCAAAGAATTCCAAAAGAAAATCAACCTATGCTTTTTGAGATTACAACAAAGCCTTTGATCATGTAAATCATGAGAAATTTTGGTCCTCTCTTTTCTTAAAAAAAATGGGTGTGCACATCTGATTGTCTTGATGTGTAACCTGTACTCTGCGCATAGAGTCATGGTTAGGACAGAATGTGGAGAAACAGAATGATTTTTTTGGTGGAGGGGGGTCAGGCAAAGCTGCATTTTAATATCCCATCTGCTCAGTTTATATGCAGAGCAAAAGCAGGATTAGATTCAAAAGTAGTGGATATGAAAAATGTGAAGAGGAACGCCAATAGTTTAAGATATATAGATAACACCATATTACTTGCAGAAAATAGCAAAGACTTGGAACTATCGAGGAAATTTATGGAAGAATTTGCAAAAGCAGGGTAACAATTGAATATTAAGAGGAAAAAATGATGACCACCAATGATTTATGCAACTTTAAAACGAGTAATGAAGCCATTGACATAATTAAAGATTTTCTGTATCTTGGCCCAGTCAGTAATCAAAATAGAGACTGTAGTCAAGAAATCAAAAGACTAAGACTTGGAAGAATGTTATAACTTACCCTCTGAAGTCAAAAGATTCAGACACAGAGGAGTCAGATTTCCAGGAATTTCTGACTCCTGATGACAGTGGCCTCTTGGGGTCCGAAGACCTGGGGGTGAGGCAGTTGGGGGACCTGCTCCACAGCTGGAAGTGGCCAGGACTGAGGATGTACAACCTGATGCCTCTCCTCTTCTTCATCACCAACCTTGTTGGAAATTGGATGCTCATTTCATAGGTCCCATAATCACACATGTGAATCCTGTGGCTTTCTGACGGTGGCTGCCAGCAAGTTTTTTGTGTTGACTCTGTGTTTCACTGCTGTGTTCTGTATCTGCAGCTGACACCCATCTTGATATAAGTTTAGCAATTCCAATTTCTCTCTAGTGATGGTGGAGTGGGGGCAGGAGAAAGATGAAGTAGCTCAGGTGCTGGATTCCCAGATGTACTGTAATCAACTACAATATCTCATTGATTGCATAGGATATGGACTGGGAGAGCACTCATGAGAAGGGGCATCCAATGTCCTTGCCCTTGTACTAGTGTGCTGGTTCCACCATTGTTATCTTGCTAAACCTAGACCCACACTGAGAGGAATGATTGTGGGGAGGGATGTCATATCTTAATTCATCCTCTGGAGTCAGAAGATCCTGGAAGCCAGGTTGAGAGCATTTGGGTAGAAATTAAGGGGGAGAGAAACAACAGTGATGTCATTGTGGGGGTCTGTTATAGACCTCCAAGCCAGACTGAGAACTGAGAACAGTGGAAATGGGAAGCCAAAGGGGAAGACGTGCATTCTAGACTTTAAGAAAGCTGATTAGGAAATATTGGGAGTAATCCCATGGTCAGAAACACTAAAAGACAGATGATAGATGGTAGTTTCTAAAAAGTGAGATATTGAAGGCACAATTTCTAAGAATTCCAGTGAGGGAGAAAAATGGGAGATGTATAAAGAATCCATGATGGATTCAATGCAGCTAAGATTTTTAAGGGACATGTAGAAGAAATGGAGAAGAAAGGAAATGGAAGAAGGGAGGAAATGGAACAGGTGATATGGTAGGGGAAATGCAGCACAGCATAGGTAAAGAGGTAGTACAGGAATATCTGGCTACTCTAAATGAATTCAGGTCACCAGGACCAGATAAGCTACATCCAAGTGTATTAAAAGAACTGGCAGAAGTAATTTCAGTACCCCTGGCAATAATCTTTGAGAATGAGAGAGGTCCAGGCAGACTGAAGGAAAGAAAATATTATCCCTATCTTCAAAAAGGGAAGAAAAGAGGACCCAAACAATTTCTACCCAGTCAGCTTGACATCAATACTGGGAAAGACTCTAGAGCAGATCATTAAATAGACATCTGTAAGCACTCGGAAAGGAATACCATGATCACCAAAAGTAAACATAGGTTTTTCAAAAACAAGTTGTGCCAGACCAAAGTGACCTCTTTTTTTGACAGAGTTACAAGCTTCATGGATGAAGGGAATGCTGTGGATATAGTGTATCTTGATTTCACTAAGGCCTTTGACAAGGTCTACCATGATATTCTTGCAAACAAGGTAGTAAGATGTGTGTTAAACAATGCTACTGTTAGATGGATTTGTAAGTGACTGACTGGCTGAACACAGAGAGTACTTGCCATCCTGGTAAGAAGTGACTAGTGGGGTGCCACATTGTTCTGTTCTGGGCCCAATGCTATTCAATGTCTTTATCAATGACGTGGATGGTGGAATGGAAGGCAAGCTCATCAAATTTGCAGATGACACCAAATTAGGAGGGATAGCTAATACCCCAGAGAACAGGATCAGAATTCAAAATGACCTTGACAGATTAGAGAGCTGGGCCAAAACTAACAAAATAAATGTTAACAGGGAGAAATATAGGGTACTACACTTAGAAGAAAAAGTGAAATGCCCAGATGTGGATGAGTGACACCTGGTTTGAAAACAGTACATATGGAAGGGATCTAGGAATCTTAGTGGACCACAAAGTGAACATCAGTCAACAGTGTGATGCAGCAGCTAAAAAAAGCCAATTCAATTCTGGCCTGCATCAGTAAGAGTAAAGTGTCTTGGTCCAGGAAAGTGATAGTCCCATTCTTTTCTGCTTTGGTCAGACGACACCTGGCATACTGTGTCCAGTTCTGGGCTAGAATGTGTCCAGAGGAGGGTAACCAGTATAGTAGAAGGCTTAGAATCCATGCTTGGTAAGGAGTGGCTTGGGGAGCTGGGTATGCTTAGAAAAGAGAAGGTTAAGAAGTGACATGATAGCTACTCTTAAATATTTAAGGGAACGTCATAGGAAATGTGGAGCAATCCTGTTTTGTGGTGCTCGAGAGACTAGAACATGGAATAATGGCTTCAGACTTCAGGAAAAGAGATTCCATCTAAACATTAGGAAGACTTCCTGATGGTAAGAGTTGTTTGACAGTGGAATACGCTGCCTTGGAGTGTGGTGGGGTCTCTTTCCTTGAATGTTTTTAAACGGAAGTTGAATGGCCATCTGTCAGGAATGCTTTGATGGCAATCTTCCACAGCAGGGGGTTGGACACAATGGCTCCTGTGGCCTCTTCCAGCTCTATGATTCTATGAAATAGGAGATGCTGACTCATTAAGTACTTGGTGTCATGAGACAGGTGCCTATAAATCACTCAGCAGCTCCCTGGCATCTTTGTTGTTTGCAACCATTCTGTCTTTTTGACTGGCAGTACTCTTCGGTGTTACTGTTTTCTGGACCTTGGAATGGCTACAATTGACAGCTCTGTTTTACTCTTCATGAGTTTCATTCATCTGGACTACTGACTTGTTCTAAGAGCTTTTAGATCAGCTGATGACCACCCTCTTGTTTTTCCCTTCATCTTGTTGGATAACCTGTGATTAAACTGGAGTAGCTTAACTACCCAACAGTTCTTGCACTCTAGCCACCTGACTTGTGGGTCGCTTGCTGACTGGAACATAGGACAGACAATTTATTAAGTTATGAGAACTCTGTATAATGATATCTTATTAAATACAAAGTCATTAAATACGAAAGTCAAAATGATCCATGTCTTAGTGTTTCTTATTCCTGTGTTTGACTGTGAAAGCTGGACAGTAAAGAAAGCTTTCAGGAAGAGAATCAACTCATTTGAAATGTGATGCTGGGGAAAAATTCTATGGAAACCACTGACTACTGAAAAGACAAATGAATGGGTCCTAGAGCAAATTATGACTAAACTGGAGTTGTTATCCTTTGGACATACTATGAGTAGATGATGATAAGCACACAGTACAAAAGGAGGAAGATTGCACTATACATGGATTGATTTCAGTCAAAGAAACTACAGCATCAAGTTTGTAAGACCTGATGACCAGCGCTCTTAGATATCTTTCATTTACAGAGTTGCCATATGTCAAAGTTGACCTGATGGCAAATAATAAGACTTAGTAGTGGCTGCCAATTTGGACAGTTTTAAAGGAAGGTTAGATAAATTCAATGAGGCTATGGCCACCCATGGCTATTAGTCAAGATGACTGTATATTACTACCAGTTAGGATTGCCAGGTCAGGGGCCATGCCAGGGACTGAGATTTCAGGCCAGAACCAGAGATCTAAGGATGACCCATGTTGATTTCACAGGGTGTGACTATGTGTGATGTTATTAAGCATGATATGTTAAGTATCATCCAGCAGTTCAGAGAAAGTGTAATAGGGTGGCAGCTGGGTTGCAGTTCTCGGCACGACCCCAGCTTCCATGGAGAATAAGCTGGCTGGTTGATGGAGTCGCCCGTATATGATGTCACAGGGCTTCATCACATGAGACAGGTAAATTGTAATTGCAGCAGAATAATAGTGCCTTTGAGAGTCAGCATGGTGTAGGGGTTTGAGTGTTGCACTGCAACCCTGGAGATCAGGGTTTGATTCCCTGCTTGGCCATGGAATCCCACTTGGTGACGTTGGGCATGTCACACTCTCAACTCCAGAAAACCCTATCATAGAGTTGCCTTAGAGCTGCCATAAGTTGGAAACAATTTGAAGGCACACAGCAGCAGCAACAACAACATCTTTGGCTGGGATTTAGGATGTTTCCTTTCTGTTATTCTCCTGGTAGGAGACTGTTTGAATACTGTTTCTTTCATTAACACAAAAAATATATTAATGACCTCGTTTGTAAAAGGAACACTTTCCAAACTGCTTATATGTTCAGAACCATCTAGAGTTCAACAGCTATAGCTGCTGCAGGTGAGGCTAAGGAAGAGTGGCAGAGAGTGGGCTATTTAAAAAAGGAAGAAGAATAAAAACAGCAGGGGAGGATGTGGGGAAGCAGTGTGTGTTGGGGAAAGTATAAAGGAAATGAAGTGAAGGAATTTGAGAAGGGTGACTGGGGGCCTGAAAGAGAAAGGTGAGCAGGGCATGAAATCTGGCAGTAGGAGTAAAGAAAAGAGGAGTAAGCAAAGATGAAGGGTGGACAAGGCAAAGACAATGAGGCTCAGAATTCAAGGGGGAGGGTATAAGCAATGGTGGTTTCACCTTCTCTCAATATCCTGTTACCCCTCTGATCAGCAGTGCTTTGAGGAGAGGAGTCAGCCTGTCCAAAAGAATCAATTTCTCTGGAGAAGGCAAGGGCTTTGGGGAAAGAAGCTGAGAAGTTAAGACGTGTTCTGGGATCAGATGGGGACCTATGGATCCATGCCTAGCCAGGTGAGGCAGGGAATGGATGGAATGGATCCAGTGTTGTTGCCAAGCTATTCCACTCTCCCCACCACAAGACTAGCTACTCGCTCCCCAGCAAAAATTGTGAACTTCAGTTTTCAAAAATAGATGTCTTGTAGAAAAAATGAGAAGCGGAAAACTTGAAACTGCTCAATTTATTTTAAATTGCAAGAATAAGTAGTGCAACCATCATTATCTTTCTCAATTACAAAAGAACATGTTTTAGCACACAAATCATTTTGAATAATTTTGTGAACTGTGATGTTAAAATTTAAGGCCATTTCCTCACTACACTGTTAAAGTGCTATTATTCAGCTTTCAACCTCCTGTGGAATTCTGGGGTTTGTCATTTACTGAGGCCAAAGAGCTCTCTGGCTAAATGCCCCTTCCTAAACTGCAAACCCCAGGGCTCCATAGGATGTTGAAAGTGGAATAATAGCACTATAACAGTGTAATGCAGCAATGACCTAAGTCTCTTAAAAATTTCAATTTCAGCCACATCAAAATCTTACTTTGTTTGCCTTTTCCTTTGCAAATTTTGTCACCAGTTCCTTCAGGTCAAAGATGTTTTGGCACATTCAAGCCAGCTAAGCTCTTTTGCAATATTGTTGGGTGTATGCAACTTTTTATAAATTTTTATAAGTTTGAGCTTTGTGAAATTGCATTCACTACTGACAAATGGTAGTTGGTAATTTGAGGAGGATCCTTAGAACAGTGGAAACATTAGGCACATTATTAAGGAACTTTTGCTGTAGTATGAAGAAAAGTATTGTTTGTGACTGCATTGACTTTGGAAGTCTTTGAGTTGTTACTGTAAGTTCATAGCATAGATCTTCAGTGTCAATGTCTTCGTTTGCATTGTGTAGGAATGATTCGAACAGCCCATACGTACATCTTCAGTAGATTTTGTGGCTGTTGTTGTGGATACTATATAAATCATACAGGAAACTATGTTGTAGCTGTTGGAATTTTTCTTGGACAGATTGAAACCTACTTTGAATTTATGATTTGGAAGCCCAGGAGTTTCACTTACTGTGAAACTTATCTATAACTTGGAATAAGAAGGGTAGGGTAATCCTTGGCATGATTTACTTATTTTCTCTGTGCAGCTGTAAAACTATACAGTAATCCCTCCTATGGATTACTTACTAATGTGGAGTTGGACATTAAGGAACACCAATGGAACTCTAGCATCTGTTTGTGAGTGTTGCTTGCAGGGCTGCAAGGTAGAAATGGAACATCCCTTAAATGGCCACAGCATGCCATTCAGATAAAAAACACAAAGTCTAAATGTGTAGAATCCTTCCTCAATGCCAAACTAATAATCATAACAATGCTACTAGTAATCAAATATTTGAAGAAGATGAAGGAGGAGGAGGAGGAGGACGACGACATGATGATCATGGTGATGATGATGGAGTCGACAGGCTAATCTATCTGTAGTCTGTGTTGAGTTTAATGGAACAACAGTTAAAATGCAGAGAATTTTACATATTCCAGTTAAAGATTTAAAGTTACTGTAGTAGGGAGGGTAAAGGAGGACATGAGACAAAGGGAGTAGAAGGAAGTAGAGCAGAAGGAAGATGATGTGAACAACAGTAAGAAGAAGGGGATAGAAGGACAGACAAGTTAGGAAAAAGAGAGAGATGGGGTGGAGAAAACATGTATAACCAAGATAATTGGTGGAAGAGAAAGAGCATAAGAGGGAGGAGAACTAGGGAAGGCTGGAGTAGACAAATTTTACTTGATTTAGGGAGCAGGGAAGAAGGAAGGAAGGAAAGCAAGCAAGCTAGGAATGGTGAGTGGGGAAGGAAGAAAGAGAAGAAGCATAAGAGTGGTGAGGAGAAAACATTTAGCCAGGAGTTGGGCAAGGGAGAAAGAGGACAAGAAAGAGATAAGAAGTACTGGAGAACAAGCGAGAGTATGAGTATATGCAGGAACTGGGGGAGAGAGAAAGAGAGAAGAAGACATCAGCCATGAGCTTTGTCTTGCGGATTTTGTCATTTAGATGGAGGTGAGGAAGATGAGAACAGAACTGGGAAACTTGACAGTAAAATAGGCAAGCCATAAGGCGACAGTCTTCTATTACCACATTCAGTGACTCTTGACAAAACTAGATATTTCCCTAACAGTCTACTTTTTCCTACTGAG